>OX451385.1:18014695-18557852 GCA_949629135.1 Eremobia ochroleuca
TGCCTTAGTTATAGTTGTGACGGTGTAGGACTTATCGTCAATCATATCGTAGATCGGGGATATCGTGTTGTGCAAGTTTAGCAAGTCGTTTTTAGCTCCTTTCCGAAGTGACATAAGCGGTGTTGAGGCGACTTGGTGGCCTGCAATGTGAGAATGTGTGGTGTTGTACCGTGTTGAAAGCATATACAAGCTGTAACTTAAATAACGCACAACCTCATAAGGGGTCATTGTACTCATCATTATGAACAACTTTTACTATGGGACCGAACCTGAAATCGCGAAAAAAAAAATCAATTGTTCCCTACATTTATGTTCACATGACTATTCAAAATGTAGGGAACAGCTGTTTTTTTTTTCGCGATTTCAGGTTTGGTCCCATAGTAAAAGCTGTTCATAATGATACCTACTACCTACTCCTACTCCCCTCCTACTTATTGTCTACAAATAAAACTGCTAACATACTATTTTACTTTTATTTATCTAAGTTTTAATTTAGTTTTTACGTTAAACTCAGTGTTAATTTATTACATTAAGTATTCATGCATTTTCTAGCCTGAAGCACAGGTTCAACCTAGTTCAGGCAAATTAGCAATTGTGCGCTATCGTAATTGTTAAGGTATTAAATTGTAAATGTTATGCCCTTTATACAGCGTGTAACAGAAGGGGGGTATCAACCCTGAAGGAGGTGAATGTGCTCATGAAACTCAACAACTTTCCCCAAAGAACATAGGTCGAAATATGAAAAAAAAATTGGCCCTCCCATAGTAAATCAATCAGCTGGTAGTCTGTTTTGTAAGGGAGGGCTAAATTTTTTTTTCATATTTCGACCTATGTTCTTTGGGGAAAGTTGTTGAGTTTCATGAGCACATTCACCTCCTTCAGGGTTGATACCCCCCTTCTGTTACACGCTGTATAAAGGGCATAACATTTACAATTTAATACCTTAACAATTACGATAGCGCACAGTAGCTAATTTGCCTGAACTAGGTTGAACCTGTGCTTCAGGGTTGATACCCCCCTTCTGTTACACGCTGTATAAATAAACGATTTTATTATTATTATTATTATTTATAAGTACAATGAGCCCTTATGAGGTTGTACGTTATTTAAGTTACAGCTTGTAGAAGCGCCGTAGCTCCATTTATGCACCTGACTCAACTAATTTGTAAATACGATAATCTTAAATAAATGAGAGCAGTAGTGGTGACGGCCGCGTCTTACGAATTGTAGGTTAGGTTTGTATTGAACGAATTATTTTTTTTATTTTTATTTTTTTTTTTTTTTATTATTTTTTTTTTTTTTATTGAACCCAGTCAGGCGCTTTACTTTGTGTAAACTAACCTCATCACCGATGCTCTCAAAACGGTCAAAGAAAACATCGTGAGGAAACGGAAATGTCCTAGAACCCAAAATAAAAAGACACGTGACACCTAACAACCCACACTGGGCCCGCGTGGTGTATTACGGCCCACTCCCTCTCACAGAGGGGAGGCCTGTGTCCCAGCAATGGAGCAGGCTGATTTTCCTAAATAAATGCATTTTTTTATCATTGTGCCCCGGGTTTGAAATTTTATTATGAGCTTTATGATGATTTGATTAATGACTCATTGGTGCAGATTCTCTTGTTCACAAACTAAACTAAATTTAAGTTCAGTGCATCTTTTTTCTTTCTATTTCGTTAAGAAAAGGACAGAAGATAAATATTAGTTAAGTCCTGTCAAATTATGATAATCCACATATACGTTTAGACGTGATTAAAAAATTGGCTACTAAAAATACGTCAATTTACGTCAGGCGCTGACTAATTTGACAGGAATAAACTAATATTTATCTTCCGCCCTTTTCTTAATGAAATAGAAAGAAAAAAGATGCACTAAACTTAAATTTAGTTTAGTTTGTGAACAACAGATTCGGCACCATTGTCCGATTTTAGAAGAACTCCCATTTAATGAAGTCTTTGCCACAGTGCGTTGTCCTCTTCCTCCAAATAACCACCGGTGTGTGAGAGTTTTGTATAGTTCTCCCTCCCTCCCCTTTTTATAACCAATAACCTCCCGTGACCTTTACCCACGTGTGTTTGTGTTAGTAAAAACTTCTATAGTACTTACGTGGGTCATGCGCAGGCGCAGAGTCAGGTACGCTGTCTGGCGGACTGGATGAACTGAAGGTACCTGTGTCTGTGCTCTCGCTTGAACCAACCATCGCTCGCTCTTGAGAACCCCACTCCTGTAAATTAAAGGTAGTTTTGTAAAAATATCAGTACAGCAGTGTTTTCGAAATGATAGCTTTTGAACGCGGCATGAGATTTTTCCAGCATAAAAGTAGCTTATGCTACTTTCCGGGCCATAAATTATCTCTGTGCAAATCACATTTTTTTTTTTGGGTCGGAAATTATCAAATAACTTCTCCCGCTCTGGCGGAGCGGGAGGGTGTGTCAGACTTTTACTGACTAAAACCCACCCGTGTTCCTTCAGTTGCCTACGCCAAGGGCCACGGTAACTCTTTCGAACAAGTGCAAATCACATCACATAGATCCATCGCTCCATTGTTGCGTCGAAAAAGGACAAATCAACACACCAGCAAACACTTTCGCATTTACAAATTAAGGCTTTCTTATGATTTTGGTCTTTTTATTGCACGAGTCATATCATAATGCGAAGCATTAGAGTGCTTTACGATCGTAATTGTTTTTGCCTCTTTTCTGCAACTGTTTCTATTGTTATACACAATAGAAACAGTTGCAGAAAGGAGGCAATTTTTTTTTCCTGCTCCTGCTAATACACGGTACCTACTTAATTTATATATTATTGTATAGATAATTGAATGGAGATTAATTCTGTACTTTCAAAAATACCACGCTCTATAGCAGCTATGGCAAAAAGAAATCAAATCAGTGGATACAAATATGATTCTAGGGCTAGAAGACGAATAAAGGTAAAAAATACATACCCGATGTTCTTGCTGTAGCGTCCTATCCGCAACATCTATTAGATTAAGCGTAGCTGAATTAATATCTATAATTTGATTATCATCTGTTTTCATATAAACAACCGTTGTGTCCATAGCGCTCGCTTTAGGCGAAAGTTTCTTAAACGTAGCGTTTCTTTTAGGAGTTTCTCTAGTGGGCGGTTCTTCTTGTCTGTCAAAACCATTCCCGTTAAACACTCTCCGTCTTGATAGCAACTCTGAGGCGTTCTCCATACTTTGCCGCGGTACTGTTATCACTGTTTGATTTGGTAACTGAATGGTTTTTATTGGAGATGTGTCTACAGGAGCTGGTGTCGCTTTTTCAGGTTCTGTTGGCAAAGCTTTCCTAGCTAAAGACAACTTCTGCCGAGCTTGGATTATCTCATTCAATTCCTGCTTTCCCAGCGTTACATTCAAACTATTTCTACCAACATCTTCAGGCTTCGGTAGTCCCATATCTTTATAAAAAGCGTCGTCAGTTTCAAAGTTTTCTTTCTCAGCGTCATTATCCCTTTTAATAAACCTATTATTAGAGTAGTGTAAGGTGATCGGTTCAGCCATATCAGCCGTCGGTACGTTACGGAGAACCGTTTTCGGCGAGTCTTTCTTATCCGAGTTTTCGTTCAGAATTTTCGCTGTGTCGATTTGGCATGCTTCATCCCGGGATTTAATGTAGGATTCTGAGTTTCGTATGGCGGATTCTCGTTTCGTGTAGCTGTTGTAGAGTTGGCATCTTGGTCGGGCGGAAAGGAGTTTTTCCGAAGTTTCTAGATGAGTGAACGTTGCTGACGAGAATATGTTGGAGTCGTTGCTTTCTTTTTGAGGTTTAGAAGTGTTTGAAATGACATATGAAGAGTTCACGGAGCTGACGAGGGATGGCGGTAAGGAGTCCATCAAGCTGTCGTTGTCAGGGTATGTTGTTTGCGAGAGGAAACTTGTGCTCATGTCTTTTTCGTCGAGAATGCTGAGCGTCATACTCGTCATCATGGGGTCGATGCTGTCGCGACCTGACGCTGGTAGACCTGGAAATATAATGGAGAAATATGTAAAAATAACGTAGTTCCACGAACAAGTTAGTTAGGAACGCTTTTGTGCTTGTGATTTCGGTCATACAGTCTACACAGTATAATGTGAAAAGGTAGACTACGTTAGCTTGCCTTATTTGTTTTCATAAAATCAAGGCGCTATTTTACGCACTGGGTTACCTGCTGTCACATTAAAACATTTTGTGTTTACTGCTTTACAGGAACAATATTATGTGTGCTTGATATGGGTCGAGCCCGATATCAAAACAGGCGTACAGTAGCAAGGTTAGGTGATCGATGACGTTTAATTTCATAAAAAGCGCGTACTTATAAATACATACATACATGCGTACATAATAAAGAGTATTCTATTCTATTCTTATTATCAGACGTAATAATAATAGTAGTATATCGATATTCTATAATTTACAACACCGACAGAGTACTTCCCTATCCGTACAGGTTATGTGAGTACTGTATTCAGTGAGCCGGTAACTTGGCGGATGTTTGCGTAACAGCCCTGAATGCATAACATAAATATGTAAACTAGACCATGGCTGCAATCGTTACGTTACCTAAAAATCTAGGTGATTGATAGTTATAAGGGGTTCGGGGGACATTACAAAGATGATCTATGAGGGATAGAATCCGGAATGAGATGATTCGGCAGAGAACCAAAGTTGTCGACACAGCTCAAGAAGAGGCAACGGGCCAGTCATATTAGCCGTAGAACCGATGACCGTTGGAGTAGACGTGTTCATGAGTGGAGACCGCAAATCGGGAATCGTAAGGTAGCACGCCCTCAGGCTAGGTGGAGCGACGATCTTCGCAGGATGGCTGGTTGCAGCTGGATGAGAGTTGCCGAAAATTGAGCTGAACGACTTGCAATTGGGTAGTTGCATGATATTGAATACTATATATTCTAGTATATAATATATCCACACATGTAATACAATAATAGAATTCGAAATCAAATTTGAAATCGGTCGAAAAATAAAAAACTTATAACTTATAGAAACTTTTTGTCTATCTCTTTCTCGCAAAACGAAGTTTTGCATGTAATTTATATGGCGATACTGAACTATGACGTCACAATTCAGTATTTCCCTCTCTGTCTAATTGAGAGTTTTGAACGCTCATATCTTTTCAATTTTTAAAAATATTAAAAAACTGTTTATAGCAAGCTATTAGTGAGGTAAAAAAGCTTCAATTAAAATAATAAAAAAAAATTAGTCAACTCGCGGATTGGAGAGGCATACGTCCAGCAGTGGACTGCTGCAGGTCGATGATGATGATGACGAAAACACTGGATAGTTTAGAATCAGAACCTAAAATACTCATCATCATCTGCCTAGCCTTTTCCCAGCTACGGGGCCGTTCAAGTATTACGTAAGCAGATTTTTTGCAATTATTAACTTTGTATTCAAAATATTTGTGTTCAAACCAAAATTGCCTTTTATTGTAGAAAATCCGAAATAGTAAAGAAATAAATACTGCTGAAGTAATCACCATCCAGACCCCCATGGCATCAAAATAACTAAAGTAAAGACCCCCCCCCTCCCCCCATAGTGCTTACATAATATGTGAATGGCCCCTACGTCGGGGTCGGCTTCCAGTCTAACCGAATGCAGCTGAATACCAGTATTTTACATGGAGCGACTGCCTATCTGACCTCCACAACCAAGTTCCTGGGTAATACGATAGCCCTTAGTAAGACTGGTTGTCAGACTTTCGGGCTACTGACGACCCGTAACGACTGTCAAAGATCCACGAATGACAGCCGGGACCAACGGCTTAACGTGTATGTGAAGATGGTCACCCATCCGCGGACCAACCGCGGCAAGCGTAGCTTAACCTGATCGATCGACCCGTGCGGCTGTTATTACTTAGTCACAAGCCCCAAACCTAAAATACTATAGAAAGAATTTATTCCCTTACCTGAATCCTTATGTGAAGGTATCGACTTCCGACTCTCAATAGACTCGGCGTTGAACGTTCCAGAACTCTCCATAAGCAGTGACGATACGAGGCTGGGTGGAGACATACGCATAAGTGACTCGCCGCTCTGGTACATGTTTAGACTTGGACGCTCGTTCATCATATTTGATATGCCCCTGGAAAATTAACCAGAGAATTTTTAATTTCGAGTCGATTTTAGAAAACAGCCCATTTTTGGCTATTTTAGAAAATTCGATGACATGAAAAAGGCTGAAGCCTGTTCTTTATTTGAGGTATATTAGATGCTGTGGTAATCAGAAAGAATATAGACAAGATATGGCTGTACCGCTTTGAGCAAAGACCTTGTTTCTGAAATTGGTTTCCAATCAAAGCTCTGATACGTAATCTATTGTCAAATCTGCATGAAAGTGATTATGTTGGAGATAGTGTTTTATGATTACTTGATTGAATAGCCAATCAATTCATTTGATATGAGAACAGACAAAACTGAATTCGATTGGAGGAACCGGGGCTAAAGTCCAAGTGACATTCATAGAAATATATCTTTCTTCATCTAAGTTCATATACAATATATTAAAAGAAAAGAACATCTAAGTATCCTCAAATAAAGTGTAGGCTTCTTTAATAAAAAGCGAGAAGACCACAACCTAAGCCAATAACATCCCAAAGCTTATTAGAAGCTAAGCAACTTCAGCACAAAAACCGGACGCTCCCGACAGTAGAAAGCATAATATAACCTAAAACAATGCAGCGCCAGATTCTGCGCGGACGCAACACCGTAACACCTCCTTTGCGCGAGCGCCAAATTGAGGTATAAACTGAATATCCACCTGGGTAAACACATCATGCAATTTTGTCAATAGAACTAGCCAGTTGAGTTGATGGTGAATAAATTATAATAGTGATTATTTCCATTTTGTTGGTAGAATTAAAAGTTTGAATGCTGAAGTTTGAAGTTTTAACGGAACCTAGACATTTAATTTGTCGTATGATGGGTACCCCGCGTTTGCACTAAGGTGTAAAACATGTATTATGTGTCTACTATAATACTTTCGTTTATGGTTTACACCTAAAACAAGTTGTAACAAAAGCTGATCAAAATAGTTAAAAATACATGTCTGAAATAACGCGCAACATCAATAAATCTATGATAGAAATATTTTAGACAAGTGTTTTGTATTGCTTCTCAAAAAGAAGTATCATCACAATTTGTATATGGTCGTAAATGCCGGAATAGAATGAACTCCACGCACATAACATATGAATTACTTCTTAACTGCTCGGTTAAGACCACGTTTTTAGCTATTGTATTATAAAACCATTCAATATAGCATTAAATAAATACAACAATCTCAGTACTGCCGTGCGATTCTGTAACCATCTCACCGAGAAAACTTGGCTGAAGTGAGCGTGGAGTTAGTCGTCAATAGTGTCAATCCCTAGCATCAGCATGACTCACAGCTCACTCTAAGCTCACTTCACCTTAGTTATGACGGTGAGATTTTTCCAGAATCGACCGGCTGGTACTAGTTTCTGAGTAGCATGCATTGTCCTAGATAAAGAACAAATACAGCCAAGCAGGAAAGAGTTGAACTGGCAATTACATAATTGGGCTAAAAAAAGATTCTCGTGCTAGACAACATCATCATCTGCCTAGCCTTTTTCCCAACTATGTTGGGGTCGGCTTCCAGTCTAACCGGATGCAGCTGAATACCAGTATTTTACATGGAGCGACTGCCTATCTGACCTCCACAACCCAGTTACTGGGTAATACGATACCCCTAGGTAAGACGGGTTGTCAGACTTTCGGGCTTCTTACTACCCGTAACGACTGTCAAAGATCTACGAATGACAGCCGGGACCAACGGCTTAACGTGCTTTCCGTGGCACGGAGGGGTCTCGGTATGTAAAGATGGTCACCCATCCACAGACCAACCGCGGCAAGCGTAGCTTAACCTGATCGATCGACCTGTGCGGCTGTTATTATTTAGCCACGGGCCCCTCTCATACTAGACAGTAATAAAATAATACATCATCTGAATGACTGTCACTTCTTTTTTTCTGCAGAAGAAACGATTAATTTTATTGTTTTTGTTTTTTTTTTTTAAATAGTGCACTACGAGTATGCTTGCAACTTGATCTCATTGTTTGGTTTTTTATTAATCAGTCAGTATATCCGTCTACAATAAAGGTGATTGGGGGGCAATCCTCGTAATTTTAAGCACGTTCACAGTCTTATCTCAGTTTCAATCTGTCAAAAATACCTCTAATTTCCCTACATTTTTGACATTTATTGGTCGCCTAGATGAAAATTCGACTTGATTTTAAATGTTTTAAATTACGAGAATTGGCCATATGATCTCATTGTTGTTGTTGTTGTTGTTGTTGTAATTGTAACCTTAGTCTGTAGTGTAATACCATAGAGAATATAACCACCAGAGAGCGTATGGGCCGATTTCTTCGAAGCACACGACTCACTACTGCGGGCCGGGGGATGAGGAAAAACGCGCGGCTGTAATTGGTCAGTTCAAGGTCAAGTTGCATCGTTAGGGCTGCTTTACTTCATTAAGAGAAAATAGTCGATATCGATAAAATGGATTTTAACATTATAATAAATACTAAATCAAAATCATAGAAATAATATTTAATCAAAATCAATCAATTATAAAAAAAAAATCCCGGAAATGGACTGATCGGCCCCGGTCGGGGACAGAAAGAACTACAAAATCCCGGATTATACAAAAAAAAAAAAAACCGACGAACTGACAACCGAGGAGGTTCTCAGTTCGTCGGTATTTCTTTTTTGAAGTCGGTTAATAGTAGATAGTTATTTTATTAAAGTATGTGAATTGAATAAAAAATGTATTCATTTTATTTTTCTCGATATCAACTTTCAGCTATTAAAGATAACAGCACTATTTTTTACGATAAACATACAAAAGGAAAGAAAGGGATAGAAGCATTAGAATTGTCTAATACAAGAACGAGACTTTTCCAAAAGACATCAACGCGCGACTCAAAAAGTGTGCTCGTTTACCCAGCCACCATTTTAAATAGACCCCTGCAGTGGCTTATAATCTGATTAAATCAAAAATAATTTTTCGTAATGTTTATGTACCGATGAAAAGTTATGTCATCCTTTTTGTAACTAGATGTCTAAGAATGTTTCCCACACCACTTCACCGCGCATGAAGGCATTTTGATGCGTTATAATTGCATAAACGTTATAAAAAAATTATATTAATTTAGCGTGCACGCAGGTCTAACACTTGGACACAACTAAAATTGCTACTAGTACCGTAGCCTATACATAGGCGACAAAATACTAATAGTTTTCGTGCGTCGGGGCACTGTATACGCAGTCAAGTGGTTATAATAGTCTTTGTGTAATACGAACATAGTTTTAAGACTATTGCAACTAACAATGATGTATTATGGACAAATAATTACTCTGAAAATAAATACATTTAATTTATATGATAACTTTGAAGACTCAACTTAGGACCTTATCACACTGGCGATTTGCAAGCGAGTCCAAAGCGAACTCACGGCGAGTTCGCAGACAGCGCGCGGCGAACTCCGCCCCGAAGACGCCGCGGGCGCGCAGCGATCTCGCCGCGAATAGCGCCGTCTACGCCAGAGTGTACGCTCGCTGCGCGCCTGCGTGATATGGCCCTAAGTTTATCTTTGGTCACCATACTTTTACCTAACTCCTGATATTTTAAAGTTCACTAAAGCCCGCCACTGCCTGACAAGTCACACTTTTGTTAACACAGCTGTCCAATCAGACATTAAATTGTCAAGTTTCCTCCACAATACATCATCAACTCGATTGTCTTAACATCAAAAGTAAAAGTAACGTGTCATCAGCCTCAGTTCCATAGCAACAAAAAACAAAGATTCGCGATTTCTTTCTACCCGCCTTTTCCTACTTTCCCTTTCTGATATGTACAGTCAGTCAGTACAGTCAGTTACAAAATGGTATATATTTATCGACAAGAATTCATTTGAATGTCTACGATGTCATCATCATATTATGTCTAGCTGAATACAATATTTTACATGGAACGACTGTCTATCTGACCTCCACAACCCAGTTACTGGGTAATACGGTACCCCTTGGTAAGACTGGTTGTCAGACTTTCGGGCTTCTGACGACCAGTAACGACTGTCAACGGTCCACGAATGACAGCCGGGACCAACGGCTTAACGTGCTTTCCGATTCAAAGTCAAAGCATTTATTTCAAATAGGCTTTAGAATGTCAAAGTTTATAATAAAATAGAATTGATTTTAGTCGCCCCTTCCAAAAGGTAGTTACGTATAGACAAGAATGGGCAAAAAACTACCGTTACTCTTTTAAAATCATTAGTTCCGTAGATGGGTGATCTTTACAAACCAAGACCCCTCGTCTTGGTTTGAAAAGGTCACCCATCCATGGAATAATGTGTGTTCCATAACACTGTATCAATGAGTAGCTACAATTAAGTACCCAATGTGAAATACATTTTGTGGCTACACAATATTATGGAACAAAGATTGTAGACAATTAAATGAATTCCTGTCGATGTTTACATCTTTTTAAGGCTGACTGTACCTACTGGAATCACTGCTTATGCTTAGTCATGCACGGCAATTAATTAGAAGAATAAGGAGCTAAGCTTTTTTATTTCTTTAGGCTGTTGCATTTATGATCTTTGCCTTATTAGAAGGTTTTACGGTTTTGGGTATGTGGCGTCATTTCATATTAATTGGCGAAATTGAATGTTCTACTTTCTTGTGATATTTTGTTGTATGTTTGAGTGAACGAGAACCAGATCTTTTTTTATGCCAGTATTTTGTTAGGTGCAGTTCAGCATTTTATTTAAAACTACCTTCCGCCAGCTGTTTCATCCGCGTGGTTTATCGATAAAAAGCCTATGTCTTTTCCCAGGGTTAAAAGTATCCCCATATTAAAATAGAGATTAGCCGAAAGAGACAGGCCGACAGACAGACAAAATTTTAACCCTTAAATGCATAATGTTGCCATATGGCAACAAAGTACGTCATTTAATTTTTTTAAGAATGTGATAGCTGTGAGTTTCTGAACGCACCTCTTTTTGTCAAAACAATATATTATATACTCTATGAATATTAATATTATTGTATAATTATTATATATTTATTATCTAAATTCTATAGATAAATACCTATACAATAGCATTTTTTGCAATACTATAAAATAAATCATGCATTTAAGGATTAAATAATGTTTGTGAATATATGTAATTATATTAATATTACTGCATTTGGTAAAAAGCTGGCATTTTGACATTACAAACACACTTCAATTTTATTTATTTGTACGTATGTATGTAGTGTGAATATATGTATGTATAGATTACCACGGCGTGCTTAAGGTAAAAATTTGTAAAACGGAGCATAAGGTGAGTGTGACAAACCCATATGATAAATTAGACATTTTTACGGTTTAATATTGATTTTAAATTCTTTTCTTAAATTATTGTCATAATAATATATAGGAAACTGAAACAGAGGATAAAACTTAAAATATATATTTTAAAAAATATGTGTATGTCACAAAATATCGAGCGATTTATTAGGGTCTGATTATCAATTTTATTTTTCCTAAAACAAAGAAAATATAGGTATTAAGTGACTTTACAAAATCAAATCAAAATCAAAAGTCATTTATTCAAACTAGGCTGAGAATCAGCACTTTTCGAACGTCAAAATTACAAAAGACAGTCCCCCAAAACGCCCGCCCTTCACCACTTCCTAGTGCTTTCGCTGGGAAGAAGAAGTGGCGCAACAAACTCCCCAGCAGCACATACACACGCTTATTTATACGATTCTATTCATCAGCTTTCATATTAATTCCTAAACCAAATGTACTTAATCCCCATCATAATGAAGACTGGCTTTTAGTTCATAACAATAATAAAGTCCTGCTCTTATTGATGATGTAAAACATCTAGTCTCAATTCACAATATAGCACCGCTCTCACTGCCAGCCACCGCTCATTATTTTTAGAAGCGAGTTGTAGTAGTATCGGGAGTGAATAGTACCATTGTTTTACTTTTAATTAATCAGGCACGTTTTTATCAGAGCGGGAATTCGTCTCGCAACTGTAAGCCGATATTAAACCTTATTAATAGAGGTATAGGGATGAGCTGCATTTGATCTTCTCAAGCTATTATTCAAAGCTTTTATTATTGTGTTATGAGTAGACACGTGTGGCGTAGTTGAGAAGCCATAAAAGCTTTGGAGCAGATTAAACGTAGGTAGCGCGTCTGAGCTCTTTAAACCCGTCATCATCTGACACTGACCTCAGATAATATTTAACCAGATGTGTTCAGCCCTTGACAATATACAACATGTAACGTTAAATGCGCAAAACCTGAAAATAGTTCGATCAGAATAACGAGCACAATTAATTGAACCACTTTTTAATATCGGTCACATTTTTCAAAAAATCTTCATTAAAAAAGTTGCCATGTATTGTCGTATTTATTAATAGGTCAAGCAAGCCAAAACCAGCACTTCGCAGCGGCCCGGTGACGACTCCTCCCTCGATAAAGCGTCGTCGCAGACGCAAGAAACGATCAGAATGGCCAGTAAAATTAAAACAGCACATAAAACCTTTACGATTT
Source organism: Eremobia ochroleuca (assembly GCA_949629135.1). Lineage (NCBI taxonomy): Eukaryota > Metazoa > Arthropoda > Insecta > Lepidoptera > Noctuidae > Eremobia > Eremobia ochroleuca. The sequence continues at coordinate 18,027,299 of OX451385.1, forward strand.
TTTTAATGACTTGTTTTCTCTGAAATAGGTCAATTGAATTAAACATCACTTGGGGTGTCTAAGGTTTTGCGCATTTAACGTTACACGTTGTATACGGTCTCTTTAATTGATTATGGCTGTTTGTGTATGTCAGTTTAAATGTTTGTAAACGCACCCACAAAACAGGAGAAATTCTAGTGTGGAGCAACGTTAAAAAAAAATATAGGATTAATGGGGCAAACATCCACCCGATTTGCGTAAAACAATTTCAATCACAATCAATGGTTTTGAATGAAATTCCTAATCCATTGCTTCATAGTTTTGAAAAGTTCGTCTGCTCAACAACTTAAATAACGCAATGAACGTACACGGAGAGAAAAATCTTAGAAAAATTAATTTGCTATCTCATAATCTGAGTGCATTTGAGTGGTAATGGAAAAATTACCATGCTAGCACAGTAAAAATTCTTATGCTGTACAGTAAAATTTATTGGACAAATAGTGAATTTTTCCCAATCTCACTCAGAAAATTTTCTGTAGATGTCAATTGCACTCACTTTACACTGACGAGAACAGTAATTTTGCTAAGAATTTTCTCTCCGTGTGGCTGAACTGTCATAATGAAAGGAATTGCGATCAATTGTAATATAATGTTATGTGTGTTACACAATTACCCCACAGATTACCAATGTCTGTTTTGAACTCAAAGTTAAGACTGCTGCCTAGTATCCTCACAGTAGATAGCGGGACATCTACCAACCCGCACTGGGCACGCGTGGTCAATTATAGCACACTTCCTCTCAAAGAGAGGAGGGCATTTGTCCCAGTGGGAACATTGTAGGTTGATTATGCTATGTCGAAAACCACAGATTTACATGGTATGCGAACGTCAGCATTGATTGGATTCGCCATAATATTAACCCTTAGGGTGCGTTTCCACAGAAGCGGAGCTGGGCGGAGCGGCGCGGAGACGTGTAGGAATCGTCCAATCACAGACGAGACGAGTGACGCGATGAGGATTTCAACCATTGTGATTAGTCGATTCCTGCACGTCTCTGCTCCGCTTCGCCCGGCTCCGCTTCTGTGGAAACGCACCCTTAATGGGGCTCTGTCCACACAGCACGATTTTTTTTACCGTCTCCAATTTTTTACAGGGTGTTCTACCCATGAATATGAACAACTTTTACAATGGAAGCAACTCTGAGATAGCGAGAAAAAAAACAGCTGTTTCATACATTTTGGTCAAGTAGGTATTGAACTTTTGTATTAAATAGCTGATTCTGTTTTCGTGATTTCAGAGTTGGTCCCATAGTCAAAGTTGTTCATATTCATGAGTAGAACATCCTGTAAAAATTTGGAGCCTGTAAAAAAAAAACATCCAGTATATTGGACACCATACATTTTTAATCTTCGCGGCTAAACTAAACGTCAGACAAATACAGCAAGCAGTAAAGCTCTTGAAAAAAAAGAGCAAAATCGTGGGTAAAATGCAAAGTACCATAAAAATGTCAATAAATATTAGTTTTAATATCCCAGTGTTTTATTTTTAACTAGCTTTTGCCCGCGACTTCGTTCGCGTGGAATAGTGTAGTACTGAATTGATGCCGACTCTTGACCAATAGATGGCGCTGTATGTCCGGAATAAATTTTATTTTTTATTTTATTTTTTGTAATAAAAACTATCCTATGTCCTTTCTCGAGTTCCAAACTATGTCTGTACCAAATTTCACACAAATCGGTTCAGTAGTTTAGGCGTGAAGCAAAGACAGACAGACAGACAGACATAGTTACTTTCGCATTTATAATATTAGTTTGGATATACAAGCCAGGATCTTCTGCCCTATAAAAGGTTAAAGCTTAGAAAACAATGCATGCGGAAGATTTTATCAACTCTCGTCTCAACCAAAATATGTTAAATTAAATAAGTATGTAATATACTTACTTGTTGAAGGTGTTGTGTAGATTGTGCGCGGGCTGCGAAAGATCGATGTTGATCGGTTTGGAAAGCGTGTTGTTCATCGACGAGCGACCTGACACCTCCGATGCGAGAGTCAGGTCCAAGTCTTCCAGCTGTAAAGTGCAATAACAGATCGTCAGACTCATTTGAGAGAGAGAGAGAGCGAGAGAGAGAGAGAGAGAGGAGACACAAAAGTTGTTGCGTCTATATTTATGTTGTTAACCCTACTAGTGTAGTTAAAGCAATGGTGTCCCAGTGGTATCGGTCCCGACTTACCGAGTTGTAGGTGCTCAAACCCAGGGAGGCACTTTGCTTTGCATATTTATGTGGGTCATTTCCTTTTGTGTTGTCCTTCTTAGAGTTTGTATCGTGTTCTGGCAGTTTGAGTAATTTACGCGGCCTACCCAAAAACCATTGTTCGTCGAATCGTGAGGCACTTCAAGTTCTGAGTTGAGCAGCACGATTTTTGACAAATGCGTGCACTGACAGGACAGGTCCGCTCAATCTGTGTGGTTCTTTACTCAAAAGACCATTTTAGACACCAATCTACATGGTCTTCACATGGTCTGACCAAGATTATGTCTGGACTTTAAAAGAGACTGTGAAATCTGAGTTTGTTTCGGCCTTTCTTCTCAGAATAGAGAGATAGGAAATGCCGACCTCATCTAGTTAAAAAAAAAAAAATATGACTGACATGTAAGTGTTTGTACAAACCTACTTACAGAAAATAAATAATTTATCATTACTTCATCACTATTGCTCTCTAAACGGTGAAGAAAAACATTGTGAGGAAATCGGCATGTCCTAGAGCCAAAAATTCAAAAACGTGACATCTTCCAACCCGCACTGGGCGCACTCCATCTCACAAAGAAGAGGACTGTGTCCCGGCAGTGGTAAAGTTACAGGCTAATTATACCCTACTAGTTTCGAACTGGAACGGAGCTTTTCCGCATGAGCTAAGATATTTGTTTTACCTCGAAATTAGCCGGGAAAAAGTGATATAAATTATAAACATATGAATTAAACCATTAAAATGAACACAGCGTGTAGACTCTCTGTATTCCATAAAGTGTTAATGAGGTCGAGGTAGGGTGTCCCATCACCAAAGTTAGCTTTAACTGTTGTACAAACAACTAAAAAGAAAAAAATAAGACCATTGACATTGATGATGATAAATAACTGATGGGAAACTTTTCGTCTATCTTCTTGTTGAAGCATCTTATATTATAAATGCACCTGAAACCTCTGTAACACAACAAAGATATGACGACCTCAAACCTGACCAAAAAGAGCGTTAGTTTATTTACATTTTTTATCCCAATTGTTTGTAGTAGTACTACGAAGAAGGCAAAAAAGCCTTGACAATGAGTAAACATACTGTTTGAATAGTAGTTTCAATTTATTTGTGATCCGTTTCACACCTGTGATTACGTAATACACTTCCCGCTATAAGATATTTTAAGTATAAGATATTTTTGAACGACACGCCATGCGGCGCGTCATCGAATTACGTCACGTGAATGCACTTATTTTATAAACGTTGGAATCTCCCCTGCTTTCTATGTTTAGATACGAGGATTACGACATTGAAGGACTTCTCTTCGATGTATATTGATGGCGGAAAAAAGTATTTGCTTTCCGCTTTATATTAACTTTTTGTAGCGTCACATGAAGAAGAGAAAGATAGTGTTCGAAATGTTTTAGCTGTTGTAACATATTCCTTAAATGTCTGAGATCAGATCCCAGAACAATGCTAGTATGAAGGAGAAAAATAGTGTTCTTAGCTGTTGTAATATATCCTTTAAATATATAAGAATAGAGCCTAGAAAGCAAAATCATAAAATACAAAACCAGTTTTCTCAATTTAGGTTTAAAGCTATTTCAACGCGAAGAATTTGCGTTGGAAGGCTGCGTGACCCATGAAACATTACAAGCCAAGCCTAAACACTATTTTATGTAATAGAAATTGTAATTACGAAAGTGCCTATTTTACAAGAACAAGGTCACAAGTCCATAGCTTAAAACAGCAGAAACTATTTCATGCCAATCACGACTAAAAACAAGGAACCGTTAGATTTAGAGATCCTACACCAAACATGGTCAGAAACTCAAAACTATAAAATGTGAGTTTTATTAGACACTAGCATCCGCCCGCAACTTCGTTTGCGTAGAATTCGGAATTCCCGCCGTTTAAATCCTATTACCCGTTTTCCCATAGGAATGAAGCATTTTCCCGCGGTAAAAAGTAGCCTATGTTCATCAGGGATAATGTCGGCTTCTAATGGTAAAACAATTTTTCAAATCGGTCCAGTAGTTTCGGAGCCTATTCAATACAAAGAAACGATCAAATCTTTCCTCTTTATAATATTACTATAGATTATAGCTTAGTCCGTTACTGTCACTTTCGTTCTAGCTCTAGTGGATATTATACACTGAACTGGCGGATCAAGTTCGCCGGTTTTATTGCGGTAATGTCATACTAGAAAGACGTTTCTGCTCGGGTTGTTGCATGAGCTTATTATAAGGCGGCACAGGTAGACCTTTAGATGGAGACCGCGATCGGCAAACGTAAGGTAGGACGCCATCAGGCTAGGTGGAGCGACGATCTTCGTAGGTTGAGCTGAATGGTAATTGGAGAGGCCTATGTCCAGCAGTGAACTGCTGTAGGCAAATGATTTGATAACAGATAGACCTTGATACTTAACGGGAGTCAATTTAGGTCATCTCCAACTGAATCATGTGCTTGTCATAAACCGTGGATAGTTTGGTGGCAAAGACTATATACAACGTGTAACGTTAAATGCGCAAAACCTGAAAATAGTTTGATCAGAATAACGAGCAGAATTAATTGAACCACTTTTTAATATAGGTCACATTTTTCAAAAAATCTTCATTAAAAACGTTGCCGTGTCTATTTATTAACCCGTGAGAAGGCGCGCCTAATTTTCTTACACGAGTAGGCGCGTGCGAGCAAATTGCTCACACTATCATAAATGTTTATATTTTTAGTGTTTCTATATTTATTGGCTTATAATGTATTTAAATAAATAACACAAGGTTTAGTAAGTAAGAAAACAAGTATTTTAATCAAAACTATTAAACATAATAGCAACTTCTAACGCAAATAACAAAACAGCCTAGTATTAATTAATTTTTTTGGCACGTTTCATAAAAATCACAATAAAAACTGTTCCATAACAAAAACTAAAAAGTGTTATTCATCCATTAAATCTACACTAATGTGCCTCTCGAAACACACTGAACACATGTATTTTACATGTTCGGTGCAAAGTAATTGCTGGGCGCGTGATGAGCAAATTGCCGCACGTTGGTACACGGCCTCCACAAACGCCTTGCTGCGCGGTCGCAACGCCACTGAGCGGATCGAGAATTGCGTCAGGGGAGAGGGGGTGAATATTTAGGAAGGTACTTAAGTGCTTGAATTGGTGTGGCATGGGAAAGACAAAAAAAATTTGAATTAGATTTTTGTGTGAGCAAATTGCTCATAGCGCGCCTTCTCACGGGTTAATAGGTCAAGCAACACAATGTCAGCGCGGCGCGGCGGCCCGGTGCCGACTCCTCGCTAGACAAAGCGTCGTCGCAGACGCAAGAAACGATCAGAATGGCCAGTAACACTAAAACAGCACATAAAACCTTCACAATTTTTTTAATGACTTATTTTCTCTTTGAAATAGGTCAACTGAATTAAAAATCAGTTGGGGTGTCTGAGGTTTTGCGCATTTAACGTTACACGTTGTATACCATTTCTGGATTAGTCATCGAAGATGTTTTGTGGGAAAAATACCTTAGTTGTATCGGATAGCTAAACAGAAGATTAGGTTGTACCTTTTACCCCGGTACTCAGAGTCATTACTTAAAATTAATCAATCATTAACTTTAATTGACAAGTATACATTGGAGCGCAGTCAGTCAAAAATATGTCAGATTGAAAACATTTTTGTTGACATTTGTGCCAAAATAATGTTGGTTAATAAAAGTTAATGAATGATTAATTTTAAGTGAAGTCTCTGAGTGCGGCAGTTAGAGGTACAATCTAATTTTATATTTAGCTCGATACTATTTTACAATTATTACAGCCTGCACTATAACTTATTACAATCTTTACATTTACAAATAAAGAAAATTGACATGGCTGTTTGTAGTGTCAAAATAACAGCTTTTTTACTAAATTTTAATGAAAGTATATACGGTACTTAACATATTTTTTTTATATTTTTGTCTGTCTGTTTGTTCCGGCTAATCTCGAAACGGCTGGACTATTTTGAAGGAACTTTCACTGGCAGCTAATGTTATAAGGAACTAATGATACTTTCATTTTAGAAAAAATATTCTTCCTTTTCAATGGAGGAGTGGGACCTAAGCGACAAATTATTGATACCCGACATCAATGCGAACGAAGCCGCGAGCACAGCTTCAAACTAAAAGCTCTTAAACCCCATCTTCAATCCAAGACTAACAGCTTAAGCCAATTCAAGACAGACAAACGGCTTTAATACGGAGTTGCGAGTTCCGGACACAAGCTGTCAGTGTGTACTATCTACAAGACAGGTCTTATGTAGGCCGCACAAGCTAAACCTAGCTAGTTTAATTATATAGCGGCTATCGACCGCGATATGAAAGCCTGTATAGGATTAGTACTATAGAGGTATGAGGAACTGGATGTAAAGTTCACTCATTCTCCATAGAAAAGGAAGGATCCTCCGAACAGACGGGTGTTTTGTCTGACAGGCAACCGTCCATTTATGTCGGACTTTTGTATATTTGCTAGTTGCGCGGTAAACTCTGCTTGCGAGATGCAGGATTTTGCGTGACGTCAGTATGACGCGTTGTTCGCATGTGGCGTTGTAGATACCGCTACAGTACTATGCTTAGTGGTTATTGTAGGACGTGTAACATAAACATGGAACAGGGGAAGTTGACGTCACCGTTTTCTTATTGAATTTTCTCAATGGGCATTTTTCTTAGATCTCGGAAAGGATAGCAGGCAGAAAAGATGGTTGTAGTTTTGCAGCGCTAAATGATGAATGATTTTATTTATGTAAGTGGGTTTCTAAAAACACGGTCGGCGTTTCCTATCTGTCTACTTTCAGCAGAATGGCCGAAACAAACTTAAGATGTCAAAGTCTCTTTTAAAGTCCAGACATAATTTTGGCCAGATCATGTAAAGACCACGTAGATTGGTGTCTGAAATTGTTTTTGAGGAAAGAACCACACGGATTGAGTGGACCTGTCCAGTCAGGGCATGCATTTGTCAGTAATCATGCAGCTCAACCCCGATCTTAAGAAATGAAGTATCTTTATATCCAGTTTTCCACCCGTAGGTTTCGCATATAAGAGTATCCTTCTGAAATAATGATTCATGCAGCCATGCAGGCATTGAATGCATTATAAAAGCTATATATTATTCCACAACTTTAATCCCTAATATCTAAATATTTATGCATAAAAGTTGTGTGATAATATATATAGCTTTGATAATGTTTTCGTTCTGAATCAGTGCCTATATCCTAGTCTCTATTAATTAGTCATTCTCTTGGCATGTTCTCAGCTTCTCCCAACAATCAAATCTGATTCAGAAGCTATGAGCCAGCTGTTTACTCACAACACATTAAGAACTCGCTTTTCAAAGCCCCCCAAGGTCGTCTCCCGCTGGTAAATGAGCTTTACAAGTTCGCATACACAGTAGCTGTAATGTATGTTAATACTGTGAGGACTGACTTAATGCAAGTCTAGTCTAGTACCCTATATGAATGATATTACCCTCATTAGTGTTGCACGACATGTATGGTAATTATACTTCGTTGCTTCGTCCTTCGAGATTAAGATAACAATGTAGTAATACGTCTAGGGTATCGCCTTTCATCCACTAAGTTTGAATATTTTTTTTTTTTTTTTGTCGGTACTTTGTCTTCCTGATAGTTATGCCTGTACCGCCACTCATTCGCGTTTTAGTGCGTCGCCGATCACCACGTTATTTTCTTCGTTTCATTTGAATTGTGCAAAAAGATGCCAAAACGTAGTCACAAAAACGACGACAGTGATTATTTAAGAAAGAAGATTCGAAAACTCGAAAGGAAACTTAATAAACGCGACAGAAGGTCGCGTGTTCGAAGTTGTTCCGAGAGTAGTAGCTCGTCGACGAATATTATTATGTCGCCGGTACTATCGGACCATGAAGGTAAGCTGAAGTGTTATTTTTACAAACGGAAGATATTGTGAATAGTTTTTCGGACTATATCCGTATCATAATCTGACATGATGTCATATTATCTTAAATAGTGTTGTGTACATCTTATGGGGATGTTACCTTCACATAATTTTGGATTCCCAATTCATTGGGTATATACTACTAGTGATTGTGTACATTTGAAAGGAATGTTGCCTTCACTTTAGTTAATGACCTACTTAATAATAATTGCATTTTATATCCGTACGGACTAAAACATAGTGTTGTGGGTAGTTTTAAGGACTATCGCCGCTCTAAAACCACTAGTTGTATACTAGGAACATTGGTAGTTGTGATCATATTCACGTACCTACATAACAAAATGTTATCACTCGATTTCGTAATTCTGAATATCGGTATGGATTATAAACTTGGTGTTGTGGATAGTTTTGAGGACTATCACCGCGCTATTTTCTATCCGATACCTACTGAAATGGAAGTTCAAGGTGATGTCGCGTCATCTCCGATTATTGACTCAGATGAGCCACAACCGGGTACGTCCACCTCGACGATACATGATGTTCCTGCTACAGAAGCAGTACAGGCAGGGGAATCGGAACTACCTGTTGAAGTAACGCTTCCTGAGCTGGACGAAGAGATTCTGAATCTCTTGGGCGAAACTCCATCAAAGGATAAAAAATATGGACCAGACATTAGATGCGAGTTATCTGCTCGCTGGGAACACATCGCAACAACAGGCTTGACCAAGGATGCCAGAAAGGAGCTGCTTGATAAGCATCTGGTTCCAAAAAACTGCACAAAGATTGATGCACCCAAGTTAAATCCAGAGATAAAGGCCGCCTTATCGGAGATGCTAATAAAAAAAAGACAAGGCTTTAGAGAATAAGCAGGTGCAGGTCGCAGCAAGTATATCTTGTATAAGTGAAGCCCTAAGCATACTCTTTTCTGCAGGTTATAAAGATCAGTCGGTAATAAAATTACTGATCGAAGCCGGTCGACTGATGTGTGACTCACAACACAGCGAGTCCATGACACGGCGCAGTTTTATATGTTCTACAATCAAGAAAGATATAAAAGATCAACTGTTCAATACAGAAATCGATAAGTTTCTATTTGGCGAACATCTGACCGATACTCTAAAAGCTGCAAAAGCTATATCAAAATCAGGCGCTGAGATTAAAATAAACACACAGGTTCGAAGACCTGCACCAGCGCAGAGACCGAGACAGGCCCCTGTCCAGACTTTAAACCAGACGCCTCCGTTCCCGACAGCGCGGCAAGCGGGAACAGCGAGGAGAACAGCGCCGGCGCCGCGCCCGCGACCGGTGCAGCAGCAGCCGCGACAGCAGCCGCGCTTGCAGCAGCGCCAAGCCCCGCGGCGCTAGACCTGGTACGTTTTGCAGGTCGGTTATCCTACTTTTATGATCAATGGCAATTGATAACTAATGACCTCGTTGTATTATCGTGGATAAGAGGTTACAAGATACCGTTTACTAAACCTGTCTATCAGTTACACGAACCAAGTTTACCTGCATTAACTTCATGTGAGTCCTTTAAATACAAGGTGGCCATCACTGACCTTCTAAACAGTGGTGCTATTTCACATTGTGAACCATGTGAAGGACAGTTTCTTTCTAGTTATTTCCTGATTAAAAAACCCAATGGCAAAAACAGATTTATTTTAAACTTAAAGTCTCTAAACAAGTACATCGTAACAGAACATTTCAAAATTGAAGATCTAAGAACAACATTAAAATTAGTATCAAGAAACAGTTTCATGGCCACCTTTGATTTAAAGGATGCGTATTTTCTAGTACCTATACACCCGACGTATAGAAAGTACCTACGATTTAGGTACGAGGGTCAAATTTACCAATTCAATGTTTTGCCGTTTGGTTTAAACACAGCTCCATTTGTGTTCACAAAGCTATTAAAACCGGTAATTTGTTTACTGAGATCATTAGGTTATCTGTCATCTATCTACTTAGATGACATTTGTATCATTTCTAATAATTATCAAGATTGCTTAGATAATATTTTACAGACAAAACATATTTTAGAGTCCTTAGGATTCATAATTAACATTAAAAAAAAAAAAAAAAGTTGTATGATTCCGAGTAATATTTGCAAATACCTTGGTTTTGTGATAGATACAAAAGAATTTCATGTTAGCCTTCCTAAGGAAAAACGAAATCTAATTAAACAAGAGTTACAATCGTTTCAATTGAAATCTCGTTGTAAAATAAGACAGTTTGCTCGCTTGGTAGGCCTCCTCACTTCGTCCTGCCCCGCGATTCAGTACGGTTGGCTTTACACCAAGCAGATGGAAAGATGCAAATACCTTGCATTGTGTAAAACGAGTAATTATGATAGCCACATGTCTTTACCACAGTATTTGCAGGACGATTTTTCCTGGTGGTTAAAATCTATTGATACCGCAGTGAATCCTATTAGACGGGACAGCTACTGTCTAGAAATATTTTCAGACGCTAGCAAAAAAGGGTGGGGGGCAGCATGCGGTGCGGAGACCGCCAGTGGCCAGTGGAGTAACACAGAGTCTAACAAACATATTAACTGTCTAGAACTCCTGGCTGCTTTCTTGGGCTTACAAACATTCGCAAAAGGATTAAAAAATTGTCAGGTGTTACTACGCGTTGACAACACAACTGCTATTTCGTATATCAACCGTATGGGTGGAGTAAGATTTCCACATTTAACTGAAATCACAAAATCTTTGTGGCAGTGGTGTGAAGCTCGTGGTATATTTGTATTCGCTTCATACATAAGCTCGGAAGATAACGAAATAGCAGATGCTGAGTCTAGAAAATCTCACCCCGATACCGAATGGGAGATTAAAGATCATGCTTTTGAAAAGATTGTGAGAGCCTTTGGGCAACCAAAAATTGATCTTTTCGCATCAAGGTTGAATAACAAATGTGTTAAGTACGTCTCATGGAATAGAGACCCAGGAGCATGCGCTGTGAATGCTTTTACTTTAAATTGGTCAAATCTTTGTTTCTACGCATTTCCTCCTTTTGCGGTTATATTAAAAGTATTAAGAAAACTTATATACGACCAGGCGGAGGGTATTGTTGTGGTTCCATTTTGGCCCACGCAACCCTGGTTTCCACTTTATCAAAAACTTCTCTGTTCAGAATTAGTTCAGTTTAGACCCTCTGATAAAGTGTTATTGTCTATTTCCAACAGTGTCCCCAAGCTCACGTTGATTGCAGGGAAGTTATCAGGACGGCGTTACGAAACAGAGGAGTACCACCATCATCTTTAGATATTATGATAGCTTCTTTATCTGAAAGGTCAATAAAACAATATGACGTTGCCATTCGACGTTGGGTAAACTTTTGTAAGACTCACAATATCAAAATACATGAGGCGTCAATTCCGATGATTATGTATTTTCTCACTGAGTTATTTCATTCCGGCTTACAATACGGATCTTTAAACAGTCATCGCTCCGCTCTGTCTTTGATCTTAGGATCGAGAGTAGGGTCTGATGATCGCGTTGCTAGGCTATTCAAAGGTTTTTACAGACTTCGTCCTCCAGCCCCAAAATATAATATCACTTGGGACCCGTCAATAGTTTTAGAATTCTTATCAAAATGGTACCCAAATAATAATTTAAGTTTCGAACATTTAACCAAAAAGGCCGTAACTTTGCTCATACTTGTAACTGCACACAGGGTGCAAACCATTAGCAAAATCAAATTAGAAAATATGAACGTCACTGATAATCTTATATTGATCAAGATAAACGATTTGTTAAAAACATCTCGACCTGGTTTATCTCAACCTTGTTTAAATATTCCATTTTACAAAGATCGACCGGAAATATGTCCCGCTGAGGCTCTTATAGAATATATTGATAGGACAAAACATTTGAGAAACAATGCCAATAGCCTTTTTATAAGTATTTAAAAACCACATAAATCAGTAACCACAAATACCATCAGTCGGTGGATAAAAGATATATTATCAATTAGCGGAATTGACACTTCAGTATTTTCTGCCCACTCCACCAGACACGCAGCCACCTCAGCTGCTCATAGAGCTGGTGTCAATATTGACACGATACGAAAAGCAGCTGGGTGGAGTGGTAGCTCCAATGTTTTCGCTAGATATTATCATAGAGACATTCAATGTGAACAAACTGATCAATTTGCCTTATCAATCCTAACCTCTGATCGATGTTAGATTTAATTACTTAAAATTAATAACTTAAATTTATCTACCCCTAATTAAAGAAAAACTACAATTTAATTACTTTATTACTTGTAAGGTTTGATTAATATACATGTACCTAAGTATAAAAATTCAGTGTTTTAATATTTCACCATCTTTCAAAATCTACATTGTTATCTTAATCTCGAAGGACGAAGCAACGAAGTATAATTGGAGATTAAACGAACTTACCTGAAGTGAAGTTCTATCCAAATTATACGAGTTGCTTCGTCCGAAGAGATTAGTTCCCTCCCAACCCTATGAACCCCATACCTAAAGTGAAATATTAAAAAAGGTTCCAGGCTTTCAACTAAATGAGTGGCGGTACAGGCATAACTATCAGGAAGACAAAGTACCGACAAAAAAAAAAAAAAAATATTCAAACTTAGTGGATGAAAGGCGATACCCTAGACGTATTACTACATTGTTATCTTAATCTCTTCGGACGAAGCAACTCGTATAATTTGGATAGAACTTCACTTCAGGTAAGTTCGTTTAATCTCCAATTGGTTAATGTGACGTGTTTTTTCTTGTACACGCAAGTTGAAGCATAGAAAAAAATAAAAAAAACGGTACGGTCAGGGGACCCCGTCGACACTCGTATATTATAGAAAGAGATAGAGAGAGAGAAATTAGCATGAAAGGGACATAACGCTTTTTTCTTACGTGACCATTTCTACCTGTCAACTTCTACCGCAATCCGCGTTAAGGAACTTCGTTCCAATAAAACTTCGTATAGCGGCGAAACTGAGTGTTATTTATTTTCTCTGCACGTGTCAATCAGTCTATATTGTTTCCACAGTTGGGAAACAGGCCTCCTCTCGGTGAGAGGGAGTGGGTCGTAATCCACCACGCGGGCCCAGTGCGGGTTGGTATAGTTTGTACGCATAGTCTTCAATGTTAACGTAGAGTGTCGTAGTCTTCGCAAGTCTAACTTTAACACACAGTTTCACTTACTTAATGTCTATTGCAACTTTCTTTAGCTGGAAATCTAGTAACAAGAACTGTAAAGTAACAACTAAACTGAAGTAAGTTCTAGCAAAAAATAATGTCAACTGGAGAGGGCTATTTTTGGAGTTTCCCTGCGTGATCGAATCAGAAATGAAGAGATCCGCAGGAGAACCAAGGTAACCGACATAGCCCGAAGAATTGGCAAACTTAAGTGGCAGTGGGCAGGGCACATTGTTCGCAGAACAGATGGCCGATAGGGCCGAAAGGTTCTGGAGTGGCGACCGCGTACTGGGAGACGTAGCGTTGGAAGGCCTCCCACAAGGTGGACCGACGACCTTGTGAAGGCCGCAGGAGCCTGTTGGATGCGTAGGAAATCGCCATGTTCTAGAACCAAAAATTCGAAGACATGTGCCATCTACCAACCCACACTGTGCCGCGTGGTGGATTACAGTCCTTTCACTGTGAGGAGTCCTGTGTCCCAGCCGTGGAGACAGTATAAGCTGTTCGTGCTATGGAAGCAAACCTGGGCGATAACTAAAATCGAAGTAAGTTCTAGCAATGTAACGTCAGACATTAAGGAAACACGATCCTGATACCGCCTTTCGTTCGCGTCATGTCTTTTTCTTCCGTACTTCTCTTTAGTCGTTATCTCGGTAGTCACACCCTTTCTAGTCAAATCATCTTCCAGACAGTCCATCCATCGTTTCATTGGCCACCATTTCATACTTTCATAATCAAATTATTATGGTAGTGACGTCCTTTATAAGTCCATTGTTGTGTTCCATTATAAAACTTTTACATCACGTATGATACGATAACATAGTTGTGGTATTTGCGCAGCTGCGCTGAGCTTATTATTTATACAGTGAGTCAATATTAACACTTGCTATAGTTTCTAGTTTCAGTAGTTTCGTTGCAACTTCGATATCAGTCTGTATATCTAAGCAGTTTATTGCTGCTGGTTTGTTAGGGGAAATGTCTAGAATGTGTCCAAAATTTAGTATCTTTGGCCTACGACTAAAATGGCATTGACAATTTTTGTAATATTATACAGGGTGGCTGGAACATTGAGCCGCAACCTGTTTCCATGAATTCAGTACATGATATTGGAAATGTTTCGTCGCTAATAAAAAAAAACCTCATCATCTGCCTAGCCTTTTCCCAACTATGTTGTGGTCGGCTTCCAGTATAAGGATGCAGCCGAATACCAGTATTTTACATGGAGCGACTGCCTATCTGACCTCCACAGCCCAGTTACTGGGTAGTACGATTCCCCTTGGTAAAACTGGTTGCGGGACTTTCGGGCTACTGACGACCCGTAACGACTGTCAAAGATCCACGAATGACAGCCGAGACCAACGGATTAACGTGCTTTCCGGGGCACGGAGGGGTCTTGGTATGTGAAGGTGGTCACCCATCCACGGAACAACTGCGACAAGCGTAGCTTAGCCTCATCGATCGACCCGTGCGCCTGTTATTACTTAACCACAGGCCACAAAAGTGCAATACCTAAGCGGTCAAAATGTATATACCAGCAATTTTTTTATATAACCGACGAAGAATTTCAACGCATGGGGTTCCAGAATCATTACTGAATCGGTAACAGGTTGTGCATCTATGTCTCATACTACCCTGTATTTATTTATTAACGCTCATAATTATATACTTTAAACACACAAATATACAGAGGCGGAATTAACTCCTTAGGCATTTGCTACCAGTCAACCCTAAATCCCCTAATAAAAATTAATTATTTCCCTTCCTTCTTTCCTTTCCTTTCCTTTAATTAGTTTCCCTAAATAGTTCAAGATTTCTAATATTAAAAATAAAGGTCAGATAAAAACTTATTCATTTTCACCGTATGCCAAGTTATGCTGGGTTAATAGGTGCAGCAGTAAGCAACAATACGTGTTTGTCACCGTCAGTTTTGTAAGCGATGCTGCGTGCAGTCAACTGTATCGAATGGTTTCCTTTATGAATTAGTTGCAATTTGATAAAGGTGTAGCTATTGATAGATTTCGTCTAGATAGCTGTCGGTCGTGACAGCTTTATTCACGAAACTCAATAGCAGGACCTAACTGTGTTTTGGGCCAGATAAATACGTGATATTTCGTGTCTGCGAGCCTTGTTGTACATTGTTTTTGGGCAGGAAAAATGGATTATACTTATTATTAGATGGTGTCCCACAGCCTCTTGCCATGAATTGGGGGCACACACATATTAACTCCCGCCTTCTTCCCATGGGGGTAGGCAGAAACTACACGGAAAGAAAAATCTTTGAAAAATTACTGTGCTGTCTCATAATCTGAGTGCATTTGAGTGGTAATGGAAAAATGACCATGCTAGCACAGTAAAAATTCATATGCTGTACAGTAAAATTTATTGGACAAATAGTGAATTTTTCCCAATCTCACTCAGAAAATTTTCTCTAGATGTCACTTGCACTCACTTTACAGTGACGAGCACAGTAATTTTTCTAAGAATTTTCTCTCCGTGTATAGAACGCCACCTGCTACGGTCCTTGTTGGTTTGTTGTATTTGATAGTTGGTTTGTTAATTTTGTGTTTTGTGTTTCACGAACTGTGTCCAAATAAACTTTATTCTTTCTTTTTCCTTACGTATGTAAGGTGTATACCTTGTGCCTTGTTTACGTTTACACATCTGGTCATACACGCACGCCGGTTGCGAGTACTGCGCGCCTTTTTGAACCGGGACACCAATCCAATTAATCCATCGAGAAAAAAATGAAATGAAACTGTATCATCCGTAATTGTCCAGGAATGTCTCGAAAACCACAACGACTAAAACAATGATTCACCAGGTCATAGTCTATTAAAAACTGGACACTATCGTCTTTACACTTTTGGAGACACTTATCCATAAAGCTTTAAGCCGATTCGTCAAGCTTTAACCAAATTGGCTTGAAGATCTGACATTTAATAGATTTGTGTCTACGAAACGGTTTTAATGATTTTGTACTATTTTTGTTGTCGGCCAATGAGCGCAGTCACTCGTAATCAGCCGTGAAACAGGTACCTACAGTATTAAGCACGGTCATCAATTTTAAGGCATATACGGAGTTGCAGAGGAATACTTTTATAGGCTTTTGATGGATGGAAACTATTGGTTGTGTAATTATAAATTTTTAACCGACTTCAAAAAAAGGAGGAGGTTATCAATTCGACTGATTTTTTTTTTTTTTTTTTTTTTTTTTTATGTTTGTTACCTCATAATAACCGACTGGGTGAACCGATTTTCATGATTCTTTTTTTATTTGAAAGCTGGTGCTTCCCGTGTGGTCCCATTGTCACCATTTCAATATCTGATGATGGGATCTTGTAGAAATCGGGGGAACTCTTCAATAAATAACAGCAGATTAACCGCGATTGTTGCTATAGCATATCTAAGCATTGTTTACACCATCACACAACATAATATCACGCCTGTACTCACTACAAAGGATATAATTTTTTTTTATTATAATAATAATTAATACCAGTAAAACAACCGCGACTGCTGCTATCGCATTTGTATGCATTTTTTACGCAATCGCACAACATAACAACACGTCTGTACCCTATAGGTAAACGCAGATGCAGCTTCCTGTCACTGATATTTACATAGCAAGTAGTGTTTATATGAATTTGATTGGGGTAGATATAACTAAAAAGTGAAAAATAAAAAAAATTATATAAAAAAAACAACCGACTTCCAAAAAAACACTAAAAATTGTGAAAAATAATTTTAATTTCGGAAGTCGGTGTCAAAAAACCAAAATGCGGAACCAAGGACACCGACTTCCAAAATTAAGATTATTTTTCACAATTTTTAGTGTTTTTTTGGAAGTCGGTTGTTTTTTTTATATAAATTTTTTTTAGACTTCACAAAAGAGACTTATCTATTGATTGAAGAGCTTTCATTGGCCAGAATTGGAAGTCAAATAAGGTTTCAGAACTTAATTTAATTCTACTTCTAAGAATGAACACTCCTAAGTAGTTATTATCCTTATTTATACAGTGTGTTAGGTTAAACGAGGGACATACTTTGAGGTAGTGTAGTACTCATGAAAATGAACCAACTTTTACTCATCATCTGCCTAGCCTTTTCCAACTATGTCGGGGTCGGCTTCCAACCTAACCGGATGCAGCTGAATACCAGTATTTTACATGGAGCGACTGCCTATCTGACTTCCACAACCCAGTTACTGGGTACCTAATAAGATACCGCTAGATAAGACTGGTTATCAGACTTTCGGGCTACTGACGACCCGTATCGACTGTCAAAGATCCACGAATGACAGCCGGGACGAACCGCTTAACGTGCTTGCCGAGGCACGGAGGTGTCTTGGTATGTGAAAATGGTCACCCCTCCACGGATCAACCGCGTCAAGCGTAGCTTAACCTGATCGATCGACCCATGCGGCTGTTATTACTTAGCCACAAGCCCCTCGAATGCCACAAGCCCCTCTAGGCACCAACTTTTAATATGAGACCGAAATCGAAAAATAAAACCGCTGCTCCCATAACACATAACAAGACAAAATGTAGGGAACGGTAGATTTTATGTTTTCATAATTCGGAGATGATCCCGTTGTAAAAGTGGTACCTTTCATGAGTACTACACACCCTTAAAGTTTATTCCTCGTTTAACCAAACATAATTTAATTAATATTTATTTCACAATTTTCTTTACTGTACCTACCATCGTTTGTCTGTTTATTATCATCCAAAGGTTGAATGGTAGAAAATGCAGATGGCATTAAGTCCGTCTCTGTACATTTGTGTGCTTAAAGTATTAAATAAATTAACCGATTGACCCCCTTTCTGGAAGCCTAATCAAATCTCTGATCAATAAATCTGCTGTCAGATTGGCTTTCACAAGAACTAATCATATTAATTGACAGCAGGCGTTCAGAAACAGATCTGTATCCAAATGAAAAGCGCGGGAATCCATTTGAAAATAACGCACGACATCCATACAAGATTCACAATTCAATTTCATCCAAGGACGTATTCTGCGTGCTTCGCTTATTCCATGAATAGCGAGTATACGACGCACTCCTGCATTTTTAAAACTGTGTCGTTAAGTGTACACGATGATTTTAAACGAGCCGTGATCTCATTTATTATTCAAGTTCAGTGTCACGGCCGGCCATCGAGACTGTCCACTGATGAAGATTCGGAATAATACCGTTATTGCAGTCGCGGAATGAAGAAGTAAAGCGCCTTTAGGTCAAATTTATTGCACCATGCATCAGGCTTAACCCTTAGTTGGTATCGCCTTTTTTGGCAACACTACCGGTATCGTGGGTCATATTTTACCCATACCAAAAAATCTGTTGTAGAACGTAGATTTTTTTTATTATTTGTATAAAATATATATTTGTATAAAATATAGTTATGAAATAAAAAAAACATTTTTTTACAAAATTATCTTGATTTAATTTTAGAATATAAAAAAAAATCATGTTTTACACGCATTTGTAACTAACCTAATTTTTGTTTAATGTTCGCTATTCGCTTCTGGGTCAAATTTGACCCACGATACCTACTAAGGGTTAATCATCACAGACAATATCAACATTATAATGCCGTGGAAGCCTTTAATTAAAAAAAGAAAGAAATGAAATACATTTATTTAGCACAGACTATAAGACACACAGTACACCTGAGACATACGTCAGATAAAAAACAAATAAGAATCAAATAAAAAGTGTAAAGTCCGATGTAAAAATTAACAGGAAATAATTAAGTCTACACTATAAAATGTAAAATAATATGGGTATTTTAACATGTATTTTTGGTGTATGCTTTGTTGGTTGTCGTTAAATAAATAAATAAAAATTAAAAAAAAAATAAGTGAAAATTACCGTTTAAAATTATGTAAAAAAAATTGCTTAGCCTTGTTTTCCGCGAGTCAATCAATCTGCCTAGCCTTCACGTAACTGTGTTGGGTTCAGCTTCTAGTCTGACCGGATGCAGCTGAATACCAGTGTTTTACATGGAGCGGCTGTCTATCTGACCTCCACAACCCAATTACTGGGTAAAACGACCGTAACAAATGTCAGACCTACGAATGACAGCCAGGAACAACGTTTTAACGTGCTTTCCGAGGCACGGAGTGGTCTCGATATGTAATGGATGATCACCCATCCACAAACCGACCGCGGCAAGTGTAGCTTAACCTTCGATCAACCAGTGCGGCTGTTTTTATTCACCCACGAGCCCCTAACTGTACCTAAGTATAGGCTAAATAGGGATTAGTGAATGAAGTCGACCGTAAAGGCGACTCCATTGTGTTTGTATTTTATGCGTTTTGATTGGAAGCAGACGTAAATAAACAAAGCATTCGAAAAATATAAAACAGAAACCGATTTTAATATCGACTATCAACGCTTTTTTTACAGTCATATGCTTTATTTTTCAGGGGCATCCACATTTTTTAAAATGCAATTCGGATTTTATGAGTAAAAATGTTTCTGGTTGCTTTGAGCCGAACTTCAAACGCGAGGAAACCACAAATTATCTGCATTTTATATTACATTACTTCCAACTTAGACTGCCATTAAGAATACCTCCTGTTTTACATTCAGAGCTATTAAAACGAGGTGCTAACTACATAACAGAATAAAATATCACTGGGCAACGAACGCAATCACACGCACGACTCACATCATGTTATATGTCCGAGGTTTTTATTACATTCCGCTGTTTAAAAGAATTGATAAACCGTTCAATGCAGCGCATAAACCAGCATAATATGGGAAGCATGCATCTGCTTGGAAACCGAAAGACCTCTAGCAAGTTCAGAACTGTATATCGTCAATAAAGTAGTCCGAGGTACGCCAGTGGAGCTAGATAACTTAGTAAATATTCTAGCATCAACGAGGAGGTGCATACTTCAATAGAGTTTAGTGCACCCCAGCTACTGAGGTCTCGAATGCTTTGTATAAAAGATACGTTGACACTCTATGGGAAGTCTGATGTCTTGCGGACGAGAGTCTGTGAAATATCAATATTACACCGCTCTTTGGGGCATCCAAACCTTCACTCCTATTTATTTACGGAGAGAATGTCTTAATAATACAGTAGATCGTTTATGAGGTCATAATTCTGACTCACCTGCGGATCATCATCCTGCACCAAACTCTTCCTCTTCATCGCGTACTCTTTGACCGCATGACTGTTCTCCGAGTTCACGTCCACGTTGAAAGTCTTCAGCCTCAACATCGGACTGATCGCACCCAACGGGTTGTTGTACTTGTTGTACGTCAGGTACTTATTCGCCGACTGTTGGGACATATTTGCCATGTTGATCGACGTGTGTGGAGACTGGTGGATTGTGGCAAGCGAATGGATTGGTGACATAGAGGGAGGATTGGACGCAGCTTCGACTATGTTCTGAATGCTCGGCCTATGCGTTCGTTTCTTTGGTTTCACGTATGTTCGCGAGTCGAACTTGTGTTTGTCTGGCATTGAGAGGATTTCATCTGAAAAAGAAATGTTTATTTAGAAATAAAGTTCAACTTGTACTCTTTATTAACGACTTTTGTGGAAGAAACACCAGAACTTTGCCAATATCAAGTAGGTATTATTATAGACCACTAGCTGCGCCCCGCGGTTTCACTCACATAAGTGTCGATCCCGTGGGAATATCGGGATAAAAAGTATCCTATGTGTTAATCCCGGTTATAAACTATCTTTTGGCTCGTCACTGATTTGTCAAAGATGATTTTGACATGTGACATACATTCAGCATTCTCTCCCGGCGAAGCTCCCAGAAAGCATGGAATTGGATTGATGGGGGAGGTCATAGTATAATTTTTAACGAGGCTACTTTGGACGTCCCCATGTAGTTATCAACATAGGAAAACGCTAAGGCCTCAATTGATTAAATTTCTTATAGCTATCTAGTGTTATTAGTAATATCATCATTGTATCAGCCGTCATTTTCATATCAAGATACTGCCCATTCATAACGGGCACGGCAATAAAACAAAAGGCTACGAAAGTTGGGATACAATACAATGTATGCAGGCTTGCATTCATACAGCTAACAATAGTGTGTTAAGTTTTAATCGAAATGTTCAAGTCAAATTAGAATCAGGATTGGCAACGGTCACGGTTTTTACAAAAAGAATGTCTCCATTTAATTCAGAATTAGGTTCTAAATTATCAATACATCAGGTAAACGCGGAAGATGCTAGTAGGAAGTTCAACAAACCCATTAAAAATCGCATCTCAAAGCTTAGTGTTCGTTAAGGCCTCACAAACCAAACAATTATAAACGTTACACCTACATATTAAGGTCTACTCTCGCATGATTTATGTTTAGTGTTAAGTGGAAATAAAATAAAAGCGTCGAAATTCAGTTCGCAACGCACTGCTGTCGTAGAAACGTAGTTTAATTGACACCAAAATTGGTGGACAATTTGCATTCGGTGCGCTAGAGGACGTGGTCAGGAAATGGCGGTGACAGCTGTTCTAGTGTTATGACTGGAATGCGTGAGATGACTGCGAATGGCAGGGCTCCTTAGAATTGAAGCCGTGAAAGGGCAGGTGGAAGAAAGCTATAGGGTACATCCTGTGACTGTTACTTGGCAGAATGGGTGTGATACGTGGGTTTCTGGTGAGAGAACAGTAAATAGGTCAAAATTCCCACAAACGAGCATACGTAAATATACGTTGGCTATTTCAGGGTAGGGTCTAGGAGGGGCCCGTGGTTAAATAATAACAGCAGCACAGGTCGATCAATCAGGGTAAGCTACGCTTGCCGGGGTTGGTCTGTGGATGGGTGACCATCTTTACATACCGAGACCCCTCCGTGCCTCGGGAAGCACGTTAAGCCGTTGGTTCCGGCTGCCATTCGTAGATCTTTGACAGTCGTTACGGGTAGTCAGAAGCCCGAAAGTCTGACAACCAGTCTTACTTAGGGGGTATCGTATTACCCAGTAACTGGGTTGTGGAGGTCAGATAGGCAGTCGCTCCATGTTAAATACTGGTATTCAGCTGCATGCGTCCCGTTAGACTGGAAGCCGACCCCAACATAGTTGGGAAAAGGCAGGCATATGATATTTCAGGGTCTTGTAACATTCTTGACAAGAAACAGGTAATATAGACCTTACTTCATTTCAACTAGAATATACAACCCGGTAAATCATGTGCTAATTGCTATGCAAAAGGCCAAAAGTAGTCTGCAACAGTCCATAAAAAAACTGAAACGGAAAACTGCATAGGTAATCGCGAGCGGATACTAATTGAATGTCTACAAGCGAATCATAAAAGTGTTGACATACATAATATTGACACACGAGTCTGACCTCAAGCAAGTGGAGATGACGCATCGAAAACGAGCAAGAAGATCGATCGTACGATATAGCGTATATTGATAAGTGATCTACTGGAAGCAGCTGTAATTTTTTCAAACCATGGATGATTGAGAAGTATATGTAGTGAACTTGAAATTCGAGTAAAGGATCAACTAAATTTTAACCAATTTAATCTTTCTTCATAAACCTTCCGTATATCTCTGACAAAATGTATCGCCTGTTTACAAGGAAAAATGTTATGTTATTAACACTTTCCCCTATGAATTTAACAATGACTGACAGGATGGCATCATGTTGTTTCCTTAACGTATCAATGCGGAAGAAGCAAAACAATTCCATTGCATAAGCCCCACCCACACAACCGACCATTAGTTCCAAGCTTCAATCGATTTTAGAGTGAGGCCACACGGGCGTTGCTGGTGCGTTGCGTCGTCGCAACTATGATTTCAACGCACTGAGTGCCACACGAGCAATGCGGTGTCACAACTCAACGCCGCTAACTACGACGTCGCTGCGTCTCGGTGTCAGTATTTTATATAGTACAAACAACTCTGCGCTCCGCTGCGATGCCGCTCCGATGCTCGGCGTCGCAACGCAAGATCCCTCCCCGCTTTGTCTCTCTAGTCGCCTTCTCCGTTGACCGATGCGTCGCCACACGACGTCGCAACGCTCCGTGTGGCATGTCACTGTGGTTTGTATGAAGGATGACTTAGCATCACCGCTCAGGCATCGCATCGCGCCGGCAACGCATCGTGGTGCTCCGCTCTTAAACGCTAAGGATTTAATGTTAATCCGACAAGAAAAACGCCACATTCAGTTTCGTTACGTACAGAAATAACTCAGTTACGTCTTAAAAGAGTTAATAAATACTCGTAATCTATTAATTCATCTCGATCCAGCATATGCGTAGAAAGTGAAACTTTTATTGTACAAGTTTCGAATATTAATTGTCGTGTGGGCCGCAATGCCATCGCTATATGGACTGTGTTCGATACAATACTGACTGGGGACCAAGTGTATGTAAATGTCGTACTGACTTGATTGGGTACTAAGCTTGCTAGAAATATTATGCCCATTTAGGACTAGACGGCCTCCTTACTGTGTTATATATTGAGTATTTTAGACCTATTTTCTCGTCTATCTACTAGTTTCGAGCTACTAATATATTCTGGTTTTTTGACCCCACAATCAATCAAGCCTGTTTGGCATAAAAACAAATCTACAGATAGGATATTATTATAAAGGTAAATGTTTCCATAGCCTACTCGCGCAAACTCGCGTAAATAATAACAGTTCAGTTTACAATATCCACCAATACATACAGACCGACCCATTTCCTTGAATTTGCTCGCATACGTAAAGCGTAAAGAGGAACAAACGAATAACTTTGGTTTCATTTTGAATTCTCGTATCACATGGGAAACAGAAATAGCAGAGTGAAATGGTGCATTACTATACTAGTGTCTCCACGGTTGACGACAGACCAAACCGGGCGCGCGCTGAAAAGTCAGGCATCCCGTGACATCATCATCTGCCTAGCCTTTTCCCAACATGTATTAGTTATTTTACATGGAGCGACTCCCTACCGTGCCTAAATCCTAGGCGTGCCGAGAAAAGATCTATTGAATTTTAGCTTGTCGGGACACAAGCGAAAAAGCGTAATTTGAGTAGTAAATCAGTTTGCGTATACTACAAAAGTGCAGTGATGTGATGATGTGTGATTTGATTAAATTCAATTATTTGAAAAGAAGTTACAATTATTTGAAATCAGGGCTTCTGTTTTTTCCTTACTACTGAAAGTTAGGCCACTTTGGCTCTCATGGCCTCAATTATAAAGTCTAGCTATTTATCTCAGCCCACAGACGATGCAAGATAAGAGGCAGGGAATGCTGGAGTCGCATGTGTGTGAAGACACATCTAATATGGGAAATCATTGACAACTTGTTCTAACCTACGTTATTACTTCCTGCGGTATCAATTCATCAATTAGCTTCCAGTCTTGGGTTTTTGCAACGTCTCTTTCGTAGGAAACTGGCGGTAGGTAACTTTTTTGTTTCCGTTCTGTGCAGATTTCTCTGGCTTTAATGTAGAGGATTACACATCGAATGGATTTAGATGAGGTTTCAAATACTTCAAATTGGATTTTTCGAACACAAATTTTCGAGGAAGCAATAGCGCTTAGTTTTAAAACTGAAAGTTTACCTAAAAACAAGGCGAATCCGCTTTATTTTTTGCACTAACGCGAAAGGAAAGCTAATGCGTTAAGAATATAACGCCCACATGCGATTTTGCTGACTCGTTTGAAGAAGGCCGGAGTCGTTGCAAATATCTTACCTCTTTTTAGAGGCTTTAGAGAAACAGGACGACATTCTTTTGAACAGATTAAATTCCTATCTTTGAACAGCAATACGGGGTAGCATGAATTCAGCACATGATTTTAGATCCCCCTAGCGTAGAAATGTCTTGTCAGTTATAAAAAAAAACATCAGCTGTTTGATAGAAAAGTGCCTTTACCTACGCGGTCAAAATATATGGAACAGCTATTTTTAGTTTTGATAACCGACGAAAGATCTTAAAAAGCAGGGGGTTCAGAATCATTTACTGAATCCATGGTAACTGCACTCTAATTTCGTAACACATTATTACTCTTAATTTGAATAATTTCGAAGCATATTGCTAATCCATTGCTCTATATGTTCGAAAAATGTGTCTGCTCAACAACTTAAATAACGCAATGAATGTTGTTGGACTGTCAAAATGAAACTCATTGCTACTGACAGTGTTTTACGCAATTACCCTGCTGGTTGCGCGTCGATGGCACTGCCACCTATATGCCCTATATATGCGATTAGGAAAGACTTGCTTTTAAATAAGAAGCAACACAGATTTTGAGACCCGAACATCTAATGAGATGTTCGAAGACTATGCTATGGTATGGTAGTTAACTAGTATTTCTTCCCGAACACAAAACAACGATTAAGATTTTTCACCGAAATTGATCTGCAACTGATTTCGGATGATTCATTTCTGGGTTAGCTGACGCCACTCATGTGCCAGGGATTCCGGGTTCATGCAGTCGACGACCTTTTTTCTTGTTTATTATTAAGTACATCATAATTGGGGATCTGATGAAGATTGTTACTTCTAAGATTTCTATGCCCAATCTGTGCATTTGCAAAGGGCATTTGGAAAGCCCATGTTAGTAATTTCCATAATGTATGTCAAATCTCATAACTGTCAAAATAATCTAAGTCTTCGAATCTTCTGGTTAACCACTAATCTATTTTTGGGCAAATAACAACTTGCATTTATATTTTTCATTTATTTAATGTCAATACATAAAATTATGTTTCCGACAGTATTTTCCTGTGCAAAATCTATTTAGAGGACCCAATACAAAACGGAATTTAGCTCTAGGATATAGAGTGCAGATTTCCTTGGCAGATCTGTAGCAACAAAGTGATCTCCAAGTAATAGGATGATTGCTTTAGTGACATTGAACGGTACTGGAATTATCTAAGTATGTAAGTGTACCAAATACGAAATGGTATTGTATACCGTTTAAAAAAAATCGCTGTCTCATGTTTTTGCAGTAACTTGTGGTTTGTTAGCCAAACAGATAGTTTATACTCTCAAGAAACAAAAATTAAATGTTAAGGAATAGACTCTGTCGGTCAATTTGGGCCTATTAGCGTGTTATTCGGGACTTAAAGGAGCTTGAATGTATATTCAAGCGTGGTCAGAGGTCAGGGGTGAACGACTTTAGGTTCACTTCCGAGGCTACGCCTTTATAGTCATTTCGACTAGATTATATGTGCTAGTTTAACTCACACTTATTTAAGCAGTTGCGATTTTATGAACAAACTTGGGGATCAAAAAAATACCACTGAAGCCGCGATTTACGTGGACACCTACTGGACCAACTCATTTAATACACTGTTTATGGTACATTATATTACGTGCACAAATACGTACGTATAAAAATCTTTTTCTTTTCGAATTAGTGGATATTTCCATGGGCGGCATCCCACCCATAGAAATATCCACCAATTCGAAAAGAAGAAGATTTGTATTTAACATTAATCTTGTGCCACAATGTTTGAAGACTAAGACTTCAACCAGTTACCGACATAGCTGGCAGAGTAAGCAAACTGAAGTGGCGGTGGGCTGGGCATTTTTGTCCAAGGACCGATGGCAGGTGGTGCCGCGTATCGGCAAGCGTAGTGTGGGACACCTCTCAGCTAAATGGACCGAAGACCTTAAGAAAGTGGCACAGAGGGACAGACTGAATCCGGAAGGCGGAGGACAGGGTGTTGTGGCGCAGTCTGGGAGAGGCCTATGTCCAGCAGTGGACTGCGATAGGCTGAGTTGATTATCATTAATCATACAGGATTTTATAGCTTAATTTTCCTTTAAATTCCTAAAAACGTTATTATTTTAAGGAAAATTTGAATCATTGTGAATTAATTCTGTACAGACTTCCGTTTTCTCATGAAACGAAGCACACTGTTTTGTCTGCTGTCTCACTACACAATAATATTAAACCTTTCAGACTCAGATGTAAGGTAAACAAACAAACATTGATCGAAAGTGTTGATAAAACTACATCATAAACTAAGCCAGGCATTTCTTTGAATACTAAAGTGAATCTCAGATCGTACTGACGAAGCATTCGATGTAGCTGATGCACGCGAAATCCGAATGCGAAATTCGACACTGATCTTATATGACTGCATTTAAACTTGATATTATATTACTGCCACCGCTGTTCAGGGTTTATTTGCAACGTCTGCAGGGTTGACCAAAAAGTGCATAATAATGTAATTAGCAACCCACGCGAAGGTAGAATTCCAGGTAGCGGAGTACTTCTAAAAGTTTGACCAACATACGGAAGTTTTGAGTCTTAAAATTGGTTCAAGCTGTGGCAATTTAACCACCCACAGCCAGCAAATACCATAGACCTGTTTTATCAAGTCGTTTCATACAACTTAGGTGAATTTATGGTCTGCTGCACTCGTAGTTACACAGCCCTTTTGTTGATAGGTACAGTAAATTGTTACGAATTATCTTTATCGATAGCATTTGAGCGAGCTAAGCGTAAATAAAATTAGGCTGTTGTACGTTTAACAGTTTATTTGGTTCTAAATCGAAACAGCATTGAATCAAGTAACTTTGTACACTGCACTGTGCAAGATCGAGATGGAGATGACAGGATGAAATGGACTCTAGTGTAAAGAATTGGCTCTAGCTAGACGCTATAGTAGAGAAACTCACTTTTGGTGTAAAACCAATTTATGTCTAGAAACCTGGTAAGCACTGGAAATCTTTTAACTTACCGCTATATCAGGATATTTTTGAGACAAAACCCAAAGGACAAACTAAGGAAAAACTCAAATTACTTGCGTCACTGCAAAGGAATAGACGGAATTAACCCATTATTTCCTTCTAGCACTTACATAATCATATACAGACCCTGATTGCGTACAGTGAGATATCAGATCTTTGTCCTGAACCCATGAGGCGTGTCGAATGTCATTAGATCAGCTACCAATTGTTCATGATCATATCCTTTATTTAACGACTGGCCGTCGAAAACCATTCCATAGATCTTAATTTAATTGCCATTTTGTTTTTAAATGTGTGACGAAATGATGTTTTATCGTCCATTAATTTTAGTGTTATTGTAAGAGAGAGAGAGAGATAGAGAGTGGAAGGTTTCCAAAACAGTTTGAGCAGCCATTGTTGAGTAGATGCTGTGTTATTTTTATGGGAGCTATCTCGGCGTTGATCTCCCCTGATAGAAAGCGATGTATGAGGTCTTTACGAGCGCAGCCAGAAGATGCCCATTCCCTCTTACTTTGGAGGTAATGGGGAACGCAAACGCGGGCAGGCAGTTCCACACTTTGCTTGCATGCACAATGAAGGTTGAAATTATAAGGACTACTTGGAACTGCCTCCGGCGTAATATTAGGTTAGCAGTTAAATAATGAACTACGCAGGAACGGGTTGCGAGAAAATCGTCAGTAAAATATATAAGATAAAATATTTCATTCGGAATAAGTACAGTCACCAAAGGAGATAAGTAACCAGGGTCGTCGGATACAGTTGAAGTTCAGTAAGGAACCGATGGATGGTTTCGAATGAAAAATTTAATTAATAGAAAACAAACAGTTTATTTTATTTATTTATTTTATTTTACAGTTTTTGGGAAAACTTACAGCTAAAAACTTTTGCACGATTAAGAGTAAAAGAAATAAGGCCAATTACAAGTTTTCACAGATAGCATGTTACAACAAAAAAAAAATATTTGAGAAGGTAGACATTTTGCGTAGAAACATAAGTAATGTAAAAAGGTAAAAATGTGTTTCAAACAGAGTAAATTGTTACTAGATAACAATCTACTCTGTCCGAAACACATCTCTGCGATCTCTTTCTCGACCACGCAAGCCGATAGATTTTATAAGTTTACCTGATCAAAAAAGAAATAATAATTTTGAGATGCTGGTACTGAAAACATCGATGTCGACTTCCCGGCAGACCGCATTATACGTATGACTCGCTCTAATTAAGTACGAATTTCGTTTGTAATTCGTTCCTACCCTAGGAGTATGCAACAGATAAGGATTGCGCAGAAAAGCAGAAGGAGCCCGCAGTCCAATTTTGTTCAGCAATTCGGGAAGCTCGGTTGAACAAAATTGTTTATTTATCAAATTAAATTTCATTCGGAAATATCCATCAGTTTCTTACTAAACTTCAACTATATCCGACGACCCTAGTTACTTATCTCTTTTGATGACTGTACATCGTTTGAGCTTGCGATACAGTGGTTCTACCAATCACATGTCTAGACTTGTAAAAAAATAAGCACGCCTGCTGAGACGGCTGCAGTGCAATACTAATTTTCTTGTTAACCTCTCTAGCCTTTTCCAAACTATTTTTGTTGGCTGGCTAAGTAATTACAGCCGCACGGATCGATCGATCAGATTAAGCTACGCTTGCCGCGGTTGGGCCGTGGATGGGTGACCATCTTTACATAAAGAGACCCCTCCGTCTCGGAAAACACGTCAACCCGTTGGTCGCGGCTGTCATTCGTAGATCTTTGACAGTTGTTATCGTCTGGAGCCCGAAAGTATGACAACCAGTCTTAATGGTATTCAGCTGGATCCGGTTAGACTGGAAGCCAAGGTCTGACAGAGGGCTTCAAGTGTTGTAGGTAGTGCCTATCAGACTTCCAAAGCCAATTTACAAAGTAATTATAAACTCTTGGTAGTTTATAAATAAATAGGGTTGAATATGATAATTATGCAGCTGATTAAAGCACTTCCTACTTAGGTTGAATGATAAATGTATGACTGTGTACTAAAGTAATTATGGCTGGATGAGATGAGTATGTATGTAGTATTGTCGTACACGACATCTTGGCCAGTGACGGGAACAGCAAGGAACACAAAATATGTGAGTGACGTACTGAGTTTCCTATAATGTTGACATTGTCCTTTGAAAGCAATACCACCATTGCCTGCCAAGCAAGGGAAACCGTGCGAGGTTCCCATTACCAACCCTTTATATAATAACTACCTTAAGCACGTTGAAATAAGATCGCTGTGCTGTGGTTCAACAGGTGCGCGCTGGGATGATTACTGAGCCCACTCTATATAATTTGCAGGTGCAAGTAGGATTAATGGAAGAGTTCTAAAATCCGCTGGTTGTAATGCTGTTTTAAACTTGAATTGATGACTACTATGATAGACATCTTGATCTTCATATTAAAGTAGAGTTATTATGTAAAAGAAAAAAATATATCGGTTTAGTCTGTTCACAATGGTTCCTGGTAAAAAATACGGGCCGAAAATACGCCGAAAACAGGCCGACACACGCCGAAATAGGCCGAAAATACGCCGACATACACGCCGAAATGAGGCCGAAATCACACCGAAAATCATTTTTACCCGGGGTTGATCTATTCTTAATATTATAGAGAGGTAAAGTTTTTTGTTTGGAAGTTTGTACGTAGGGGGTAATCTCTGGAAGTACCAGTCGGATTTGAAAAATTCTTTTAGCATTTGATAGCCCAAATCTTGAGGAAGGCTATAGGCTATTATTTAACATCACGCTATGCTCCTTAGGAACCGAGCAAAAAGAAAAAAGTCAGAAAGAAAGCTAAGCGAAAACGTAGTGATAACGCGGATATCAACAACAGAAGCAAGTTATTGATATTTGTAAACATTAACTTAAGGTTTAAATCCACCATATAGAACACCCAACGAAGTTTAATTCTTCTCAATTATAACAGAAAAACACGGAGATGTTTTTCAATAATTTCATGAAGTTTCAATACCTTACATAGTCAACACATTTACAGCAGAGGAATGTGTGTATATCTTACATAATTTCTTGTTTTTGCAATGCTTGTAACCATTACAAAAATGACTTCATAATGCAGGCAGTTAAACAACTGTTTCATAATTTATTAGATCACATTAATCTGTAATGTGACCTAATATTTATGAAACACTTTTTATCACTGAAATCTACAGTAAATTAACTAAATCTATTGATAACATAAAGTTCCTAATCAAATGATGACTATTTTACAAAAACTCTGATGTGGTTATCTAAAAACAACAAACAAACAAATAACATACATCAATCATAACATAATCATGTACATAATAGCGGTATGAAGATTACATTATATGCAACTAGCTGCGCCCCACGATTTCACCCGCATAAGTGTCGATCCCGTGGGAATATCGAGATAAAAAGTATCATATGTGTCAATCCCGGTTATAAACTATCTGTGTACCAAATTTCATCCAAATCCGTTCAGCCGTTTGAGCGTGAAGAAGTAACAGTCGCTCCATGTAAAATACTGGTATTCAGCTGCATCAGGTTAGACTGGAAGCCGACCCCAACATAGTTGGGAAAAGGCTAGGGAGATGATGATGTAGTTCAAATCTAGCTCAATGCCTATATTTAAAAAAAAACCTCATCAAATGCATAACCTCTTTTTTTGAAGTCCGTTAACAAGAGTATTGAGGAAAAAACATTGACCCCTCACATAGGTCAATATTTAAATTAATGCACACATGTTACACAAGTCGGAACATGTTGTCTTATCTAATGTCCTAATTTAGTTTATGATGTAATAATATATACTTACAATAAAAAGGAGAGGGGCTTGTGGCTAAGTAATAATAGCCGCACGGGTCGATCGATCAAGTTAAACTACGATTGCCGCGGTTGGTCTGTGGATCGGTGACCATCTTCACATATCAAAACCCCGCCGTAACTCGGAAAGCACGTTAAGCCGCTGGTCCCGGCTGTCATTCGTGGACCTTTGACAGTCGTTACGGGTACTCATAAGCCCGAAAGTCTGACAACCAGTCTTACCATGGGGTATCGTATTACCCAGTAACTGGCTTGTGGAGGTCAGATAGGCAGTCGCTCCATGTAAAATACTGGTATTCAGCTGCATCCGGTTAGACTGGAAGCCGACCCCAACATAGTTGGGAAAAGGCTAGACAGATGATGAGGAGAGCTGTTTGTGAAGGACTTTGGATAGTACTATTCAGCATAGTAGTTATTTTACCACCAAGATGTGTTGCTGTGTTCCAGTTTGAAGTGTATGTGAGCAGGTGTAATTACTGCCACATGAGTAATTTCTGCTTAATCTCCTAGATGGCAAAGCATTAGCGATTCCAGTGGGGTAACTGCGTAACAGACTATCAGTAATAATGGCTTTCATTTTGACAGTTCAACAACATTCATTGCGTTGTACAGATTGTTCAGCAGCCCAATGTTTGGAACCTAGGAAGCAATGGATTAGCAATATCCTTCAAAATGATTCAGGTTGAGATTGATTCGCAATTTGGGTGCATGTAGGCACGGACAGACAGCAGTGACCACTTACTTAGATGAACTGTTGGCTTGTTTATCTTCCAGCATCCATACTAATAGTATTTAATTTAATTTATTTATTTATTTATTTATTTATCCTCCTACTGGAACGCCATATAGCAATTACACCAACGGAGCAAAAAAATACTTAATGTGCTGCTTCCCATCCATCCTGTGCGTGGTGGACATCGAACGGGTGACGACGGAACACGCACGCTCACACTGCGATAGCTCAATAGTGCCATTACTCCATCCAAATCGCGCACATTCTTTGCGATTTGTTTGAGATACAATTAATTTTTCAAAATAAAAGCATTAAAATTGTAAAAACGGAAATTTTTTTTTAGTATAAATGCGAAAGCAGCCAGTCTGTCTGTTACCTTTTCACGGCTTAATGTGACTTAACGGCTGAACAGATTTCAATAAAATTTGGCACACAGGTAGACCTGGGTTACGACATTGTATACCTTTAACCGCGGTGGTACGTTCCTGTGGGATAATTTCCGACCTCTACGCGGGGTTAGACGATAGTTTATAAAATATAAAGAGCAACTTACTTTTAAGTACTTCGTCGAGTATTGTGTAGAGTGTTTTCTCCAGTTGAAGGTAATCATTATCCTCTTTGATGGGCCAGTCACAGGATAAGTTCCAGTCCATAATATCAATATTCTGCCCCGAGTCGTCTGGAACTGTGTACAACCTGGGAGCAAAATAAATACATCTATATAAAGACTTTTTATGTACACATCCAGACATTATATTTACAAGCCGTGTGCCTGATCGGCAAAAATAACTGTCACCCCCTATTTTATATTAGGGACTATGAGAGTGAGGGAAGAGGGAGTCAACCTGTCTGCGCGCACACTTGTGCACTATAATACCTCCCGCGCCGAAGGCTAGTCTCCGTTGAGATTGGCCGCCGTGGCCGAAATACGGTCTGGAGCGGACTTTTATTTTTTATTATTAGAGGAAGAATTTTCAAAAAATTCTTTGTGCTTATTTCGTTATACAGGGTGACTTGCAATTTGACATGTATTAGGTACCCAATGGCATAGCAATGAAGGCCATGTTGAAAAGTTTAGAGAAAAGTTGAAAAATACATGAAAATTGTGTTTTCTCGAATTCCATGAATTTTCCCCTAGGCTTTATGGGGTGCTTACTTTTTGCAAATGGGTCACACTATCACATCCTGGAAGGAATACATCAAATTACAAGTCACCCGGTATAAGGAAATATTTTGCAAATTTTCATGCTTCTAGACCCAATGATTTAGGTTGTGTGTTGTCCGTCAGTAAATTTCAGATTCTTATTTATTTATTTATTGAGGATCTCTAACAAAGGATACACATAAACAATAGAAATTTACAATAATAAAAAGGTTCTTTTACGTGTGCTCCTTCAATTACAGGAGACCACAGCATGCACATATAACTAGGTGTAACACGATAAAAACAGAGAAAATAAATTATGAATACAAATTATAAAATTAGAAGGGAAAAAAAATATAAAATTAACATGTCAAGATTGAGCATTCATATATAAATGGTATAGGCAGGATAAAAATAAAAATTGAGAAATAACATTGAATGAATTTGAGGAAAAATAATAATGATTTAAAATTAACATGTCAAGATTGAGCACTAATATTCCAATTGTTTAGTTTAATTATAATTAATTGACATTTCAGAGAGTACTAACATACTAAGTATATTTATTAAGTATATGAAGGCTGTTTTGTCCTGAGGGGCGAAAGCCAGTCGCTCCTTCTCCATGCCTTGAACAAATGAAAAGGTAGGAACACGCACATTGTTGATGATGAAACATACAACCAGTTTAGGGGTGCAACGGAAAGCGTAACAGGAAAGAACCTAATATCACTGACCACAAGCCACAAGTTTGGTAAGCCACAAATTTGTCTAATAGATCAATGAAGAAATCAATTATCACAAGAACATTTGATGATTCATTTTCTAATTAGATTTTATTAGAGAAAACGAGTTTGCATGCAGTTAATTGTGTACTGGAGGATTGATGCAATTTGTTCAGAAGTGACTCAGAGGATTACACAGATTTTTTTAAAGTAGTAGCTTGGCATTTACTTCATTAATGGTAAGTGTTTACTGGTGCTTATGGACATCTTCAATATCAGTATTACAGGTATGTTGCATACCGTTTAATTTGTAGTGAACATCAATATTACAAAATCAAAATCAAAATCAAAAGTCATTTATTCAAACTAGGCTGAGAATCAGCACTTTTCGAACGTCAAAATTACAAAAGACAGTCCCCCAAAACGCCCGCCCTTCACCACTTCCTAGTGCTTTGCTGGGAAGAAGAAGTGGCACAACAAACTCCCCAGCAGCACAGCTGTCTGTTCAGTTAGAAAATACTTGACTGAATACAATACAGATAATCCAACATGATGTTTATCTTTATAATTAGTTATTTTTTCTAGCTGCGATTTTATATAGTTTCACACAGTTGACTAAGAGAAGTTGTCATGAAGTTCTAAGTCCCTAGTAATGTGAGTTCGCAGGAACACCGCCGTGCAAACTATTGGATTCAGTACATGATTCTGAACCCTTCTGGATTGAAACAAATGATGATGGACAAAAATGTATGGAACCTGGTACCCTCTCCAACAGCAATAATTTTTATGTGACTAGAAAGGTATTTTTATGTATAATAAAAGGTACTTTAGTGCTTGGTTTGTTTTGTTGTTGATTTCGAGTTATTTAGAATACTATTTTTTATTAATTATTTACTATTAATTGTTTACTAATGCTGAATTAACGGTTATACAAGGGACTATCATAATCAAATATCGGGTGTTGATGGACATCATCATCTGGGTCACACTATTTATTATAATATAAAGAAAACACATTTTAATAAATGACATTATCCTGTGGTAGTTGTCATTTTCTTAGTTGGTCTAATAAAATGGACTGAAGAAATACAAAATAATAAAAAATATAATTTTTATTTTTGCAAAATAAGTCATGTTATTTATTATTTATTTATAAAAATCTTACCAACACTATCATCAACAGATCTATGATCTAATGCGACAGAGTGGCCTTACTAACTAAATCCTAAATCTACACCTTATACCTAGTTAAAAAATACGTTAATCTAAATAACTTATTACATATAGTGTAACTTTTGCGATTTCACTCAAGTTGCACCACAATACATCAACCCTCCCGTGAACCTCATTCACCACGCCATTTGCGTATGGCTCTAGTGAGAGGAGTTCTCGCCAGCAGGTTGGTCCTGGCCGCAGGGCTAACTGGGCTAACTCCGAACAGACAATGAATTTGATGGGCGTACCAAAACGCCCATCATCCTTTTCATTGGTTATTAAAAAAAAATATATCAGCTTCCTACAAGAGTGCAATACCTACCTACACGGTCAAAATGTATGGAACATGTGCATTGTGCACTGTTGTCCCTTTTTATAGACAGTTCCTGCCACCTTGTAGTGCAGTATAATTGTCATTTACTGGCCTAAGAAACAAATTGACCATTTGACATTTGGCAGCCATTTCAACTATTAAATGGCAGAGATGAGATCTTAGTCTAAATAAATAAATGGTACCATCCTATGAGTGCCCTTGCCAAGACAGATATGTTGACATTTCATTCATAATATTACTACAGGAAATACAGCAGAAGGATGAATGGT
Source organism: Eremobia ochroleuca (assembly GCA_949629135.1). Lineage (NCBI taxonomy): Eukaryota > Metazoa > Arthropoda > Insecta > Lepidoptera > Noctuidae > Eremobia > Eremobia ochroleuca. The sequence continues at coordinate 18,063,545 of OX451385.1, forward strand.
GACTACAGAGCTATGTGTTAAAGAAAAATAAAACAAACACCTTTAGTTCTGCTTAAAAAAAAAATAATAATAATAAGTTGTGTTTAGTTGTAATATTTGCAATTTTATAAATTTCTTATAATTTATAAAAAGTGATACATAATAAAGCCTTGATCATCTATCTCCTGCCCTTTTCCCACTTTATTTGGGGTCCGCACAACATGTCTTTTTGATCCCTACTTCTACATATTTTTTTTTAAGTAAAGTAAATATTATTTGTCATCTTGGTAGTCACTCCCTTTCTAGCTAATATAATGTTTCACACAACAACAATTATAATAAAGCATATTTGCATGACCTACAAGTAGTTGTTCCGGGTCTGGCTGTTTGTGTATGTGAGTTTAAATGTTTGTAAACGCACCCACAATACAGGAGAAATTCCTAGTGTGGGGCAACATTTTTTTTTTTTTTTTTACAGAAGAAGAATTATCTTGAAGCCTTATAATTGTATATTATTTATCAATACCTGTAATCGAGCACAATTTAGTCATTTATAAAGACTGTATGTAAGTAGGTATTATATTATCACAAAACTTATCATAATAATTCAAGTCCAATATATTATCAATTGGATCTGAACAATAAATACAATCTTATCAGTTTGATAACTTCCTGGCAAGTTCCACAAAACACTCATTAAAACTAAAAACAAAGGAGATGTACTTGAGAGATGTCTGTACTGTTTATTAACACTTTGCGGGACACTTGATGCCCCTCAACATAATAACAATAAAACTTCTACTGTCTCATTCAGTGTCCCTCAATGTGTTAAAACTTGTTTTTCACTTTTTCTTTGGAAATGTTGGGGGTAGATGGATACTCCTACAAATTAGCAAAAACACTGAAGATCACTCAGTTATTATTTGGACCAGAATATAATAATAATAATACAGAATAACTGTATTATTATTATTATATTCTGGTCCAAATAATAACATGGAATTTTCAGTTGTTATTATTAATACAATTCATTGATAACTGATGCAGTGTAGGTGGGGTGAACACATCTGAGCCGAGTGGGTTGCAAATCTTTGATGAATAAAGATGCCTTTATAAAATTTTATACCTGATCTCATTATAACTTTGAATGTTTACGACTTTCGGGTTTCCTAAATGAAATGGAAGTTCATTCAAATAAAAACACCTGAGTGAAGGTGAATCATCTTACTCAACAAAAACACGGGCACCAGACCTGTGCAAGGTGGCTATGTTAAAATACTGGTTAGAGTGGTTCGACTGGAAATAAATAACTCAACGATTAATTGGAACGAGCTAAATATCTATCGAGACTCGACACTCGACAGATTGACATTACGACCGGACACAAGACATGCATGACCCCGTAAATACTCGCTACCATTACTGCGACATATTCTCTTACATAAATACTCTTCAAAAGTACTCACCACGTCTGATCATCGGAATAATCCAAAGATTCCACGTCAATCAGATCAGAATCAAACATATCTTTGTTTATATTTTGATCAACCTGATTCATGATACCAATAATAACGAGACATCAATTTGGCACTTTAAGCAAATCACATATAAATTTCACACAAGAACTACATTTACTATAAGGAATACTGTAAATATAATAAAGAAAAAAGATATAATAAGAACCAACACGAATTGTCCCAGACAAGTTTTAGTTTGGAATTTGACATATCACCATAAGCAAAATGCCAAAAAAAAGATGAAGAAAATGAAAGAAGTCAACGGTAAAATCCATAGAGAATTGTAGGCAGATGGAAGTGTTATTATTATAATAACTTTTCTAATTTTTAAATAATATTATTTAAAGCAATACATATTTCTTCATGATTTTTATAAAGATTTAAAAATACTGACTTGTTTTTATAGAATTGAATATAATGGCCTGTGCACAAAGGTTTTCGTACTTTCGCAAATTGTCTCTGGAGCATCCTTAGTGTTACCAAACTTAATCAGGAAGTGGGTAAATATATTCTTTCATCGCATTTTGTTTTTACTAGAAAAATATTTTTCAGTTTAATTTGATAGTTCTAATTAATGCTTTTTAAATTACTATGGTAAATATTATTAAGCGATGATCTAATAAAAACTAAATTGCATTTGTAAAATGTGATTCTTTTATAAATAACTAGCGACCCGCCCCGGCTTCGCACGGGTGCAATGCTGATCACTACATAGTATAAAACAAAGTCGCTTCCCGCTGTCTGTCTGTCTCAATGTATGCTTAGATCTTGAAAACTACGCTACGGATTTTGATGCGGTTTTTTTATAGATAAGAGTGATTCAAGAGGAAGGTTTATTGTATAATACATGCATAATATAGTAGAGAAACACTGATAATTTTAGAGCCATTATTTCTCGTAAAAAGTTAAGTATAAAAAATGGTTATTGTGGGTTATCCCTAAGAGATAGACATATACCATCGCGGACTTTTTTGTAGAACTTTTTAAGGTGTACAATAGTGTAGTACATTATTTTGATCTATCTCGAATGGTTCAGCCAGCGCTTACAATGTAAACGCAAAAAAATATGTTAATTTACGACATCACATTAGAAACCTCTAAAATGATCAGTGTGTCTCTACTATATTATGCATGTATTATACATATAAACCTTCCTCTTGAATCACTATATCTATTAAAAAAAACTGCATCAAAATCCGTTGCGGAGTTTGAAAGATCTAAGCATATATAGGGACAGACAGACAGGGAAGCGACTTTGTTTTATACTATGTAGTGATGTTTGGTTTGGACCAACAAATTTTTGAAGTGAAAACTTCTTTAGCGGCGTTGTACACTTTTTTTGTAACGGGTAAAAAATGTAAAACTCGCGTCAGGACACGTGACCCTGATTGAAAATTCGTAAGACGGATGGTGAGTAGACAGCCGGCGGCGCGGCGTAGGCGAGGAAGTATCCCCCTCTCTTTCTACGGCGCGGCGAAAATGTATGCCTGCGCCTGTTGTTTAGTTTAGGTGGGGCAGGGTGCTTGCGCGAATGTTCGCGTGTGTTTATGTTACAGAAACAAACTTAGCTTAAATGAATGAATTAATTAGAATTGTAGTTAGAATGTATTGATAGACTTGAAGGTACATCTCTCGACAATAAATCTGCAATTTGGGAACTACAGATAACTGGTGGAACATATGGCACACCTCCGGTGGACGTGAAAAAATTAATAAAATAATGGTTCTGGTAATAATGATGGTGAAAAAGTCGTCGAAATTATGGATGGAAGTTGATTTTTCTGAGAGATAAACTTTTTAATGTAATATAAATTGTCATGTTTGTGCAAGATAGCGCAATAAATAAATATTGTATTCTACGACATAATGACTGATAATTAAAGCAATTCGTGCAAAATGATTCCCTAACCATTCTAAAATATAAAAAATGCACAACGCTAATATTTAAGTTTTTTTTAAGGGATTGGAGATGTCATTTGTTAGCACCAAATTTTTTGTTCGTATGATTTTTTTTTTAGATTGTTATTATTTTTTTTATTAATTTTTTTCGTTCCTTATCACAATTTTACGACTTTGGAAGCACCCAAGTCATTTTCTAGAATCGATTGTACAGACGCCAGCACATCAACCTACCCGAAACTGTCAAATTTTCCTCAACCTTGAACCTTATTCTTTAGGCATAAAGTTGAAAATCTATTAAATAAACTTGACAGATTTTAGTAGGTTGATGTATTGGGATCTGTACATTGCAGATAACACACAAAATTATTGCGCTTTATTACAACCACAAAAAAAGTTGTGACAATATTCCGTTAGATAAAAACGAAATATACTCGTATTATTATCTTAATTACCTACCATGACACTTAAGACAGGTGTTATGGATGAAAACTATGGTAATATGACACTTCCTGTCCATAAGAAAATTGTGGCAGTCCTTCTGGCAAACACCCAGTTTATAAAGCAGCGGCTGCTAAGACCGAATAATTTTTGTCTGTAAGCTGACCCATTATTTCTGAACTTTGACCCATGTACAAGAAGCGATTGGTCCAATGGACTGTGAAGTACCGAGATGATGATTAATTGATAATAAAAAGACATGTTACGCCGACTTATAACAAATTGGGATAAGGGCAAGAGAATGATGATTTATTTAAATTTAAATGCCTAAAACATGAATTAAGCAAGATAGTAAATCAATTCACAGGGATAGAAATATTCATATTTCTGGTATATTGTTACAAAGCCTACTCTATTCAATCATTTTATAATAAATTGACGGTATCGTCTTCCAGATCTAGGGCAACATTAAACTTGACAGCAAGGTTTGACGTTAGCGAAAGCATAGACAAACTTCTTCCTTCTTTTTGTCTACGGACACGTTGTGAGCACGTTGTATTTGGTGTAGTTTTTAGAATAAAACTGCAAAAATGTCGTCCCATCTTAACTGGATGATCATCCGCAACAACAACGCCTTCCTGGTGAAGAAGCGTAACATAAGGAAGCCGTTCAGCAAGGAGCCCAACAATGTGACTAACCTCAACTCGTACAGATACAATGGTCTGATCCAGAAGAAGGCTGTCGGCGTCGTCGAGAATCCCGACAGGAAAGGTTTCACAGTTGTGTACAAGAAGGCGAAGGCAACAAACAAGCCCGTCAAGAACGTAGTGCGCCGCCAATTCAAAGCTGGCGCGAGGAGATCCCTGTTCAAGGTAAAGAGGTTGTTGAAAGCCAACCACTACCGCACTGACCTGTCCAAGGCTACCCTTCGTCGTGCATCAGCCATCCTCCGCTCTCAGAGGCCCATCAAGGCGAAGAAGCCTAAAGCAGCGGCCGCTAAGACCGAATAACTTTTGTATGTAAGCTGACAATAAAAAAAAACTATAAAACCCTACATAGTCTCTTATTTCTTAAGTTTAACCTACCTACCAGAGTAATTTCTATATGTAAACTTTTATTTTACACCAGTATCAAGGTGTATTTTGTGATTTCTAAAGCAGTCATTGTTGATGTGCTAGTGCTGTCAATGCAAGTAACTAATAGAATTAAAATGATATTTAATTGTGTTTCAAATTTCCTAATAATATCACTACAAGATAGCTTGGAGAAGCAAAATCACATCAAGATCACTTAAAGGACATGGATGGAGCTCGGAGGAAATTTCCCAATATTATCATTGGCGCTAACTTACACAGTAACATATACTTATGAAATATCTTTCCCTACAGAAGGTGATTAGTATTGAAGAGGGAATTGTTATTCATCAGCAATTCCCTAGCCATATCCCAACTATGTTAGGGTTGGTTTCTATTTTATCTGGATACAGCTGAATAGCAATATTTTTTATGGAGTGACTGCCTCATCATCACCTACCTAGCCTTTTCCGAACTATCTAGGGATTGGCTTCCAGTCTAAACAGATGCAGATAAATAATTGCCTATCTGACAATTGGCATTGCTAGGGAATTTGTCTTGGGCGGGCAGCCGTCCTGCACAGTAATGAGAGCCTATGGCTGGTTTTCCACCAGAGATGTGCTATGCAGCTATTCTGCGAGGATGTGAAAGCTAAGCTACAAACTATGTGATTGTTTTCACTAATGCTATGCTGTGTAGCAGAGCGAGTAAGATGTGCTATGAAGATGCGCTGCCGTGGGGTAGCTGTGCGAGGAAGTTACGCAGCTCGAGCTATGCAATGCATCGATAGTAGGGAAGGCACGGGGAGTACTCTGCTCAGCACATAGCTACACCACTCGCACATCCATAGCTCTGTATAAAAACATAGCTTTGTTGAACCTGTTTCCACCAGTGCTATGCTATGTGGACCAATAAATATGATTGGTGGATATCAATCGCATCCATAGCAACATAGCACAGCACATCTCTGATGAAAAAGCAGCCTAACTCTACAAACCTTACATCTTGGTCAATATGTACAACCTATTGGGGTTCTGTCTTTTCCTTTTGCATTACCGAACCCTAATAAGGGCACTTTCAATTTAGACGGTTGGTGCCGGACTGCAGCAGTCCGGCACCAACAGTCTAAATTGAAAGCGCCCTAAAAAGCGATTAAACAGCAAGTGCTTCAATACTGTCGAATTTTTCTAGTGGCATTGACCCCCCCCCCCCCATCCTAGCTAGGCCCATTTATCTAACCAGTCTGGTTACTGGGTAACACAATAACCCCTTGGTAAGGCTGGTTGAGACTTTCAGGCTTTTGTCAGACTACCTACAATTACTACAATATATACACTGGATGCTTTATTGAGATATCAGCATTCTAGGTAGTTAGTACATTATTATCATGAAAGTAGGAAATAAAATAAAAGATGTAAAATGTTGCACCATTACAATTTATTGATAACAAAGACCATGATTTTTGTACCACAAATAAGGAATGTTGAACAATTCATCACTGAATAATAATAATAGTAATATTATGTCATGATTATAAGTTACAAACGTCATGATCTTTCACTGGAACCAAAAAATAATGTCAAAGACAAATAAAAATATATTTTAATGGACAATCAATGTTTCACAGTGCTTCACTAGTAACACAAATAAATTACAAGTCAGTTGCTTACAAATAATTGTGTTCAATATTTCATTTTAACATCACTATTTACAATAGATAAGTATCACAAATATTTTATACATCAAAAAATGTAAAGAATAATTTACATCAATAATGCTAAATTCATATTTCAAATACTTTAAAAGACATGATTGTGTAAGTATTATTATTAATAATATTAATGTCAAATAAAATAAAATTGGCCTATACTATTGTAGAAATAAATGGCGTTTTCTACCATTCGAGGGTCAAAGACTTTAACATTTATTGTAGCAAGCAGGTTTCAAGTTATTTTTAGAACATTTAACTATACACAAACTGCACAATTACTCTGAGCAAAAAATTTATATAAACTCGCAAGTCAATTAAATGGACATTCTCATGATTTTTTATAGACTATTATTTTTATTAATTTATACAATTTCAATTACTTTACGGAACATTCATTCACTACTACAACTATATTCTAACTCTAAAGGCAGCTTTGCTTGTAAAAGTTGCCTTAAATAAGTAATCTAACATCTTCAAGGTGTAAAAAGCAATTGTCATCTAGAAAAGATGGGGGGGGGGGGGGGGGGTTAGATCTGTGCCTATGAAAAGCTTCAGGTACAAAATACATAGTAAACATGAAAATAAAAGGCACAAACATTTAACCTATCGTTACCAAAGGCACAATACACCAAAATTCATACTTTAGTATTTACAATTCTACAAAATCAAATTGCCATTTTATGTGTAAGTAAATGCCTAACTAAAAAAATGTGATATTTTTACTTGCTGCCAAACTCCATAAAGTTTGAAATTTATAGTTATGTAGTTTGCACGTTGGTGGACAAGACTTTGACCTTAATCTGGCCTCCTGCAGTATGGAAGTTCGATGGAATCCGAGGCCAGCTTACACTAGTTTTGTTACCACTGAGGTGCGGCCTAATGTTGGAGTCGATAAATACCGATATGCCACGCAATGGGTACTCACTGGTCTCTTTACATGACCTATCTTTCACCACATTTTCATCAATGAGGTAGGTGTTTCTCGAAAAAAAAAAAAAATGATTGTCAAAATACTAAACTCCACAAAACACTCGACAAAGCTGACCAGGAATTTGATAATGGATGCCATAGGCGTCATCATTTTCAAGTCTCAATTTGGGGACGAATAAAATGGATATGCCACTTATCTATTTATTCAACTTTATCTCATTCTGGCAGTGTTAAGACAGTCAATGCAGATTCCTGCCTGGTGAAGTTGAGATCATTATATTTGAGGCAATTTGGAAACAGAGTAGGTACAGATTTAGATTAAGTACTTCTTACTGTAAGTACCGACTTGAAGTTTCAGCTCTGTATAGGTTGTAGAACGAGAGACTAAAAAGTGAAGAATCCAAAACATAAAAAAAAAAAAAAAACTACAACAAAGGATGCAATTCTTAGATTTAACTTTTTTGTTCATAGAATTAAGTAATTTTGAAGTGACAATGACAATACTACAACAATACTCATTATATTTAACACGATCAACTACAAGAAGCTCATGGTATTATTACATAGACGCGTTGACAGTATTCATTAATTATTTTACAAATTTAATTTTAAGTTTTTTTCCCATTTAGTTATCTAAACACGTAACCTAAATTATAGGCACATTTATTTATTCTAATAGTCAATTTTTTAAACATTTGTTTGATAAAACAAATGTATTTTTTTTATTCAAAATTATCAGGGAGAAGGCAGTAAATACAATGTACATTATTATTGTCAGATCTATAAATAAATGGTTCAAATAATATTAAAAATAATACTGGTGTGGTTTAAGTACTGGCTAATATATACATACCATATTCACTGGGGATTAAATGAAAATATTGTGAATTACATGATTCTTAAAGATTTTCATCAAGTAAAGAACATTTCAGTTGGGACTTAAAAAAATCATCGTTCATTGGTTGCATAACAACCAAAATAATGTAGAAAGCACCTACAAAAAGACAATTTTTGTGTTACAACAGCAGAATATAAACATTTGTACATTATTTTATGACACCAAATCTTCGATCAACAAATACTAGATTTCCGATGAGCGCATTAAAAACGACTGGAAAAATAAGGCGATAAATAATGCTGTGGTCTTATTTTGCAACATAGTTCTTTCAACCTAATAAGGTTGAACAAATACCTATATTTGTTTGTAGTAAATATATTGCAAACGATAATAAACTTTCTGTTTGAAAGTTAAGGTTTATAATTTAATTATATGCAATCGCGGCCACTTATGCGATGTGTTTTTGTTCCTAATCCTTAATCTAGTGCTATTGTTGATCGAAGCACCAAATAATCAAAGTACAGACATTCCTTAACATAATTTGTGCATTCAATTCATGAATATTAGTGCTAAATTAAAATGAACTAAACGCTAAGTTGACTAGTATACAAAACTAACGCTATATGATGCTTAAGAGTAGTTTGTACATAATAATTGTTGATTGGTTAATAATATTATGGCAATAGACTTTATTGGCCATGCGAAGATATGACGTCATGTTATTTCAATAGCCCAAGAGCTGCACCCTAATTGCGTAACACACTATTACTCTCAATTTGAATAATTTTGGAGCATATTGCTAGTCCATTGCTCCATATGTTCGAAAAATGTGTCTGCTTAACAACGTAAATAACGCAATGTATGTTGTTGAACTGTCAAAATTAAACCCCTTGCTACTGATAGTGTGTTACGCAATTACCCTGCAGGTTACAAGTTTTGGGAACGTATTTTAAGTACTCTAAAATGTTGCATAGTAGACAATCATTTCATTTTTAACCCAGTGAGTGCCCCAGTCGGATTAATAAGACGAATGTTTTCGTGCCCGTGCCACCTCAGTCATATTTATACGATTTTATTATTTACCTATGTACACACAGCAAAATACATAAGGACATAAAGATAGTGCCATCCACGAAGACGTGCCCCAACCCTCTTCTTCCTAATGTTTACAGTACAAGTGTGCAGCATTCCAATTGTGTTTTAGTTTTGTCGATGCACACTAATTACTTATTAGTTGTTAATTAGTGTGTATCGAAAAAACTAAAACACTAGCGGAATTAACTAGCGCTTAGGAAGAAGAGTGGGGCGCGTCTTCGTGGATGGCACTGCCTGTAGGAATACATAGGCTTCGTTTTTTGTTTTTAGGGTTCCGTACCCAAAGGGAAAAACGGAACCCTATTACTCCCGCTCCGCTGCCCGCCCGTCCGTCTGTCACCAGGCTGTATCTCATGAACCATGATAGTTAGACAGTTGAAATTTTCACATATGATGTATTTCTGTTGCCGCTATAACGAAAATTAGTAAAAAACAGAATAAAATAAATATTTAAGGGGGCTCCCATACATGATTTCTTGCCGTTTTTATAGATAATTGTACGGAACCCTTCGTGGGTGAATCCGACTCGCGCTTCGCCGGTTTTTTGTTTTTTATTTCATTGCACGACCCTATTCGTTGTAGATATTTATTTATCGATTTATGAGCTGTGCGCTGGGGGGGGGGGGGGGGGGGGGGGCACGGCAATTTATATAAAACCAAGCAGTCAATAGATTAATAGGCTAACCTTCATAATTTCATTTCAATTAATGACCAAGACAGCCTATCCATTGTCTATTCGTCTACTACTAGGGCCTACCGCAACGCAAAATACCTAATATACCTTCCCAGAAGTCGTTACTAGCTCCCCGGCTAAGCTTTATGAATAAACAAGAATGCTGAGCAAAATGTGAGCTTGAATTCACATAAATACAGACGCCCGCACATCAAGCTACTTCAATCTGTCAAATTTCTTTAATAGATTTTCAACTTTATCGCTAAAGCGTAAGGTTCAAAGTTGATTTGGAAAATTTGACAGTTTCGGGTAGCTTGATGTGCTGGCGTCTGTACATGAGCAAATAAGTTGAACGATTGTCTACTGCATAATATATAAGTTAGGTATTTACAGATACCCATTTACATAAGATTTGTTTTTGTATTAATTAATAATGTGCAAGCATGTGCGTATTCAGGTAAAGAAGGAACATTATTCACACTGTAATTCATAAAATTATATACAGTTGTGAAACAACAAACACTATCAAATAAGCGTCGACTTTCCCGCTTGAAACCATAGATATTTGAATAACTATGTTTTTTTTATAATGACAACATTCAGATTTTTTATATAAATACTTTTTATGTACATTATTTTAATTCATATTTCATTAATTAATTTATTTGTTACAAAAGCGAAAAAAGTATGTAATTGCGGCTACAGTAAGAGTAGTTACAAAATAAATTCCCTCATTGCAGATTTATCTAGTTAACAGAATAGATATGAAAGTACAGTCGCTAGCTCATCAAGCTACTACAAGCTGTCAGATTTCATTAATAGATTTTGAAGTTTATCACTTAATTATAAGGTTCAAAATTGATTGGAAAAATTTGACAGTTTCGGGTAGATTGATGTGCTGGCGTCTGTACATGTATATGTGCAATTTTCCTTGGATTTATACCTTGGACCACATTAAATTACAATTAATTTTATGCATAAGAAATATGACCATGTTTTATACAGACTGTTGGAGCAAGAGTGGCCTACTTTTATTTATATGAACAGTTCCACTGAAAGAAAAAGAAAAAAAAAACTAAACACGCAGATCATTTCTCAATGTGATACTGTTGCTATCTTTTTTTTTTTGATAAGTCACCAACCTTATACAGCGTGCTTGTTTTTTACCGGGTCCAAATTTTTATAGGCTATTCCACCCATGAATATGAATAACTTTCACTATGGAACCAACTCTGAGATAACGAAAAAAAAAATCAGCTGTTTCATACATTTTGGTCAAGTATGTATTGAATTTTTGTATTAAAGAGCTGATTTTGTTTTCGTGATTTCAGAGTTAGTCCTATAGTGAAAGTTGTTCATTTTCATGAGTAGAACACCCTGTAAAAATTTGGAGCCTAAAAAAAAGCAACCAGTATATGACATCTTTCGAGAGATGTTTTTACATTCGATGAATACATGGATGTCTTAGATTCCAAGTAATCCCACTAACATTTTGGGCAATTACTTAATGTGAATTTTGGCATTTATAGGGGTTTCACAAAAGCCAAAATACCTATAATGTTGCCACTGCTGGGACACAGGCCTCCTTTCCTCGTGAAGGGCTGGAATCTACCACGCGGCCCAGTGCGGGATGGTAGATGTCGCATATCTTCGATTTTTTTGGTTTTAGGACATGCCGGTTTCCTCACGATGTTTTCTTTCACCGTGTTGAGAGCAGTGGTAATGAAATTATTTACACAAAGTAAAACGCCTGCCTGAGTTCGAACCCACGACCTACAACTTGTAAGTCATTAACCCTGACTTACAAGTTGTAGGTCGTGGGTTAATACCACTCAGCCACCACTGCTCGAAATAGTGTGTCAAACCATTTTAGCTCCAAGTCTCCAACAGTCTTGTGACTAAAAAGGTCATATTTCCCATACATAACCTTCCTAGGCTCTATAAACACAACTACGCTACAGACTTCGTTCAAACATCGTCGATGAAAGTCGAAACACGGAATAACACAACCTACGTCACAAAAGCACCGAAAACTAAATTATGTGCGTTTGGTTACATTAATAACACAGTATTTTTATGTGCATCATGGGGCTAATAACCGACCATTTATGAAACAACTGGGAACTTGATGTCGTCCGTAAATATTTTTTGGTACGAAAAAAGTACTGTTATAAACGCCTGAGTTTATGGCAGGCATGGTCACAAAATGAGAGAGTGAGATGACACTAGGCTAGAAATCCCGTTCTAACTGTGTGCCGTCCTTCTCACACGTTTCATGACCGCATCTACCGCGAATGATGGCGCATTGTATAAGAGTGCGTTCCACTGAAGCGGAGCTGGAGCGGAGCGGAGACGTGTAGGAATCGTCCAATCACAGACGAGACGAGTGACGCGATGAGGATTTCAACCATTATGATTAGTCGATTCCTGCACGTCTCTGCTCCGCTTCGCCCAGCTCCGCTTCTGTGGAAACGCACCCTAAGACAAAAGCGGAACCCGAGATTTTAGCCAGGCGGTTAGGTCGCATTTCGCAAACAGCTTTTATTTAAATTGATCATTTGGAAGTACCCAGTTTTCGCCTCGGTCGGCTACAGTGCAATATTTGTGATGACGATTTCAAATAGTCTTATAACTTCCTTCAAAACGCTGTAAGTATAGATGCAAAGTTTTTCAACAATTAAAGCCTCATAATTAAAAAAAAAATTGGTAAATAAATGCGACAAACACAATGGAATGTAAAAACATTAAAAAAAAGAGTTCATTCGCAAGCCAGCTTGCTGTCGAACGAACTGAGAGCGATCCCGAACGCTTGTAGCGCACACAACGGATACCTATAATCCATTGTAAAGACATCTTCTGATATGCGTCCGAACTGCATTACAACATAATCCGGCTCAGAGTCATGTACAATTTGAAAGTTCTTCACACTTGCCTGGGTAACTCTTCCGTGGAAATTCAGTACGTAAGATTGTGTCTCATCGTTCCAAACGGGGGTTTTGTTGTGTAGAACGACGATGTCGTCTAGAGTTTGGCTCTTTAGTCGTTCCAGCAGTGTTTCGCTGTCGTCTTGCGGTGCGATCGTGACCCGCTGGCGGTCTGGCGTCATTCCGGGGAGGATGACTGTCATTTTTCTTGGTCCTTTGAAGCCTAAGACGTTGGTGTCCTGTAATTGAGAATGTCGAGTTTATAATATGACTACAAAAGATGAGTGAACTAATTTTTACAGAATCGACCGGCTGATGGCATTTTGAATTGCGTAGTAGCGTTTCAATTCACTACCTACTAGTCAGCCTTTGTGATATTGTAAAATATTTGTGTTTAGTTATAATGTTTATTCTTGTTATTGATGGAAAAGTAACTACGAGTAATTACATAAAAATATAGGCGATATTGTATACATCTGCCAACAAACTGCTTTACAGTTTGGCAGAAGTAACATGTTTTGAAATGCTTAGAAGGTCACCACGAATAAACGTTTTTTTTATTTTATTTTTTTCAGTTTTTTTCATATGATAGATATAGTTATAGGATACTCTCTATTTTACACCAAATAAGGGCGCGTATCCCCACTATGTCGGGACGATTAGTTTATCGTTCGACGACTGTCGTCTCTAGCCGTTCCCATTATATCGACTATTTATCGTCAATGTGTCATCGAAATATTTTATCGTTGAACAACTCTCGTAGCTGTTCCCATTGGATCGTTAAAACATTTTTACTGTTCTTGGTAGTCGCCTTCGCGTTCGCACATCAGTCACCTCTACATTCTTTTGAAGATCTTGTGTGTGTAGTTCCCGAGTACAATGCATAAAGAAGAAATTTTAATATTACTTTTAAAAAAGTCGGAAGATGAAAGCAAGCGAAGAAAAGAAAGTTTACGTCACGATAAGTCGTGACGTTTTACGACTGTCGTGCTAGCCATTCCCATTGACTTGACAATCTGTCGTCACTGTAAAAAAAAAGTCGTGGACGACAATTAATCGTGTCGTCCTATATGTGAACACCTCCATTTAAATACACAAGCCACGACGCTTTAAACGACACGATAATCTGTCGTCACGACATAGTGGGAACGGGGCGTAAGGAAAAAAACACAAACATCGCGATCAGCGATTTCTGGTTCGCGATTGAATCGGGTAACCAGATAAACCTGGAAAAAACTAAAATGCAGTTTATGTTTGATCACTTTGGCACTTCGTTGCAAATAGTTTCGAATTTCGCATTTAAAAGTAAAGCTTGCCTAGTATAAAAATTGTCTCATTGCCAGAAATGTCATGGCCAATCACGTCATTTGTCAACTCTATGACTCTATTTTCCCGGAAATTATTGAAACATTTAAGACCGAGCATCTTATTTGAAATGGAATGCTTTAAAAGTTTAACCCGGCGTCATTTAGGTTGGGTCAAAATTACCCGGCTGGTTTAAAATTTCTAATATTTTTGAAAGTACGTGCGCGACGTTATTGCCGTTTTGTGCAGTAGTTGGAGCCAATATTGTGCCATGTTTTTTTTTTGTTGTAAATTTTTAGTTGTTTTGAAAGTTGATTTAACTCAATTACGCGTTTCTGAATGATTATTTTTCTGTTTTATTATCAAAACCAGAATACCTTTATACTGAAATAATGATACAGTTTACGATTTACTTAAAAATTATGGAAATACATGTATTAAACATAATTATGGGTAATATTGACCCACCTCAACGTTCATGTAACTATTTCCTACCACAATGACGCCGGGTTAAAGTACCTATCACCAATACACTGACAATAATCCCTTTAATTTCTTCAACCTTTACAGGCACGACATAATGGATGAATTTAATTGCATTCGTTATGTCCTATAATAAAATTATGTACTATTGCATCCTGTGAACGTGATACGAGTTCTAATTATAGATTAAGCATGTTCAATATTTTTAATTCTAGCTGTGTCTTAGCTAAGCGACGTAGTGGGTGGTCTGTCTAGGGAACGAGTTTTATTTATTTATTTATTTTACCATTTATGTACACACATATATAAACAGACAAGAAAAACAGAACAGAAAAATAGGTACAAAGGTGATGCTTATTTCTTAAGAAATCTCTTCCAGCATACCTGCGATAGGACATTAGATAGAGAGATGTAGACAGCGTGTGAAAGAGTAAAGGAGACAAAAAAAAATACATAAAATCGTAATCAATTATTTACTTAAAAAAATAAACAAATACTATGAGATTACTAAAATAAATAATAATACTGTTCCCTGTGTAACTTTTAACACGTTCACGGCGGCGTGACCCACCGGTGGGTCACGCTTGACTGTTCCGTGGGGCGGCGTGACCCACTAGTGGGTCGACGACAATATGTCCTCACTTCTTTACTTTTTTCGCGGCATTTAAGCGCGTTCGAACTCGCAACAGTGTTGCCCCGCCCTACGAAGCGTAAGGAGATAAGACAGTCCCGCCTCACGCGAAAAAACGTAGATATTTGCCCCGGCGTGAACGTGTTAATCCGATCCAGCCTGTCCCTCGCCGCCCTCCCCCAGCGACGCGCTCAGCCGAGTTCCGTACCTCACAGGGGCTGCCCTTAGCTTGTAGTCGCTTAGTTTTTAAGCCCTGCCTGGAGGCCTTATTTTATTGAGGCACCCACAGGCAAGCCCGGTTAAGCAGACGACAACCTTCTAGGTTGATCTGCGAGATGCCAATAGTTACATTTAAAAATGGTTGTACGTCGAACATAACCTCAAAAAAAAAAGAAAATATTTTCCGATATTTTTTTTTTTAACTATGACGCACCCGGAAAAAAATTCTGAATTCATTATAATGTTACTTGTGATGAACTCAAAAACTTCCACAAAAACTTCGGTGATTGTACCAAAATCGCAAATAGCCGAAAAAAAATAATTGCAAAAAAATCTGCTTACGTAATACTTGAATGGCCCCAAAGTTATACTGGATGCTTTTTTTTTACAGGCTCCAAATTTTTACAGGCTGTCTCATGAATATGAACAACTTTCACTATGGGACCAACTATGAGATCACGAAAAAAAAAACAACTGTTTCATACATTTTGGTCAAGTAGGTATTGAAATTTTGTATTAAACAGCTGATTTGAACGACGCGATGTGTTAAGTTATTCGAACAAGATTTATTATGTATTTAAAGTTAAAATTAGATAGAATCTTTATGGAGTTTAAAAACATTATTCTCTAAGTCTGCACGTGTCCTAAGACGTCTCGAAGCACTGACGTCACTCAGCTGAATAATTAAGAGGAAAACTTGTGTACCTAACCGCAGAGAACCTACGTCAACAAATACAGAAAGTAACAATATACATTTGTAATGTTCCCTAACTGAATGTATTTGCATAGTATTTATTCTAGGTAAGTATGTATTCCTAGTTTCCTACGCTGTTGACGTGTAACGATTGACGCGTTGGAACTATCTTAATGAGCCTGAAATAAATGAAGGGAAAACGGTGTGCTATTCCACAAATGATATGACTCTTAGACCATTTTCAGTAACACTAAGCCACACCTAAATGTCAGCAACTATCTAGCTTTTTCCCAACTATGTTGGGGTCGGCTTCCAGTCTAACCGGATGCAACTACTCAGTTGCAGTAGATAGGCAGTCGCTCCATGTAAAATACCGGTACTCACCAGTATTTTACATGGAGCGACTGCCTATCTGACCTCCACAACCCAATTAATGGGTAATAAGAAACCCTGTGGTAAGACTGTTTGTCAGACTTTCGGGCTTCTGACGATCCGTAACGACTGTCAAAGAACCACGAATTACAGCCGGGACCAACGGCTTAACGTGCTTTCCGAGGCACGGAGGGGTCTTGGTATGTAAAGATGGTCACCTATCCACGGACCGACTGCGGCAAGCGTAGCTTGACCTGATCGATCGACCCGCGCGGCTGTTATTACTTAGCCACAAGCACCTCCAGCCATATCCACGCCTAAATGTATGTGTACATAAAAGCACACAGGCATTTCGATGAAAGGGCTTTGAAGGTATGACATACCTACCTTTCCGCCATTTTGATTTTTTTTTTCAAAATGGTGGCCACACAAGTGACCTATATAAATCGATAGCTGACATCAATGCAAACAGAAAACATAAGAAACCGCGTAAAATGTCACTTTTCCGATATATTAATTATAGTTCAAAGTTGATCACGTTTCAATTTCGGACATCCACGTGGGCCAAGGTGAATAGGAATGCAGGGATGAATCGGGACGAAACTTTAAAATGGATTTTAACATTTAAATAACATCGTCTTTTGCCAAAAAGGTCTCTTTTACTATATTATAATTAACGATCAAGTTACAACGTTAAAATCCATTTAAAAGTTTCATCCCGATTCACCCCTCGGTTCCTATTCACCCCATTTGACGGTACACAATTATTTTAGTCCGTCATGTTCGTTGTGCTATACAGCGGGGTAATTGTGTAACATTCTAACAGTGGGAATGGCTTTTATTTTGACAGTTCAACAACATTAATTGCGTTATTTACGCTGTTGAGCAGACAAATTATTCGAACATAATATGAAGCAATATCTTTCAAACGTGTGTGACGCAATTAGGGTGCAATTCTGTGATGGTATTAGCCTACCAGATCGCACACAACGTGACACTTCCGACGAATAAAGAAAGGGGAGACTTGTCACTTCCGAAATAATAAAAGAGTAACTTGAATAAATAAAGAGGAGACTTGTCACTTCCGAAATAATAAAAGAGTAACTTGAATAAATAAAGAGGTGACTTACCACTTCCGAAATAATAAAAGAGTAACTTGAATAAATAAAGAGGAGACTTGTCACTTCCGAAATTATAAAAGAGTAACAGCTACTTACATAAACAACAGCTGCCAACTCGTGTCTCGTGTGAGCATGGTCGTGTTTCCTCCAAGCCTTGCCGTTATCGTACACAGTGAAGGCAGTCCCCAGTAGGTTCGAGCGAAGCTTGCCGGCGAAGCTGTCGGCTGTACGCGTGAGCTCGGTGGGATCCGTCGATATTAGGTAGTTCGATGTGGCGGATTTCTTGCGTTTGCGAGCTAGAAATGAAAAAAATATTAATTGTATGGTAGTGCTGCTAAAACTGAGGAATGAGGGACATTTCGTGAGTGTGGATAAGAAGCTGTAGATACATGTATCGTCAGTGCGCTTGCCAAAACCTCTATGTGGTTTTAATCAAGTTTTCAGGGGAGACAATAAACTGTTTTTTTTAATGATTAATTTACTAATCAATAATTTAAAAATGCAGTATGATGGCAAAAAATATTATGTATGATATGAGATAAAAGTGAAAATGATAAAGTGTACCGTTGATCCACAATATTCATTTCAACCATTTTAGTGCACATATCAGAATTGTCTTGCGAGCACAATTTCTTACAAGTGAAAAATGTACACATGTCAGATTTGTTAGGTATCTCATTGGATTAATAACAACAAGGAATTAAATTTAAAACAAATAATTATTCATTCAACCTTAGTTTAATGGGTAACACTGACAGAGTGAAAAAAGTTTATCTCCACCTTCTCAAACTAAGTACCCTTGAAATAAATAAAATGCGAAGTATTAGGTCATCCCACTTCCAGTGTCATATTTTTTTATTATTATTATTTTACAAAAACTGACTACTATACTATATAACCTTGTGACACTAATCAATAATCTCCACCACTATTAATCACTCGCTCCCAGACTGCTGGCAAATCTTGAACACCATTTAAAGTACCACTTTCATTTAATTCATCAATAATGCTCTTTACTTTAATATCTAACTCCTTTTTGCTATTGTATCGAGTACCCGACAATTTCCTCTTCACATGGCCAAAACAATTGAAATCACAAGGATTCATATCCGGGGAATATGGCGGCTGAATAATTTCAATCCATCCTTTATCTTCAATTAAATTCTGAACTATTTTTGATTTGTGCGGTCTGGCGTTATCATGTAAAATTATAGGACTCGTTATATGATGTTCGTCTGCCCAAATAGGAATATTTTCTTCTAAAAATGACTTATATCGCTCTCCAGTCATAGTTGTATTTTCATCATAAGTTCTCCAAAAAGCAATGCCTCTGACATCCATAGCTACTATTAGTAGTATTTTTCGTTCATGTAGCTCTGCACGTGGTAAATGTTCAGCTGAAGTGCCCGGTTCCACCCAACATCGTGACTGATGTCTTTGACGAGGAGTATAAAATTCGACCCAAGTTTCATCAAGGCATATGAATCTATTAAGTATATTTTTCTTACGTAGTATATTTTTATCACGATAAATGGCTATGCGCAGTTTCATAACGAAACTCCTTCTGATCCGTGTTCAGAGTGTGGGGCACCCACACTGCACTTTTATTGACCAGACATAAATCCTCCGTGAGTACTCTATGTATAGTGGAATGAGGAATGTTAAGTTGAGTGGAGATATCACTGACACTGACCCTACGTGACTGACGAAGTGCTTCCTTGATTTTGTCCCTTGCTTCTAATCTAGTCGATGATAATGATCGAGGTGCTCGCGGCTCATCTTCAGCTGTGGTTCTTCCTTGTTTGTACATTTCAAGCCATCGCTGTACGGTTCTTTTATTTAAGGCGTTACGACCAACACACTTTACCAGTAAGTCGTGCGCAACTCCTCCAGAGTAGTTGAGTAAAGCACAAAACTTTAGAAATATACGTTGCTCCACTACATTAATAGATGTTTTAAAATCTTCCATTTTAAATCAATGCACGTCTTGACAATACAACACACCAAATTAAACTAACATGATTGTACAAGACAACACATGTATTAAGTATTGCATACCATTGCGCAATACATAAATATTGGAAATAAAAAATATGACACTGGAAGTGGGATGACCTAATAAATAAGTATTGAAATAAACTTTATTAAGGCACACAGGCAACAAAAACATAAAACTATAATGTAGGTGATATGATGTAGCTACATAACGTATCTTGAGCTTTAACACTTCTCTTTAAACTGTCAAACCATCTATGTGCGAACCAATTCTGACATGTGCAAAATAATGATTAAAAATTTTTGATATGGACACATAACTAATTTTTTATTGCCAGAAATAATAATTAGATGCACATATTAATTTTGGCAAATCGATTTCTATAGGGAAATGAAATATTATTGTTGTTATAATCGATGCACAAATCAATTTTAAGGCCACTTAGCGAAAAAAAAAAAAATTGAAAAAATGCACATAGAGGTTTTGGCAAGCGCACCGACGGTATATTTACCACTTTACAGATGGGAACCCAATACAACAGCGTAGAGTCAGGGTGCTTGTACACGGCAGGGGCGTTCCTTTCATTAAAGCCGAAAAGCCCGGCTTTCAGTCAAACGTGAGCCTAACAATAAAAAATTAAAAAAAAATAAAACTACACAAGTAAACTTGTAAATTAACCAACTCAATCATGTCGCAAGAATTGATAAGAATAATAAAAACTGCGCGCCCCGGCCGGCGGCCGCCTGCTATACGTTCGATGCAAGGTTGCCAGGTTTACATACTCGAAGAATAATATTTAAATCCCGCACAGTTTTCATCACGCGCACCGTTGCCAAACCTCTCCAATACCGCTATTGCGAGAACGCAACAATAAACATCGTCCCGTCTCGCTCGCACCAGCTGGCTTCTTATGAGGCTTCTGGACCTGTCACTATTTGTATACAAATGTTCACGTTGTTGATTACATCAGTATGTACTTATTTTCCAAATTGTACTGATTTTTAAGCCTGGCTTCTGATTTTTTATGAATGGAACGTAAAACGAAGCGTGTGTGTGTGTAAATAGTATGAATGAGCGCGTCGCTGTGCAAAGCTCGATCTATGGAATGGAATGATACAATTTCAAATTAGTTCAAGTTCGTTTCGAGCGGTTACTGGTGCATTTTTTGCTTGGACATTTTCTGTGAAATGAAGTGTTGTGATTAGTTTTGCGGTGATTATCTTTGTTTTGAAGTGATTAAAAAGTTTCTTGACATTAAAATGAATTCGGAAACGCTTGCAAATGTGCCTTGTGATGGATTAAAGTATGTGCAATCTTTATTCGGAAAGGTAAATAAGTACTTTCAAGTTTTACAGACGAATATAATAATCTCATTACTTCACCTAAACCTACTTTTTGAGTACCTATTTCTCAGAAATCTAAATTACGTAATAGGCATTTTAGTCGAAAATTGCCTTCAGGGTGCCTTTCCGGAACTTTTAAAGATACCTAGCTCATTTAATTGTGATCATTCCTGCGACAAGTTGTTTCGCGGAACGTGTTAAATAAGTATTCACACATATTTAATTAAGAAATAAGTACTCAAGAACAAGAACGGCTTTCCGAATTATCGAAAATTGCAATAGAAAAACAGCTGTTGGTAGAAATAAAACGTTCACCAAATTTTGACGCCGACTGATTACGCCGTTTTGAGTTAGAATATATAATTTTTATATTTTGTAAAGGCTGCTTAATTAATTGTAAAAATTAAAGCAGGCGCCAGGATCATGTTCTCTAAATGAATTGACAAAAAACGGCTTTTATCAAAGCTACTGAAGGTAAAGTAAATCTGTCTAGTAATTTTTACCATGCCTTCCGTGTGCGTGTGTGTGGTGTTTGTCATCTGTCTGTGATAAAGAAACGAAAATTGAAGAGTTATGGCTGTTCACATTGTGAGTAATTATAATTATAAATATTATCAACATCGTAAACAATGTGTAGTTAGAAATCAATCAATAACTTGTACGCCATCTAGTGGCCAGATTGTAATATTTTGCCTATAGCGACTGTTGCAAGCGAGTGAAATATGAACTAACTCTGAGCTCTGTTGTGCCAATAATGTTAATAGATGGCTCTTATACGTCTTATCATATTTTACACGAAACTGATAATATGAAAATGAAAAAGTTGCGATTTTGTAAAGGATTACCAATACTTTGAGTATATAATTTATAATATAAGAAAAAAATGGTGCTATTAAAAAACATTTCATTTTAATTGCTAATAGCAAAAACTTACAATTATGAAATAAGAATATTAGTAAGAACTAAAACGAATCAGTCGGTAGGCACAACTTGTGACAGGCGATACGGTAGGTAGGTACTTAGTTTTTTTTTTTTAAGTATGTTGGCTTGCCCTAAGTTTAACCACTAGGCACGCCACTGGTACACGGTAAGGAAATACGCCGGGCCTACGCAAGAATTCGTGTCGTAACTAGAAAATAACTGTGTACACTGCTCGCAGCGGTGCAAGAAAAAAATCTTGTCTGCACAAGACACGACGCGGCGAACGTTGTTGCGGAGAACGTTATTTCGTGTGTAGAACACACAAAATTCTTGTCGTGTACACGAAGAATTTGTCTTGTCTGCCGCAGACACGGTAAATTTTCTTACCGTATACAAGCGCCGTCACAATTTCCACACTCAGAGACGCCACCCAAAAACCAATTAAAAATCACCACCAAAAAAAATTAAATATTTTTAAAATGTCATATTTTGACTGACAGGGTCCAAATGTATACTTGTCGATTAACGTGCATGGATATGAGGGTTGATGAGGGCGAGGGTCCCGTGGCTGAATAATAACAGCCGCACAGGTAGATCGATCAGGTTGCCTCGGTTGGCCTGTGGATGGGTGACCATCATTACATACCGAGACCCCTCCGTGCCTCGGAAAGCACGTTAAGCCGTTGTTTCCGCCTGTCATTCGTGGATCTTTGACAGTCGTTACGGGTAGTCAGAAGCCCGAAAGTCTGACAACCAGTCTTACCAAGTGGTATCGTATTGCCCATTAACTGGGTTGTGGAGGTCAGATAGGCAGTCGCTCCATGTAAAATACTGGTATTCAGCTGCAACCGGTTAGACTGGAAGCCGACCTCAACATAGTTGGGAAAAGGCTAGGCAGATGATGATTATTAAAGTGCATGGATAAAATTAACAAGTCTGAGTACTGGCAAAAGTTATACAGAGGACATTATTTTACGTGTCACACTCTGGAATTCCGCTAAAGAGCAAATAAAGATATCCAATCGCAGAGAGACGATGTTTCACCGAATCCAAATAAATTGGGAAACGTTCAGAACTATGATGACTGTTATTTCGTTGAATTCAATCACCGGTGGCGACCAGGAAAGTGACGTCACTTTCCGACTCCGTAATCGGGACTGGCGCCGATTCCCTTGTCAACAAACTAAACTAAAAAGTTCAGTGCATATTTTTATTTCTATTTCATTAACAAAAGGGCAGAAGATAAATATTAGTTTAGTCCTGTCAAATTAAGATACTCCATAGACACGTTTAGACGTGATTAAAAAAATGGCTACTAAAAATACGTCAATTTACGTCAGGCGCTAACTAATTTGACAGAACTAACTAAACTAATATTTATCTTCTGTCATTTTCTTAATGAACAGGAAAAAAAGATGCACTGAACTTAAATTTAGTTTTGTTTGTGAACAAGGGAATATGCAGAAGTGTAATCAAACCGAGGCTTAGTCATAGGAGTAATGTAGGTACAAAATTTTCCCAATCAACTTTGAACCTTATGCTGTAGTGATAAAGTTGAAAATCTATTAAAGGAATTTGACAGATTGTAGTAGCTTAATGTGCTGGCGTCTGTACAACGACAGGCCAAGTCGTTTTAAGCAGCACCATTATTTATGCTATTAAAAAAGGTCGTGAATTTGACTGGCTTCAATTTACTTAATTGATTAATTTTGGTCTTCATAATGTACATAATTTAAATTAGTAGTTGTTTTATGACCTAAATGAAGACTGTTATTAGTTTGTAATAGCCCATTTCAGTCTAGACGAATACATCAAATTAATTGAATGAAGTATTACGGTTTAGGGTTGTATTTACATCAAATAATTCAGATAATGGAAATCGATCTGGTGCCGTATTATGACGACTTAATGCGACCATGATTCCAGTGTAAGAGAGAGACGGAGCTATACATAACTGATAGCACCATCCCTTTTTCGCAGAGGAATCATGATGGCACTAGTACTTCGTAATAGGGCCCCAGTTTGTAGTATCTCATTGAGCAGCGGTGGCCCAGTGGTAATGGCCACGACTTACAAGTTGTAGGTCGTAGGTTCGAACCCAGACAGGCGCTTTACTTTGAGTAAATTATTTCATCACTGCTGCTCTCAAAGCGGTGAAGGAAAACATAGGGCATGTTCTAGAACCAATAATTCGAAGTCATGTGACATCTACCAACCCGCACTGGGCCCGCGTGGTGGATTACGGCCCAGTGGGAACATTATAAGCTGATTATGAATCAAGGGAATCAATTAATATTAATGAAAATGTGAAACAAAGTGGGTTCGATGTTAATGGTTGGTAAACATTGACTTTATACCGTAATGTTTTTATTTAAACTATAAACAGAGAAAGGGCGTTAGCACTCATCAATCACCAGGCGTTTCAACTTTCAAGCCACAACTAAGACACGATACTTTCTAACACTATGGTAGTTCGTTTTTAGGGTTCCGTAGTCAACAAAGAACCCTGATAGTTTCGCCATGTCCGTCTGTCTGTCTGTCCGTCCGCCCGTCCGTCCGCAGCTTATCTCAGAGACTCTTAGTCCTAGAATGCTATACTTTGGCATGGATATACATATTAATCACGCCGACAAAGTGGAATATTATAATCATTAATTTTTTTTTTTTAGTGTACCTCTATCTGTAAAGTGGGGATGTTTTTTTTTCTCGTCTACCTCGTGGTGTGGTGTATCGTTGGGTAGGAATTTCAAAAATATTGCGGGTTTTTAAATCCATTTTTCGATTCAGTGATCCCTTTGTGAAATATTAAGCTTTAAAGTTCTAATTTTTGTTAGAGTCAAGTGCCCCCTGCCAACTAAATGGTTGTTTTTGGATATGTGAAAAAATTCGCGGTAGTAGTATATAAACGAAATATAACAACCGCATGGGCCGATTGATCAGGTTAAGCTACGCGTGCCGCGGTTGGTCCGTAGATGGGTGACCATCTTTACATATCAAGACCCTCCGTGCCTCGGAAAACACGTTAAGCTGTTGGTCCCGGCTGTCATTCGTGGATCTTTGACAGTTGTAAAGTCGTCAGAAGCCCGAAAGTCTGACAACCAGTCTTACCACGGGGTATCGTATTAGCCAGTAAGCAGGTTGTAGAGGTCAGATAGGCAGTATCTCTATGTAAAACACTGATATTCAGCAGCGTCTTATTAATTATAATTTATCTACTTTGAATAAAAGCGCCACTTTCAACATTCCTCCTGTGGGTGGAACGAATCATAAAAAAAAAAGACTCAATTAATTGATTTTTTCGCAAGCTATAATGTTTTCAGGTTTCACACTTGATTGACGGGATTTTTTTTAGAAATATTATGATGTTTTTTTTTTCGTTTCTACTGCATTCAATCAATTTTTGAAACAGAGCACAGAATTAATCTCCTTTAAATTATCTACACAATGGTATATAAATTAAGTAGGTTCTGTGTACTAGCAGGAGTATGACAATAGAAACATTTGCAGAAAGGAGGCAAAAATTTTTTTTCGACCGTAAAGCCATCTCTAATGCTTCGCAATATGAGTCGTACAAAAATTGTTTAATTTTTGTGCAATAAATACTGTCCGCGCGCGAGCTCCGAGGAATGATAAGGAATGTTGACGTAATGAGCTAGAGTTGTGATTTAGTCGATATTGCACTGTCGATACTAATACATCTTGAGCCTCCGCGCGAGTGTACTTCATGATATCATTTTATATGTACTTGAAATAAAAAAATGATGAAAATAAACTCTCCTCACGCACTTCAATAATAAATGAGTCGACAACATTCTCCATTAAGCCATCCCTTTGACAGTAATGTTCCTCTAATGCTAAAACATGTTTATCATATCCACACCAATCTTCATTGGGACATGCGTGATAGCTTTTTCGGTGATCTCCTTCAGTCTTGTCAGAGAAAAATCTGAAGTAATGTTGTGTTCCCTCACGAGCCTTTTAACTTTTGCCCATGCGAGCTCTATTGGGTTCAAGTAGCACATACATATAAGGCGGTAATCGCATTGCATCGTGACACAAAACAACATAATTATAAGTGTAGTACTATTTATAGTAGAAAATAACACTACCTACTATCGCAAAATTAAAAATGACTCGATAAGCGTGTTCTCGCGTCAAGGTCGACACTAGTACTGGGAGAGTGCGGGGGATGGAGCGACGGTCGGGCGCGGCGCACACCCTCCCGCTTCCTCAGCCACCGATTCCTCGGAGCTCGCGCGCGGACTGTAGATTGTAAGGAGATAATTCTTGGGCGCACTAAATAATATTTATTTATTTAATACTTCAACCACAAAAACCGCCTCTGTACATTTACCAGTCAACATTTTGGTGATGCAGAGATCATGAAAATTAAGGAATAAATATATTTTAAATATAAATATAATATATTTGGCTAATTACATATAAATATACGCACAAATAAATATACATAATTACATGAATATCCACCTACCTAGTACATACTAGGCTTAAAAGGGTTCTATAAAATCTAAATAGAATACGAGAACACCTATTTAGCGGAGTCCAAAAAATCCTTTGAGTCGCTGTACAAAAATACATTTTTTTTTTACAAGCAGCTAGTTGTTTTCGCGAGTCAGACCACACATTCTATCGCATCGCCGTTCTAAAAATAAATAAATATTTTTTTGACTTACCAGCCAGCAAAAACACTTTCTTCCCGTAGTCCTTTTCTAGATGTAAGAAGTAGGTAGGATAGAGACCCCGGTCCATGCCCTTACGATCGCGGGCTATGCGACATTTGTACAGGGTGCCGTGTTTCGCTGGAGTGACCACGAACGTTTCCACTGAGCCTTCCACGGAACCTTCTATTTCTGGTGTCTGTTATGAGAAGATTATATTGATTTTAAAATATGTAAGAAAATCTGACTGTATAACTTTTACAGAAGCTTGTTGAAAGTTGTCCGATCCGTTACTACTGTATACAACGTGTAACGTTAAATGCGCAAAACCTGAAAATAGTTTGATCAGAATAACAAGCAGAATTAATTGAACCACTTTTTAATATAGGTCACATTTTTCAAAAAAACTTCATTAAAAACGTTGCCGTGCCTATTTATTAATAGATCAAGCAAGCCAATGTCAGCGCGGCGCAGCGGCCCAGTGACGACTTCTCCCTCGATAAAGCGTCGTCGCAGACGCAAGAAACGTTCAGAATGGCCAGTAAAAATAAAACAGCACATAAAACCTTTACAATTGTTTTAATGACTTATTTTCTCTCTGAAATGTGTCAGTTGAATTAAAAGTCAGTTGGGGTGTGTGAGGTTTTGCGCATTTAACGTTACACATTGTATACTCATACTAAGCCAATTACAGGCACTATTGAGTTGTCAAAGAGTCGGTCAGACCAAAAGATGAAGCTAGTTGCCCATTCCAAAGCGTAGTAGGTTCCTAAGGAGAAGAACGGGCAAGAAACACCATGGACACTATACAGGGTGTCCCTGGAAGTATGGATCAAATCGAATAGGGGTGTGGGCAAGGTCATTTCCAAACTTTTTAACCCTAAGAATGTAGTTACCTAACACACTAACAGTAGCAATAGCATTCATTGCGTTATTTACATTGTTAAGCAGACATGTTTTTCGAACATATCAAGCAATGGATTAGCAATATCATTCAAAAATTGAGATTGTGACTGATATTGTGTTACCAACTGCTGAGTGCTGGTTACTAAGGAGGTTCAGCTCCAGTCAAGATTGTGGTCTAATCTTGAGAGATTAGACCACAATCTGACTATGAACATGATCATGATCCTAATAATTGTAATTGAAATAATTTAAATTCAAATTTCCTTATAAATTGTAATAATTCAAATAGTACTAATAATTGTAATTTTATTCAGTTATTCTTGTAAATTAACTATAATTAGCATTCCCGTAATGACGGTGAAATATGTCCCGTGCTATGATTTAAGTTAACATCTTGTGTACCCACTATATTTCAGACAAATAAATGATATACTATGATTTTCCCTTTGCAACCGTGAGTAAAAAAGCTCGCATAGATCAGTAAAAACTTAGTAATCGCTTGGAATGTGTTCAGAGGTCCTGGGAAAAATACTGAAAAAAATCTCATGCAAGCTGGTCTTCAGCAGTCAGGCCCTCACATACGTGAGGTTCAGGAATAATTTGCTAGTCGCTCGATCGTGCTCAGAATTTTGTAAAGTCGAAACTCACGATCACTTCAACTCGGCTGTTGCCATGGAAACAAAACTCACCTGACTAGGCGAGCTATCTCTCCTCGGCTTATCATGCAGGGGCGCCACAGCGGCGTCGGCACAAACGTCATCAGTACTCGCTTCCCGCCCCACACTGCATACCGGTACACTTTCATCGTCTTCTTCCCCGCTACCGTCCCCTTCGCCTACAGTCAGCACTTCTATCTGATTGCCTAACTCTGTAACGTGTTAGGAAAGAGGTGTTGAAGAAAAGTGCCTTCAAAAATCTACGGTTAACAGTACCTACAAAGTAACGCTTGAACTATGAAAACAGCCTTTAATGAAATAAGGGTTAGCGCAGACCGACGGAGGCGGCAAAAAGCAGTTTACAAGGCATACCGAGCGCCACGACTCTGTGCGAGTCTCTGAGAGTTACATTCTCTTCGCTGCGCACTGCTCGGAGACGCTTCGGGCAGCTTTTTGTGTTTTTAAGTACCATATAAGGGGGTGAATAGGGTTGCAGGGATAGTTTGTTGCCAACAAGGACACCTAATCGTTAATTATAATACAGTAAACAAATTAAGAGTCCTTTTCGCCAACAAATTATATTATTTCAATGTTAAAATTCCTTTTAAAGTTTCGACCCGATTCACCCCTGCATCCCCATTCGCCGGGTTTTACGGTCATACAAATTTCAGCCGTATGCTATAAGTAAATAGAATCGGCTTTCAGTTGTTATGGAATTATTCGCTTCGCCGCCGCGCCACTTCGTCGGTCTGCGCTGATCCGAAAGGCGATGTCACAGTCAAATCGTTACCTTGGACGTGCGTTTACCTGTACTTGAATCGTGAATAGAAGCTGTTGTTTGCTATGTTCAAGTACTTTGCTCATAAGTGCTTGAAGTGGTATTAACACAGATACTGACATTGCCAACGATGAAAAAAGTGTCTATTCAAAGATATCGGGGTCCCTGACGACCGAGCTCAGTGCCCCGAAAATAGTGCTTAAACACAAATTGTTTGCAGTCTAAGTTCCGGGCCTTCAGTGTTTCGGAGCATATTCTAACGCCGGGTACAGATTGGTGAAATGTATCATGAAATTTACAGCCCGATTTAAACTTTATGGCGGCTCGGAACATGAGGCGAGTCGCTGCGCAATAACAAATTCATAGGTCAGGGGGGGGGGATGGGTGCGGTACTGCGCAGCGAGTAGCGCACTTCAAGAGCCGCCATAAAATTTCACGTGAACTATAACACCCGTTAATAAAACAAGATTTGTCTAGTCGCCTAGTCGTAACCAATTTTTACCCGGCACTACGAACGTGAACTCTACGCCTGGAAGGCACCGAATTGTGTGAGAGATTATAGAATTTCCAGTGTAGCAATAATATGATAGGCATTTCGTTTGAGTCTGGGTGTGTGGCATATAAATGTATGCCACTCTGATTGCATCAGCTGAGCATCCTTGATATAATCCTAATAGTGAATTTATGTAAGGAAGATGTCAGTCTGAACTGTTTACGACGATGGCGACGATGTGTCTATTGATTGGCATATGTTACAAGTGGTGTTATGTATACTTGTGCCATTATTTAACCCTTATGTAAGTGACGAGGTACGCGGGTACCTTTAGCATTTTAAAGAAAAAATAAATATTATTGATTCATGATTCATTAACCCTTAAATGTGAGTGACGAGATACCCGGGTACCTTTAGCATTTTAAATTTGAAAATGGTAAAGGTACCCGGGTATCTCGTCACTCACATAAGGATTAATCTGTACAAAAGTAATTTTGAAACGGTTCTATAGTCAAACCAGATTATTACCTACATCAGAACTGATTCAAAGACTCGTGTTTTATGATAACCGTTTGAGACTATAATAGACTGATGATTAAATTATGTACACACATCAAGTGTTTAGGGATCAAGTACTTTTTAGAGTATCACCGCAATTGAGGATTATGATCTTAACTTTTTTGGATCGTTATTGGCGTCGTCGATTCCCTTATTCACAAACTAAAGTAAATTTAAGTTCAGTGCATCTTTTATTTCTATTTAATTAAGAAAAGGACAGAAGATAACAGAAGATAAATATTAGTTTACACTCAGGAAGCATCGAAATTAAATTACGTCATCTTAAAGGTGTGTCCAAACATAAAGCGGCATTCGAGCGCGGCTAGCCGCGCTATGATTGGACGACTGCCGCGCGCGGCAGCCGCGAGCTCCCTGCCGCGTGCGGCGATCGCCGCGAACGGTGTTAGTGTTGGTTCACTATTGGTTGTGTGTGGACGGATGTATTTTATCAGGTAAAATGGATAACGAAACAGCAATTCGTCTTATTGAAATTTATGGCTCCCATAGTCCATTATGGGATACTAGACGTAAAGAATATCACAATAATAACGTGAGAGAAGATCTATGGGATGAAATAGCAAAAATATATTATATTATAAATCAGTATCCATTTTTTTTATAAATGGTTCTACCAATGTATGTATGTGTTCGAATTCTTCCAAAGATAATCTTAAAAACTGTGGCGTTCGGTAGTTGATTTCGTAATACATCACTTCCAGATTCTTTGTCCTCTGTTGAAAGAGTGGTCGCATCAGACACTGCCTTTGTCTAATTCACTTTCTTCTATTCCTTCTTCTACGTAATTTACGAATAATAAGCAGAGCAACAACACACGCGGCCGTTTTCATTGTGGTTTGAATACGAAATAAAGAGCGCGGCGTGTCTCGGACATGCCGCGCAACACTGCCGCGCAGAAGGTCTAAACTAGTCGCGCAGCAAATTTGTGTTCAGCGAACGCCGCGCGTAGCTGCCGCGCACCTTGCACGCCGTGTTTGGACACACCTTTAGACATACCTAATCTTGGTTATATCCCTATTGGTATCTTTATCCATTATTACCAGCAGTGGCAAAGTTGCATGACAACATAATATATCTAGTAATAGCCTATAATGTTCCCACTATTGGGACATAAGCCTCCTCTCGGTGAGAGGGATAGGGCCGTAATCCACCACAGGGCCCAGTGCGGGATGGTAGATGTCACATGTTTTCGAATTTTTGGTTTTAGGACAAGTCGGTTTCCTCACGTTATTTTCCTTCACCGTTTTGACAGCAGCGGTGAAATAACTTACACAAAGTAAAGCGCCTGTTTGGGTTCGAACCAACGACCTACAAATCGTCCCCTTTATTCATAAACGTTGCTTAAAGTTAACCCGGCGAGCTATAATAGCTCATCTGTGTCACTCGCCCGCTCCGAGCGGGTACACAGATTACCGCGTCTGTGTCCCGCCCGGAGCGGGCGGTTAATCACTGTCATAGTTTTGTTTATAAAAACTGTAAGTACAGTCCGCGCGCGAGCTCCGAGGAATCGGTAGCTGAGGAAGCGGGCGGGTGTGCGCCGCGCCCGACCGTCGCTCCATCCCCCGCCCTCTCCCAGTAGTAGTGTCGACCTTGACGCGAGAACACGCTTATCGAGTCATTTTTAATTATGCGATAGTATGTAGTGTTATTTTCTACTATAAATAGTACTACACTTATAATTATGTTGTTTTGTGTCACTATGCAATGCAATTACCGCCTTATGTGCGACTTGAACCCAATAGAGCTCGCATGGGCAAAAGTTAAAAGGCTCGTGAGGGAACACAACATTACTTCAGATTTTTTTCTGACGAGACTGAAGGAGATCACAGAAAAAGCTATCACGCATGTCACAAAAGAAGATTGGTGTGGATATGATAAACATGTTTTAGCATTAGAGGAACATTACTGTAAAAGGGAATGGAGAATGTTGTCGACTCATTTATTATTGAAGTGCGTGAGGAGAGTTTATTTTCATCATTATTTAGTTTATTTCAAGTACATAATACCCTCATAAAATGATTTCATGGAGTACACTCGCGCGGAGGCTCAAGATGTATTAGTATCGACAGTGCAATATCGACTAAATCACAACTCTAGCTCATTACGTCAACATTCCTTATCATTCCTCGGAGCTCGCGCGCGGACTGTATCTATCTCGCTCACACGGACACAGACGCGGTAATCTGTGTACTCGCCCGGAGCGGGCGAGTGACACAGATGAAGGGATAATACACTCAGACCTTAATAAATCGCTCGATATTTTGTGACATATATGTTTCAGTTTCCTATCTATTATAATGACAATAATTTAAGAAGAGAATTTAAAATCAATACAACTTGTAACAACAATTGGGCCTAGTTGCCATAAATAAAAAAATATTTATTTTTTTAATAAACCCCTAGTTGCTGCCGTTACCACTGGGTGACCACTGCTCCTTATGCAATCTCCATCTTGTAATGTTTTAATCAAATCCATTAGCTATTACCATAATCAAATATTGATACCTACTAACAATGTTGGAACTACCATCGTCATAAATTACTCAGCTTTATTACCGTAAGACAACGTCATAATTATTTTAAGTTTTCAAATGGACTAATGTGAGTTAACTATAATTAAATGGATTGATTGTGATTACTAGTTTCAGTAAATATTTAATTATTGAATATTATTGTATGAGATAGAAGGTTTACTTTAACACTCCAGTAGACGCGCGTTCTACCATTGTAGAACACACTCCTAGAATTTGAGCGCAAATTGAATGTCACTCACGGACACACTCAAAGTATTCCTCTACATTACATTACATTACATATTCCTTGTGCCTCATTTAGTTTCATAACAAAGCCTTCTTGAACATGAAAGCATATTTTTAACTATTCATGAAACTTTCCTTCAAAAATCTTTAAATTAAAAGTGCTCTACATAAGTAGAGCACGTGAGCACTAACGTCCCAAGTTGAGACGCGCCTACTGGAGTGTTAAATCATCACTAGGTCTTAAAAAATTAGTCACATAAAAGCCCATTCATAAGACAATCGTTTCAAAGACCAATCTTCAATGAGGTTTTACCAAGTTATTTTTATTAGTAAACTAGCTGACCCAACTTGGGTGTTACAGCGGCAATAGAAATACACACTCAGTGTAAATTTCAACTGTCTACCTATTACGGTTCATGAGATACAGGTCGCTGACAGGCAGACGGACAGCGAAAGGGTTGCTGGCACCATTTGGGTACAGAACCTTAAAAATATAGTTTTAGATAATAGTATAAAGAATTTCCTTATAAATATTAAAAGTCAAATACTGAGTACTTGCTCTACATACAATGGCATAGTATTTCATAGTAAAACCAGTTAGGTACAACTCATGAATGAGTAACATGTTTTTCTGTTCTCTAATAACAAAGTTATTCATTCCCAATATGATTCACCATATCAATAGAACAAGGTCACAAGTTTACTACACAATAAGGATCCTTGAATTTACATTTGCAAAAAAATATTTGTACTGTTTTTGAATATTTATGTAAAGAAAATTGTGTCAACAACTTATTGTAAACATTTCATTATTAAATGTTAACAGAAAATTCAAGTGTCATTCCTACAAATGTTTTATTATATTTTACTTATATTTAGACCCACTTTTAAAAGCAATATCACAGTTGAAATCTTGAATGAGATTGAAATCGTCAATATACTGGTTGACTAATTTTCGCAGACTAGGTTAGGATTGGTTATCCCACTGCACACAGAAACAGCTCCGTGGTGTGTTGCTGCAGTTTTTAACTTTGAGTGTAGACTCCACGGAGAAGCAGAGTCAGTGTGATATACCCTGCGGTTTTTGTATTTCAAGATTCTACAGTCAGTTTCGGCAGCACCGCCCACCGGAGAGGCCTGCGGCGCATTGTGATAAACGCCTTAGAACCAATGGTGATCGTATAGTTTTTGAAAGAGGAGCAGCTGTTAATAAACACTAGCCAGTCAATTGTAGAAATAATTAATAAATGTATGTCTAATGTAATATGTATTAGTGGGTAAAGAAAGCACAGTCACCAAGACATGCTAATGTAAAATAATGTATGCAGAGAAGCGTAAGTATAATGTTTTGTAAAAAAAAGTAAGCGTAGCATTCCTACTTACCATCATATGTTGATATTCTATTTGTTTGGAGGGGTATTACTTGGTCCGGATTGACTGGCGACATAAGAAATTGCATCGGGCCATCATAGCCTGTTATGAAAGGAAAAAAAAATGCGCATAACGAAAATATACATCAAAAAACCATGCATGAGTCAACTAAACATTGAGACATTTTGGTTAATAAGGATATAAAGTGGATAAACACTTACCATGAAGCTCTCGGGAACGGCTGCCTGATATTGGACGTTTTGCAGACCCTACCCTTAGATCATTGGCTTGAACCATTCCAGAATGCTGGCGTTTCTGTTTCATCTTCTGTTCCATCAGTTGCCGCTAAAATTACAAGTAAAATTAAATGACAAGGCATCATGCATTAAAGGACTCAACAAATACTGATAACACCACCTCATAAAATATGCAAATGATCAAGAAATGTGTGACTTTTACAAAATTAATTTTAAAACCACTTACTTGCTGTTCGATTTTTTGATCCCGCATTGAAGCCATGGTCGTATGCGTTATTTACTTTGAATTTCACTTTAACTACAGCGCGCTACAGTTTAGTTGTAAAAGTCTTAACTTTTATCTCAAAATTCAATACAATAATTGGCATTTTGTAAGCTCATTTTTTGTTTATAAATCATCTTGCCTACCGTTGCCCAGGAAAATAGTGTTGTCAATGTAAAGTCAAAGAACTACGTAATTCTCCTGAATAGTAGTTTTCCTAATATGTCTGATGGAATATAAAATGTATTTAATGTCTATTATTCACAAGACAGCCATAGTCACAAAAATGTTTTAGCTTAGCATAAAAGTAAGATTTTCTATTTTACTTGGTTTTTATTTAGTTTAATGTTTTGTGAAATGGGTACGTTTCAAGTTTTCTTTTTGGCAACCATTAGATTTCTCTAAAGTTCAGTGCTTCCACTACTAAATATTTTACCCATATTTTGGCAAAATAGTAGGAGTAATAATTTGACTCCAAATCTGACTTCAATTTGTCTGCTTCTGCGAAAATCTAATAAAATATCGTGTTTGATGTGTTTATTCTATTATAAGGGCTGATTTTACCAAAGTCAGATTTATTTTATGCGTGGAATAAAATTTACGTCTGACGTTCTAGTATGGAAAATCTGTCAAAAATTAAAAAACATTCTCCGGATATTACTTAATCTAGGTATAAAAGATAGGTAAAATTCGCCCTAAATGCATAAACCTGGCATACTCCCAAGCTTATACATTTAGGGCGAATGTGCAGTGTACTCTGCTGCAATGCAACAAAACATGATACATGAAATGTTTGGAAAATATTTACATGAGCTGCAATTATTTAATGTTTTCGATTTAGTTATCACGTAATAGCGTGATAAGTAGTACGTTTAGTTAGGTCTATCCAAGGCCTCTCAGTTAAGGCTGCGTGAGCCCTTATTATGTTGTGATATATTACCCGAACGTGGGCCAGAACTATTTGTAAACACAAAAATATTATCACAGCTTGAATTTATTACCGTTTCATTCCTTAAAGCAGATAATCGCCACGCCAGTAGTGTATAGAGATGGCAGTACTAAAAGAAATCATAATACTGAAAGTGCGTTGAACGCACAACTTCTGTCATCTTCGCCATTCAAATTCGTCTGTATGTAATTTGTGTCGTAATGCGAGTAAGTCACAGTTTACTGCTTGTTTTATGTGGAAAGTGTTGACAGTGCTGCCCCTAGCAGCCGCGCCAAGGGCGGCCAAGGCGGCTCCGTGCTCTGTAGGTGGGCTATTTCATATTTTGGGAGGTTGGGTAACTTTTATGAAGGGCAAAATTAATATTTTATCTGGAAACATTGTCTTATCTTTCAAAATTTTTCTTCTGTCCGATCAGATGTCAAATGTCATTTAATTTTTCAAGATGGCTCCTAATCGGAGTGTTTTAGGATTTTTGAACCCAAAAACTATTAGTACAGTTTTCAGCAGTAGTATTGTAAAAACTCCTTATCGTTATGTGCATGGGTGTAATAGTTGTGATAATTTTTTAGGCGGTCACGCCGTATCTTTTGCTTCCTTAGCACGTAAAAATTGTAAGTTTTACATGCTTTCATTACATCACCGGTTTTGATTTATTTCATAAAGGACATATTAAACGAGCGGAATTTATTATTCCCTAGGCCTTCCGCATACTATAATATTTTTTATGGTATCAACTGCAAATGTATTTTGACATTTCATGAAACATAACCTAACTTTCGTACATATTTCGTTTCTCAGATAATGTCGGTGCTAGACATCGATTTATTCACACGACGAACACTCTGAGTGCTCGAGCTGACTACTACAAGGTCCTTGGTGTCGCTAAGAACTCTTCAGCCAAAGATATCAAGAAGGCGTACTACCAGCTAGCTAAAAAGTACCACCCTGATGCAAACAAGTCTGATCCAGAAGCTTCTAAAAAGTTCCAAGAAGTGTCGGAAGCCTATGAGGTATGAAAGTCTACTAAAATATGATTTTTCTATGTCAATAAAAATTAAAACAGCTGACCTTATTGTGAAGAAATAATAAATTGAATTTAGAGTCAACCATTGTCCACTTGCTTAAATTGAGATGAATGAGTATCCAGGATTAGGATTCTTCCTTTTGTAAATTTTAGTAAACAAAACTAAAAAGTAATATTTTTGTCTTTTAAAGATCCTCTCTGATGAAAGCAAGCGTAAGCAGTATGACACATATGGCACCACTGCAGAGGACATGGGCATGGGAGCTGGACCATCTGGAACCGAGGGTTTCACTCACCAGTGGCAGTACAAGTCCACCATAGACCCAGAAGAGCTCTTCCGCAAGATATTCGGAGATGCTGGCTTCAAGAGCGATGCTTTCAGTGACTTTGCCGAGTCCAAGTTTGGGTATGGCGCAGCACAAGAGGTAAAGTTATCATTTTATAATATTTCTAGCCTTTTCCCAACAATGTTGGGGTCAGCTACCAGTCTAACCGGACACAGCTGAATACCAGTATTTTACATGGAGCGACTGCCTATCTGACCTCCACAACTCAGTTACTGGGTAATACAATACGCCTTGGTAAGACTTGTTGTCAGACTTTCGGGCTACTGATGACCCATAATGACCCATAATGACTCAAAGATCCACAAATGACAGCCGGGACCAACGGGTTAAAGTGCTTTCTGAAGCATGGAGGGGTCTTGGTATGTGAAGATGGTCACTCATCCACAGACCAAGTGTAGCTTAACCTGATCGATCGACCCGTGCGGCTGTTATTACTTAGCCACATGCCCCTGCGAACTTTAAGTTTAAGAACGAAGCTTAATTAACAGACAACAGAACCAAATGTCCTCAAATCCACATCAAGCAGCTTCACTGTTTACTTACAATCCAGCATTTATTTCTAAGGCATGATATTTAATTTTCTTTCTATACCCTTTTACCAGATGGTAGTGAATCTAAAGTTCACTGAAGCAGCACGTGGTGTCAACAAAGAGATAAACGTGAATGTGGTGGACACGTGTACCAAGTGCTCCGGCTCCCGCTGTGAGCCTGGTACCAAATCCATCAAGTGTACTTACTGCAATGGAACAGGCATGGAGACTTTCTCTCGAGGTATGATTGGTAATTAGTTTATGTTTTAGTTGATATTCCAATAGTACTCTTCATCATCGTCATTTCAGCCGAAAGACATCCTCTGCTGGTCATAGGCCTCCCCCAAACACTGCCACTTTGACCAGTTCTGTGACAGTACCCTTAGCAACACTGCCTAGACAAGATTGCCTCATGAATCAATTGAAGATTAATGATAACACAAGCAATTGTGTGTATTTTCTATCCACGAAAGTAATAAACTGAGCTTGTAACAGTAAAAAAAATAAAGATTAAGGACACAACTGTCACTATTGAGACACAATAACTTTTTCTATTGTTACTGAACTTAATAACCTGACAGAGAGGTATTTAGGGGTTTTTTCAAACTGTACTAATTAAAGTTTTCTTTCTCAAACATCATCTGGCTTCTTGCTGGCCATATACCCTCCTATGCGGTCCCATTGTAAGGCAAAAGCCTCCCTTCTCTCTTCCCACTTTTACTGCTACTGCGATTTTGGGCCAGTCTTAAAATATTGTTCCATTTCTCAGGTCCATTTGTCATGCGTTCCACCTGCCGACACTGCCATGGAACTCGAATGCTGATCAAATTCCCATGCGTCGAGTGCGAGGGGAAAGGACAGTCCGTAAGTGTCTTGAGTACATGCTAAAGATGGAAAAAATGAAATATAAGGCTAGAATTATTGAATTTAGTAAGCTTTACGATTTTTATATGAGTGGTTACATGTTTCAAACCAAATTTATGCAACCACGTGAGTGGAGCGACTACCTAAATGGCGGCTAATCCGACGTAGCCATAGTATATTTTGTATGAACAGTCGCGCACTGCGTCCGAATCGAATCCGAGCTGCATTCCGCCGAATTGAAAGGACTCATGATCAAGGTGAACGTGAACGCTCTGCTGTGGTTTTGCGTAAAATGACGTCTGAATCAGGGATTTGGATCAGAGTAGTGCGAAAAGCATTGATAGCATTATTGTTACCTGTAGTTCCTACACACGTGCTTTTGTCTGAAATCATTTATCATCATTTCAACACATAGCCCAATTAATTATCTAATTATTCATCAAATGCCGAGACCTGAGTAGGCACGACTATGTAAGGGCCCGTTCATTCCTACCACAACCACACCACATCGCTGCGACAAAATGTGGGCAAGCAGTGGTTACGAGTCAATAGTGTTGCTGCAGTTTCTAGCAGTTGCGTTGTGGTAACTACAAAACCAAATCAAATGGTCGACGCAACGTTGTGTTTGTGTGCGATGTGGCCGGCCGCTAGTGCGCGGTGTCGATGGTGGCTGCGATGTGGCCGGCAGCTAGTGCGCGGTGTCGATAGTGGCTGCGATGTGGCCGACCGCTAGTGGGCGTCTCGCTAGTGGTTGCGATGTGGTCGGCCGCTAGTGCGCGGTCTCGCTAGTGGTTGCGATGTGGCCGGCCGCTAGTGCGCGGTGTCGATAGTGGCTGCGATGTGGCCGGCCGCCAGTGCGTGGTCTCGCTAGTGGTTGCGATGTGGCCGGCCGCTAGTGCGCGGTCTCGCTAGTGGTTGTGATGTGGCCGGCCGCTAGTGCGCGGTCTCGCTAGTGGTTGCGATGTAGCTGCGACGTGGCCTTGATGCGGTCGGTATTTCCCATACGGTTGAATTTGACCGCCAAATTTGGTCCGTGTGAAGAAATTATACATTTTCGTAACAATTAGCGCCCGTCCACGTGCTGTCGTGGTGTGGTCATGGTTGTGATTGTAGTGTGGTACGTGTGATCGGGCCCTTATCTTCTAGCCGACCAGAGGCCGACTTCTTTCTCATGAGTTCAAATTAATATATTTTTTAATTTAAATGTGCCTTAGACGTGTATAACCAAAATAATATCTGTAAACAGGTGCAGCGTAAAAAGGTGATAGTTCCTGTGCCAGCTGGTGTGGAAGACGGGCAGACCGTCCGCATGGCTGTGGGCTCCAGCAATGAGATATTTGTCACTTTCAAGGTGGAGAAGTCCACTTACTTCAGGAGAGATGGACCTGATGTGCACACCGATTGTTGTGTAAGTAAAGGATTTTATTAACTTTGTATGAGGATCTTTTGCCGCGTGCTCAAAATCGAAACCAACGTCACCATGTGGTTTTTTAAATAAATTTCACAAGACTATTGCACAAATGTTTATGAACAGCCAGCAGCAGCAGGGGGCCCACTGTCAACGTCATTGGAGGGTCAATAACGTCCTTGCAGCTTTATACAGTCTGTTCATAGTTATTTTACTTTGGACAGCAGCCACCCAAGAGTAATCTTATTGCAACTAGAATAAAGATCACAATGATTTTGACAGTCACGCAATATCAGAGGTAAAATGACTATGAATGGGTTGCACATGACGCATGTGTATGCTTGCAAAACTGCTAAGAAGCTTTTGATTTATTTGGCTGACATGTATATTTTTTTCTATTTATGACGACGATGAACTTCACGTAAAGCTTGCGGGAGTGATGATGACGTCACGCTGAAGTAGGTGCACGAAAGCTGCGCTGACATTCATGTTCAGGGTCACTAGTATAGAGGTATGAGGAACAGTGTGTAAAGTTCACTCATCCTTCATAGAAAAGGGAGGATCCTCCGAGAACAGAAGGGTGTCGTGCTCGTGTCTGGCGGGCAAATGCCCAATGATTCGTTCATGTCGGGCCGTTGTATACTGGATGATTATTTTAACAGGCTCCAAATTTTTAAAGGGTGTTCTACTCATGAATATGAACAACTTTCACTATAGGACTAACTCTGAAATCACGAAATCAAAATCAGCTGTTTAATACAAAAGTTCAACACCTACTTGACCAAAATGTATGAAACAGCTGATTTTTTTTTCGTGATCTTAGAGTTGGTTCCATAGTGAAAGTTGTTCATATTCATGGGTAGAACATTCTGTAAAAATTTGGAGATGATAAAAAAAAAAAAACATGTTGTATATGCCAGTTGCGCGGTAAACTCTACTTGCGAGATGCAGGATTTTGCTTGACGTCAGTATGACGCGTAGTTCGCATGTGGCGTTGTAGATACCGCTACATGTTAGTTTGTGAGATATTGGATTGGCACAAGAAAAAAAGAGGCCCTTGCAGCGGGTGACGTCGGGCTGTTGTTGATTACGATGATGATTGTGACATTCATATGTTTTACTTTTGTGATTGTTCCTGGATTGCCAAGATGCTACGACCTCAAATTGTATTTTTTTAAACATTGTTTTTTTTTTTTCAGATATCCGTCTCACAGGCTTTGTTGGGCGGCACAGTCAGGATACAAGGGTTATACGAAGATCATACGTTGCAGGTTCGTGTTTAACTGTCTTACACAAAGAGAGCACTGCAAAATAAAAGATTTTCTTACGATTTGCTTAAAACCTCTATCAAGTATTTCATCGCCTGCATTTAATACTGACATTTACCTACGCAGCCGTTACGGGTCGTCAGTAGCCCGAAAGTTTGACAACCAGGGGTATTGTATTACCCAGTAACTGAGTTGTGGAGGTCAGATAGGCAGTCGCTCCATGTAAAATACTGGTATTCAGCTGCACCCGGTTCCCATGTTGGACAGGTGCAATAGCATTATAATAGTAAAATACCAGTTATAAAATACACACAATCAGTCAGTTGGTCGCGCGTATAGCCCGTACCTACATATTCAGGTAAGAAACTGACAACAAAAGAATTTCTTTCCGACGTTAGCATGAGGCCTCATGTAATAATAATAATCTCCAGACCGAATTAATAGTGAAAACGCCCTCGACTTACGTGTTGTAGGTCGTAGGTTCGAACCCAGACAGTCGCTTTACTTTGTCTAAATTATCTCATCACCACTGCTCTTAACCTCCAAGCGGGCGCGCGGTCATTTGTAACGCCAGCCGTCGCGCGTAACCTAAAAGACCTATGGGATATTTCAGGTATTTAAAACACTAATTATTTAATATTTTTTGTATTTATCACATTATCATTATTCATTACGTTAGGACATAAACAAAATTATAAAAACAAAATAAAATTCTAATTTTCTTTGGATTTGTAAGTAATTTGGCATCATAAAATGTATCGAGAATCGATCGAATCGCGGTCGATTCGACGCCGCGCGACTGCTTGAAGGTTAAAACAGTGAACGAAAACATCGTGAGGACACCAGCATGTCCTAGAAACTCGAAGACATATTATGACATCTACCAACCCGCACTGGGTGCGCGTGTTGGATTACGGCCCACTCCCTCTCACCGAGAGGAGGCCTGTGTGCTAGCAGTGGGAACGTTATAAACTGATTATGATCTATGGGCAGACCTCGGCAAATGCAACTTCGATCCTAAAGCACATCTAAAGTAATGTATTTGTTACAGATAATGCCCTGCACGTCCTCACACAGCATTATCCGACTCTCGCGAAAGGGAATGAAGAGGGTCAGTCAGCACGGCTACGGGGATCACTATGTGCATATTAAAATACAGGTTGGTACTGCTGAAATTATACAGGGTGAGCGTTTTTACAGGGATGATCTAAAATGAACACAGAGGCATTCGTGTCGTTCATAATATTCAATTATTTATTGCACTCCATAAACTAGAGATGCCGATGAATCCACCAGTTTCTATGGCAAATCGTTTACTGTTCAAGGAGTACGGTTATGGAATGACTTGCCCGTGTCGGTAAGGCGTGCTCAAACTTTGTCCATTTTTAAAATTATGATAAAAAAAAGCACAGCATCATTACAACGTGTAACGTTAAATGCGCAAAACCTCAGACACTCCAACTGATTTTTAATTTAATTGACCTATTTCAGAGAGAAAATAAGTCATTAAAAAAATTGTAAAGGTTTTATGTGCTGTTTTAGTTTTACTGGCCATTCTGATCGTTTCTTGCGTCTGCGACGACGCTTTACCGAGGGAGGAGTCGTCACCGGGTCGCTGCGCCGCGCTGACATTGGGTTGCTTGACCTATTAATAAATAGACACGGCAACGTTTTTAATGCAGATTTTTTGAAAAATGTGACCTATATTAAAAAGTGGTTCAATTAATTGTGCTTTTTATTCTGATCAAACTATTTTCAGGTTTTGCGCATTTAACGTTACACGTTGTATATTTTCTTTACTCCTGTTTCATGTCTATTGTTACATGTTTATATTTATTTAGATTAGTGCGAAAGCCAGCCGAAGGCCGTCCACTCCTGGACATAGGCCTCCCCCAAGCACCTCCACTTCGACCGGTTCTGTGCTTCTCACATCCAACGGGTTCCTGCGGCCTTCACAAGGTCATCGCTCCACCTTGTGGACAACATAGCCCTCTCTAAATTATAATATTTTCTCCGCAGTTACCTAAAACTTTGTCGGACAAGCAGAAAGCGCTGATGTACGCATACGCCGAACTGGAAGAAGATACTCCTGGACAGATTCACGGCGTCTCGACCGACAGAGATGGTAAGAAATAATCGAAGCTTACGTAGACAACCAGCTTAATTTAGATATTTAAATACTAGGTGAAACATACCAAACTGACGGGAATATCGTAGAAGACTGTTGTTTAAGATTGTATTAAAATCTGATTAGGAAATATAGGCTTCATTAAGTGTAAATGCCAATTTAGAATCTCATTTAGGTAATTATGTAAGTCATTGCAATGTAAGTCTTATCCCGGTGGGGTAAGGTATACATTTTAATGATTGCCGAGACTTTTATCAAACTCAACGGCAATCACTCTAATTTATACTTTGTTACAATAGCCTAAGAGTTACATTGCAATAACATACTTATGGGTTTTTCGTCATTTATAGCTTTAGCGTTTTAAAAGTCACGGTGCAAAGAAGGCTTCGTCAAATTAGAAAATGTATGGAAAAAAAAAACATTTATTTTACAGAAAAAGCAAAAGCTAGCAGTGATACGGGGCGTAAATCAGAAACAGGTACCGGGTCTGATAAGATACACCGCGCGAACCGCGATAACGACGATCACGAAAAACATAGAACGAAAGTGTGGACGTTTTTAGAAAGTCTAAGTGAGTCTTATTCGAATAACAAAATGTATTTTGTAACTGGATTCGTAATGGCTGTTTTTATGTGTACGTATGCGATTTTGAATGACCCACATGACCGCTATGGGGCCTTTGAGTATTTGCGCGACTTGGAGGAAAGACCTGGTCGGGAGATGGATAAGCCTTTTGGTTATGAAAGAGCGCTTAAGCGTGAAAAGGAACTTCATCCTGAATTGTATAAGGCATGAGAGGTGATGTTCGTTGAGATTTTTGTCTATGCTACGCTTTCAAAGAGTATGTGTTTGTAACTTTTTAGG
Source organism: Eremobia ochroleuca (assembly GCA_949629135.1). Classification (NCBI taxonomy): domain Eukaryota; kingdom Metazoa; phylum Arthropoda; class Insecta; order Lepidoptera; family Noctuidae; genus Eremobia; species Eremobia ochroleuca. The sequence continues at coordinate 18,107,829 of OX451385.1, forward strand.
GGATGGTTTCGTCTATCATTCCTTATATGCTCTATGCGCAAATTATACGAAGGAATAGATGAAAGCACTTTAATGGTTTGCTGTCAATATTATGTAAAGTTTGTTTGTTTGATGAAATGAAACTTGATCAATCATAGAGCTTTGGAATGGATTAAAATGATTGGAGTAGGATATGAATTTTGTTATTTATTATTTAAAAGTTGAACTAGGCTAATTTCCGAATCAGAATTCCAATGGTATTTTTTTTTTTGATTTATGAAATTCGTTTAAGTACCGATTTTCGTCCCACTTTAATGGAAAGTTTTTCAGGAGTTCCAACCACTTCAAATTTACCAAATTTTTTGGGGGACCAAAAACAGTTTTTTGACAATGACTCCTTTCCAACTCATTTTACGATGAAAATGGTAACGTAATAAATTAAACTAGAGAAAATTTCCTACAATTTATGTAGTAACCTTTTTTTTTTGTAAAATTGGGGCGGGTCGCCTTGGCGTCACACCCCCCGTCCATTATACGGACATCTGCCGACAGTGCTCAAATATTCTGCTTTGGACTTTGCGGCGCTCGTGCGATAAACTATTGATTCTACAAAAAAAAAAAAACACTACATAAATTGTAAGAAATTTTCTTTAGTTTAATTTATTACAAAACTATTTTCATCGTAAAATGAGTTGGAAAGGAGTTATTGTCAAAAAACTGGTTTTGGGCGCCATTATTCTAATATGGCGACGCGAGCGGCAAAGATACGAGGTGACAGTGAAAATTCGAAAAGAGCACGTAGAAATCTATTAAATCACCAATTTTCAAAACTCCCGGAAAACTTTCCAGGTAGAACTACCAAATGACTGGACTGTAACATTATAATATATTATTGACTAGCGGCCCGCCCCGGCTTCGCACGGGTGCAATGCTGATCACTACATAGTGTAAAACACAGTCGCTTTCCGCTGTCTTTCTGCCCCTATGCATGCTTAGATCTTTAAAACTGCGCAACGGATTTTGATGCGGTTTTCTTTAATAGATAGAGTGAGTCAAGAGGAAGGTATATATGTATAATAAATGCATAATATAGTAGAGAAAGACTGATAATTTTAGAGCCATTATTTCTCGTAAAAAGTTATATAAAAAATGGTTATTGTGGGTTATCCCTAAGAGATAGACATATACCATTGCGGACTTTTTTGTAGGGCTTTTTAAGGTGTACAATACTGTAGTACATTATTTTGATCTATCTCGAAGGGTTCAGCCAGCGTTTACAATGTAAGCGCAAAAAAATGTGTTTATTTACGACATCACTTTAGAAACCTCTAAAATTATCAGTGTTTTTCTACTATATTATGAATGTATTATACATATAAACCTTTCTCTTGAATCACTCTATCTATTAAAAGAAACCGCATCGAAATCCGTCGCGTAGTTTTAAAGATCTAAGCATATATAGGGACAGACAGACAGGGAAGCGACTTTGTTTTATACTATGTAGTGATTGTAAATAAGTTATGTATAAATATTTAAATGTGAGAGAGCATTTATGAAAGGGTTGCGAAAGTTGACAGACATAGTTTTATGATGGTTATAGTATGATGGTCATACATTATATTTTTAAATATATTGTAAATATTGTAGTCTGTTTCATGAATACACGAAATTGAATTAACATGTTGTTTCATTTCGAACCTCTTACTACCCTACACCATCATGCTATAATCCAGATATTTAAGAAACGCGTTAGATTACAGAGCACAAAGATTCTACAATTTGGGGTGAATCCTGAACTGCTCGACAGATTTAGAACAAGGATAGGACTTAACTGCGATATGTCGCAAACTTAAACTGCCTTATTATAAAATAATGTTTGTCTTTAGATCAGGTTAAAACTAATACATAAATTAGGTATTGCTTTTAATGTATACACATTTTATAGGCGTACATAACGTTCAAAGAAAAAAAGACATTGGACAGAGGGTGGTAGTAAAAAAAAACTGAAATAAAATAGTAAAAAAATAAATGAAGGTTGGTGAAAAGGGTCCTGATCAAAAATTTCACGGGGAAATATAATACCTAAATTAAAAAAAAAAACAAATAACTAACTAACTACTACTGAGAGAAGACTACCAAGTACAGACGCCAGCACATCAAGCTACTACAATCTGTCAGATTTTTTAAATAGATTTTCAACTTTAGCGCTAAAGCATAAGCTTCAAAGTTGATTGGGAAAATCTGACAGTTTCGGGTAGCTTGATGTGCTGGCGTCTGTACATTTTTCTGAATGCCACCGAAGGAGTCGTGAATCCGTGGAGTCGTGTCCAGCATAGCTATCCTCAAACATTCGATACGTTTTCGTGCCGAATCGAGCATCTTTCAATGTTATCGAAGGAGTCCTCTAAACGCTGTTCACAAATCAACAACCCGAAAATTTTGACGGTTTAAACCGATATCGCAACCGTTCTCCTAAGACCGATTCCGCAACCGTTCTCCTAAGACCGATTCCGCAACCGTTCTCCTAAGACCGATTCCGCAACCGTTCTCCTAAGACCGATTCCGCAACCGTTCTCCTAAGACCGATTCCGCAACCGTTCTCCTAAGACCGATTGACCATTGGATTGTACGTCCACGGGATGATGAATTTATTTCCGTTTTCCCAGCAGAGTCTTTCACCTAGGGACATTTCGCCGACAGAACCTTTCATCTACGTCACTTTCAGCGACAGGCCTTTCCAGCTACAGAATGTTTCACCGACACGACGATAAACCTATAACTCTTAACTACAGACCTTTCCATCTACGCAGAATTCGCCGTCAATCTTAACACAAGCGATATTACAAAAATACACATGTCTACAGCTTAATGTGTCTTTACTAAGAGATCAGGGCCGGCAACTCGCATTTCTAACAACTTAGGACAGATTTGTAATATCCAAAATTAGTAACTATAATCGATTAACAGTAATCGTGTTACTTATTGAATAATTGATCAGTTTAAAATAATAAGTCAAAGTTCGATTATGTCGATCATTCCCACCTCTAAAACTGTCAAGTGTGTCATGCTTGAATTTTCCTATGTCAAGCAAAAAACGTCAAAATGTATGTTTATTTTGCTAAACATAGGTATTGAAATTCAGGGAGAAACAAAATGTGACTTATAATTATGAACAAATACAAAATGCAACATGAAAGAGAGAGAATATTCTTTCAGAAACACGGCGAGCAAAACAGGAGAACGGAATGTAGGAAATATTGTAATGTTGTCATTGTTCATTGATTTCCAGGAGCAATACGAGAAAAATAACGAACAAATTAAATAAGCCTTACTTCTTGTAGGTCAAGTAAAATTGTAAGTTAAAACCAATAGAATTTAGTCGATTTTAACATTAGTTTGAGTATCTGTTCCCTTGTGTGATTAAAGTAGTTTTAAGTTCCAAAAGTACCTACATTACTGGATGATTTTTTTTTATAGTCTCCTAATTTTTTCAGGGTGTTCTACCCATGAATAAAAACAACTTTCACTATAGGGCCAACTCTGAAATCACGAAAACAAATCAGCTGTTTAATACAAAAGTTCAATACCTACTTGACCAAAATCTACGAAACAGCTGATTTTTTTTCGTGATCTCAGAGTTGTTCCCATAGTAAAAGTTATTCATATTCATGGGTAGAACACCCTGTACACATTTGGAGACGGTAAAAAAATCAAGCAGTATAGTTACAAATCGAAATCGAACTTATTAACAGAAGGCCAATTCCTCTAATTAAAAATGTTCAAAATCGAGTCGCAATCTCATCTCAGGGACACTTAATGTCAAAAACTTGTTAAAAATGTAGGGAAATTACAGGTATTTTTGACAGATTGAGACAGATCAGAGGGGCAATTCTCGTAATTTTAAGAACGTTCACAGTCTGATCTGTCTCAATATGTCAAAAACACCTCTAATTTCCCTATATTTTTTGAGAAGTTTTTGACTTTTGTTTGTAACCGAGATGAGTCTGCGAGTCTGCGACTAGATTTTGAACGTTTTAAGTTACGAGCATTGGCTTTCAGACTGTGAACGTTCTTAAAATTACGAGAATTGCCACTAAGAGTTGCTAATGTTTTAGAAAAAGTTGACCTTGTACAGTTTATGGTGTGATAATTTGGTGTTGCCATATCATCATAGTATGTATGCATTAGAGTTTAAATATTCACTTTAATTTGTTTAAATTAATGTTTGTAAGTAATACAACGCAAAATCATTTATTTATTCGTTTGTTAACGAATTTTGAGTGATACACCTACTTTAGATTTCTGTTAAACAGGAATTTACTTGCTATTTTTGGGCAAGTAGATAATCGCCACTTCTGTGTATCGTTGATAATGACATTTGAAATATCAAACATAGTGTTGTCTCGCTCGCTCATACTGAAAATTGTACCGCATAGTCCCTCATAGAATGTTCAAATCTGATGATTAATTATATCTTTGAAGACCCCTTAAATCCTGCTGGTTTTTGCTCAATCAATATTATATTATTATTGAGACTCCATTCACAATTTCAGGTAAGAAAGTGTCAATATCTGAGCCCGTTGATTTGGTGGACGCCGTCAAAAAGGCCATAAAAGGCAAGAAGTCTACTAAGGGAACAGCCACCGAGGAGGAAGTGTTCGAGGAATCTAAGAGGAGCAAGGCGTAGATAGCGATTATTATACCTATGTATATTGTAATAAGGGTTGAAGCGCTTTGTTGATAAAAAGCGGGCGTGTTGCTGTCCTTAGCATAAGGCACGTTTTTCTAAAATTGGGAGTAGGTAGTAATTATGGATTGTTCTTGCGCATGTTTGAGACGAAGACTTCGTCGAATATGTGAGATGCGCGAACGTCGGCCGTGGATTTAGATAGATAGATTACTCCATTTGCTTACTACTCCGTGGTACAAATGTCGCAGATGTATTATAGAATCCGCTGTTTTACAAAACCGCTATTTGTTTTACTAAACTTGAACACAACGCTTAGCGGTTTTGTAAAACAGCCTGAAATGTAACGTCAAATTGTAGATTAGTTCTAAATTTTCTCGCTCGTGGCTCTGTTTCGTAAAAATTACCTGAACTCGAGTGAAACCAGTGATTGTCAGAACAATATTAATTAAAATTTATCAGAGTTTTATGAAAGACGCTCATTGTGACTGCAAATAAGCCATTCTGCGGTAGCAGTTAAGTAAAACGTAGCGGAATGACAATCCAGCTGAACATTGTTCAGTTGTTTTACATAACGGAGCTGCAGGCTAATTGCGTAACACACTATCAGTAGCAATGGGTTTCATTTTGACAGTTCAACAACATTCATTGCGTTATTTACGTTCTTGAGCAGACACGTTTTTTGAACATGTGGAGCAATGGATTAGCAATATGCGATATGTTTAATAGTGTGTTACGCAATTAGGGTGCTGTTTTGTAAAACAGCGGATTCTACAATCCATTTGTGAGACATATATTAAATGAAAAAAATAAATAAATGAAATTAATATTAAAGGACGTCGATTGACTAAAATGCTGGAATTTTTGATTATTATCAAAATTCTAGAATTTAAATTACACAAGGGATCGAAATATGATTGTTTACGTTCTGTACCTTTAAATTAATTTGTTAATTTTAAATTGTTTGTACCTTTACCACCAAAGCGCTTGCACAAACCTCTTCATGGTATAATGTTTTGAAAATTAGGTTATAAAATTCTCGCTTTTCGTTAAAACAATGCTATTATTTTTGTTTAATATGAATTTACCAAAAATAGGTATTCATTCACCCATTTGTATGATTTACTTTACAATTCTGTGATACATGTAGAATGGTGGTAACATTTCGATTTAGATTTGAAAAAAAAAGATGTTATCGTTGCTGTATGTCTTAAAATTCAATTTTTTTGGATATGTCAGTAATTTATATTCAAAGACGCTGTACATAGCTGTTGACTAGTGCGTAGGAAATGGTAGATAAATAAAACCACAAATTACTTAAAGCTTTGTTTTATTTCAAAACATTGTAATGCTTAACCCTCAAATGCATGATTTTTACTCTTTAAGCAAGTTAAATTTATTTGTATGTAATATTAGCTCTATGTATACATAGAGCTAATATTACATACAAATATTTTTTTTTTAATTTTTTTTTTTTTTAATTTTAGTATTTTTTTTTTCTCGCTCCATAGCACGCTATGGAGCGAGCTGTGCTCGGAGTTTCTTTGAAGGATAAAATCAGGAATGAAATTACCCGGAAAAGAACCGGAGTAACCGACATGGCTTACAGAGTAAGCAAACTGAAGTGGCAGTGGGCTGGCCATGTCTGTCGAAGGGCCGATGGCCGGTGGAGCGGACGAGTCCTGGAGTGGAGACCGCGTATCGGCAAGCGTAGTGTGGGACGCCCCCCAGCTAGATGGACGGACGACCTAAAGAAGGTGGCTGGGGTAGACTGGATGCGGAAGGCGGAGGACAGGGTGTTGTGGCGCAGTCTGGGAGAGGCCTATGTCCAGCAGTGGACTGCGATAGGCAGAGTTGATTGATTGATTATTTGGCCTTTATTCTAAACCTGTTTCCTTGTTTTAATTTTGAAGGTGCAAATAAACATTTATTTTATTTTTATTTTATTTTTTTATTTTTTATTTTATTGATTGAAGGAAAAAATATTAAAAAGAATTAACCGCGTTAAGATACGGTTTTCTAGAACAGCGATGTCCGCAACACAACGGCCGCAGCGAGGCGACGGCTGACATGAAAATGATGGCAGCGGGGTTTGAGTTTGACTTTACGGTGGCAAAAACGCTCTCTAGGAAAACAATTTACTTTTATAAATAAACTTCCAGTGACGTCATTCGGCGATAAATTGCGGACGCTATGTGGCGGCCACCGCTCTTCTAGGAAACCGTAGCGTTACGCAGTACCTACGTGGCGTTAGAGCTTAAAAGTAGTCAGTGCCAAGGTGCCAAGCAATAAATTTTGTACATACATATAAAGATTTGGAGACAGGAATACCAACCTACAAGTTAATACCAATAACCCCCCAGGTAACTGACTTAAGGAAATTTCCCGTAATTAAAAACGTTAAACGGAAATTGGAGGCATTTTTGACAGATTGAGACGGATCAGAAGGCCAATTCTCGTAATTTAAAACTTTCAAAATCTAGTCGCAGTGTCATCTCGGCGACAAACAGATTTTAAAAACATGCCAAAAATGTAGGGTTAGAGGTATTTGTGACAGGTATTTCTCACAGTCTTAATACTGAGAGTAGACAACGTTCTTAAAATTACGAGAATTGCCCCTCCGATTGAAAGTAGGTATAAAATTATTTCATGGTTAATTCTTCGCTCTCAAACAGCCTATACTTCTCCGTCATGGAAGTGACAGCGCCACTGCTGTGCCGACGCAACGTTGCCAGCGCGCACGACAGCAGCATCATAGCTCCCTCCACGTACCAACCGTACAGGATCCGGACGTGGCCGTTTATCTGTAATTAATGGGCCTTATGTTCAAGTTCTGGCTGGTGCCCTTAATTTATTATACCCCACAGGATAGCCCAGTTAAGCAGCCGACAACCTCCTACGTGGTCTTGCTAGATGGCATGACTTGCAAGATGCCATAAAGAAGAAAAAGAAAAGTTATATTCAAGTTATGGAATTAGTATGTACTTTATAGTACAACACTAGAGGAAAGCATGTTAAATAAAACCGTTTAAAAAGATCACCATAATAATTATCACCATCATTCCGGGCTGTCAGAAATTCATAATCATGTCGCAATTGATTGATCGTGCTGCGGTCGCTTTTGGTTAGGACACGGCCTTAGAGTGTGGCCTTTTAATTAATACGACGCCACTTGTTAAGACATAAAATTTATACTTGGTGTGGGCACCAGGTGTCACTGACTCTGGCAGGGCCACCATCAGGGATTTTAATTTTGAAAACGCAAAAAATTAGTCGCTAATTAGTCGAAATTAGTCGCCAAATATCAGAATTAGTCGGTCCCTGGTTCAAAAGATATAAGGGTTTATAGGTGGCCCTGCTGGAGAGACTCTCCCCAGCAGGGCCAAATTTATATCTCAAAAACTAGGGCACCTAGCGAAGATCTGTTTTCTCCCATATTTAGTCGCCAATTAGTCAGAATTAGTCGCCAAATATCAGAATTAGTCGGTCACTGGTTCAAAAGATATAAGGGTTTATAGGTGGCCCTGCTGGAGAGAGTCTCCCCAGCAGGGCCACATTTATATCTCAAAAACTAGGACACCTAGCGAAGATCTGTTTTCTCCCATATTTAGTCGCCAATTAGTCGGAATCAGTCGCCAAGTTACAGATTTAGTCGGGTCTTAGTTTAGGAGATAGAGTTCAATTAGTAAGGTATAGTCCAAGAGCTAGATCGAAGAGTTCACGAAAAATTACCAAGAAAAAATATTTCTATTAATATGTGTAATATACTTTTAGTTTTATCGGTCTAAAGTCTTTAGAAATGTCCGAGAGAGATAAATTCTCAATTAAATTCATGTTTTTATGTTTTTAATTACTAGTTTAGAGTAGCTTAAACTTCTTTAAAAACATTAAACCTTGCTCTTGGTCTATTTGGTGTCAAGATGTACAGTCGCATGCAACTGTTTTACCAGTTTACAATGTTAACCTCTAATTAACGTTAGAATAATAAAAAAATATCGTACCTTTAGTAAAATGTTTAAAATACTAAAACGTTGAAAACGTAAGTATTGTCAATTGTAATCAAATTTTATTTTATAAAAATGAATTTTCAAAAAGTTCGTTTGATGTGTGTTGTGTTTGTGTGTATTTTGAGGTGATTGTGAGTGTTATGTTCTGGGTATGGACGGGTTGAGTTTTTATTTATCTTAATTTAGGTTAGAATGATAAAACTTCTGTTGTCGAAATATAAATAGATTTATTAGGTACCTTAAAATTATTGTACTTTCTGAAAATGTTACAAATACCTATTTATTCAATATTATGAACAGATACAGTTTGTTAAACGGTTTATTCGCGCAGGCTCGCGAGGTCGCGCGCAAGCTCGAACATACGCGATCCGTAAAGAAAATACCCGAGACCGTGCGGGGATTATTCCTCTCCGTCTGCGCTGACCCTTTACGTGACGGGCAACTCGTTCTAAGTAGCTCGTCTGTACACGCGCATCTATCTCTTTCTTACTTACCGTAAATGAAACGGAGCGCAGCGATCTATCTGCCAGCGACTAAGTGGTAAGTGCACATTGTGTTGGATAAATAATTACACATACACATACACACATTACACACACACACATTGCATCGTACATTATTGTAGATTTGTTTATAAGTATTGAATACAGCTTTCCTATGGTGGGTTGAAATTATAGACTAAGTTTATATTTATTTAATTCGAAACAAACATTCCTCCATAAGACGTCATAGATACTATCTAGAAAATACATAAAGTATTTTGTACTCGCTTGTACCACTGTATGGGGAAATTGAATTCTTTAATATCTTTTTAATTACACACCGACTAAATCTGTAACTTGGCGACTGATTCCAACTAATTGGCGACTAAATATGGGAGAAAACAGATCTTCGCTAGGTGTCCTAGTTTTTGAGATATAAATGTGGCCCTGCTGGGGAGACTCTCTCCAGCAGGGCCACCTATAAACCCTTATATCTTTTGAACCAGTGACCGACTAATTCTGATATTTGGCGACTAATTCCGACTTATTGGCGACTAAATATGGGAGAAAACAGATCTTCGCTAGGTGCCCTAGTTTTTGAGATATAAATTTGGCCCTGCTGGGGAGAGTCTCTCCAGCAGGGCCACCTATAAACCCTTATATCTTTTGAACCAGTGACCGACTAATTCTGATATTTGGCGACTAATTTCGACTAATTAGCGACTAATTTTTTGCGTTTTCAAAATTAAAATCCCTGATGGTGGCCCTGCCAGAGTCAGTGACACGGGCACCAGATATTGTGGGAATACAAAAATATTTGTCGGTGTGCTGAAAGTTACTCGAACTATAAACAGCGAGAGCATCAACTCTGTGGGCCTAGAACGCGCGGGGTAAACGTAACGTAAATTCGAACGATTTTTGAATCGAATATACAACTTTGTTTATTTTTGGTTTTGGCATGCTTGCAGGCAAAACGTCGATTAGGTACCTACCTACTCTGATCATCGACCAATCGGACGCAATAATCACCAGTTGACTTGAGTTTCAGGCCTTACAGTGATGGCTAAGATACTCACGCTGTCCAATCCCCCACTAGTGGTGAACTCTAGCGGGAACAAAGCAATATCTAGCGAAGTATTCCCGCGCGCTAGGCCGAACGCAGCCGCGCCACACACGTAGTATAAAACGGCGATGAGAGGCACACTGCGATACGCGCCTAACACGCTGAGGAAACGCTGAAAAATTGACAAAATGTTGTAGTAAAACTGTATAATGAAGCTTTTTGTGTGGCAAAATAAGGGGTGGTACCTGAAGATCTGTTCTGTAAAAATCTCACCGTGAAAATAATTGAACTGACTTCAGCAAAAGTATCTACTTACCTAATTATCTTCCTGCTAACGCTGCGTAGGTAGGTAGATAAGTGCGGCATATCTATATCTAGTAATTAACCAGAGAACGACGAAGCTGTGCAAAAACATGGATTAGGTTGAACCGTATCGGGCGGTTGTAACGTCGCATCTAATTCGCGTATCTAATACGCGTCGGCATTTTGTCGACAAAATGCCGTTTTCTGCAGTACGGTTTTTTGTAGGATTCCGTTTAGTGTTGTACTACGTGTTTAAATATACCTACATACCTATTCACACAAGCATCCTGTTTGCAGTATCCAGAAAACAGGATACTTGTGTGAATATGTATATTTAAACACGTAGGTAAACTACTAAACGGGATCCTGCAAAAAAACCGTACCTGCAAAAAATCGGATCGTGCCGTGGGAAAGAGCCCTTACTCAGTAATCTTTTTATTTTCTGCTACGAAGATGGGAAACTAAAGCAATTTGTCAATGAAATCCCTACCATTATTTTCTTTCCAATACCACTTCTGTTAGCCTTCAGAACTTCGGAGCTTCGACTGCAGTTAGGACTTTCTGGAACAATGAACATTATTAGATAACCTCCTTACTTATCTACATCCAAGAGATACTTATGGTGTATATTTTGACCGACACCTGTTAAGTTTAAAATATGCCGCATGAAAGGTCGTTGGGCATATCTGACCCGGTTTGCGAAGAGTAGCGGACATTAACCAAAATAGTTTTAAACTAAAGAGAATAATGTGTCCTTTCATTGTATATAATTATTTGATACAAAATCGACACAGGAAAATGTACACTATCGTTAAAAAAAAACGGTTACAGAGGATTTTATTTCATCTTATAATGGCATAAACATGATTGAATAAAAACTCCAATACTATACACACCAAGAAGCAACAGTTGCACCCGCTGCCTTCTTAAATGATCTAATAATTGATTTGGATCAAGTTGAAGAAAACAAATGTTATAATGAATTACTTAGTATTTTATTTATCTTCCCTATATTACTTTATAAAACTGAACACTAATGCCGCACACACTCAAACCACATACCCTTATAACATTTAAAAACACTTGTAGGTACATAGGTACTAAATTGTATATGCGATAATTTTATATTTTTTTCGAGATTCCCGTGACTTATATTAATGACATTAATGCCATAGTAAATCAGAGCCATATATCAATTATATCAATACATTCTACTATATTTCGTTTGTGTCCGTCATGGGTATGGTTTCCATACTAAGATGCCCAATGACCTTTCTTGTTTTAACATAAAACATATCCTCTCACACTCGGTAATATTGTAACTTCTCATTAGTGAAAGTATTCTGGGAATCGGATCTGTAGTTCCGAAGATACACCCTACATGCAAACTCACAATACAAGAGGTATTGTGAGTTTGCATGTAGGGTGTATCTTCATATAATATTAGCTTAGCTTCGGTTATAATCTTGTTTCAGACAGAAAGGCATTGTTTACACAACAGCCGGTCGATTCTGGTAAAATCTCACCGTGATAACTAAGGTGAAGTGAGCTTAGAGTGAGCTGTGAGTCATGCTGATACTAGGGATTGACACTATTGACGACTCACTCCACGCTCACTTCACCCAAGCTTTCACGGTGAGATGGTTACAGAATCGCACGGCAGTTCCCTTGTATTACGTGGTACGTGGTGATACGAGAGAAAGAACTAGGTATGATGAATTTGGCAAAATATGGAAGGAGTGTTCAAAACATGCTACATTACAGAAATACAATAACGTAGCTAGTTATTAAGGGGCCCTTTTTACCTGATTGCGGTGAAGCTACAAAGGGCCATTCATAAAAACTTTCCCTACACACCATGTTCATGGAAACTCTCATACACATTAAATAACACCGGTCAACAAAAGAAAATAATTTTTTTGCGCATGGGCTTCACTTAATATATTCTGATTATATAAGCACATATATAAAAAAAAATGTGATTACAAATCGAAAATATTTGCTTTTTAAGAACTTAGAGCGTTTTGACCATTTTTGATTTTCGCGCCCAATGAATTTCGCTTTGCACGCTATTGGTGTAGAAAGAGAGGTAAGAGGGCGTGTAGTAGTGTTTCTTCCGTCGCTCGTTGTGTACAACAGAATGTGTTTGGATATTACAGAGAAATAACGTGTTTCATATGTCTTTTCGCTGTATTGGCCTGTACAAAATGCCTACGAGAAGTTGTAAACGAGACGCTGACTCGTTTTACTATATTTGCGGCAAATTTATGAAAGTGAGGGAAAGAAAGTATGATTTAAAGATTTGCGAGGCATAATTATCTCGCTTACTTCAATCTACCTGTTAAAAATCAAGATAAAAATGGAATTTGAGAGACGTTACCAAGGCCAGTATACTGAAAGTATGATGGGAGATTATATTTGGGGGTTAATAAGAGAAACTTCTACTGAACATGACAGGAAAAGTAAAACTGTTCATTTTTAAACATTTATGCTTTTTTTTAAACTTCTATTGTTAAAAAAAATCATAAATGTATGATCGGTATCTTTTAATAAATCATCTCTATGTCAATTTTATATGTATTTTCATTGATTTTAATTTTCCCCTTTTTGACCCATAAAAGCAAATTCAGAACCATTGTTTGTACTTATTCTTATTTCTAGATATAAAAGCAATAAAAATAAATTACGTACAACCCGTGCACAAAAATGCTGTAGACCGGTGTAATCAGTAAACATTCTGACACTCAAAGATGACTATCTAGGTACAGAAGCCAGCACATCACGCTACTAAAATCTGTCTTTATTTAATAGATTTTCAACTTTATCGCTATGGCATAAGGTTCAAAGTTGTTTGGGAAAATTTGACAGTTTCGGGTAGCTTGATGTGCTGGCGTCTGTACATAACTAAACACAGACCCCTTTATTCGTAAACGTTGCTTAAAGTTAAGTAGTTATTATCACCTGTTTAACCATACATTTTTGACGTTTAAGCGTCACAAATTTAATCATGATTTTTAAAATAAACCCCATAGTTTTTGCCCACTTCTAACACCTTCATGGCTTCAACACCGAATTGTGTTCTACTTTTAAGCATCGGTTCTGCCGGCCGTTGAGATGATTCTGTAAAAATCTCACGGTGAGAACTTAGGTGAAGTGAGCGGGAAGTGAGCTCTGTCATTCCGTAATGGTAGGGATTGACACTATTAAGTGCTCACTTCACTTATGATTTCACGGTGAGATTTTTACAGAATCGACCGGCTGAAGTCTAAATACATATAGGGCCAGAACACACATTGACATATTTTGTTGCTTATTCTTCATGAATTATAAAAGTTAATAAAAGGGGCAAAACAATTAAGCCGAATTTGGATTACGACACTTGTTTCACAAACTTAGTTACTCATTGATAGTTTCACGTGTAAATAAATAATTATTTACACGTGAAACTGTCAATGAATAACTGAGTTTGCGCAACTAGTTAGGTAATGTAAATTTGGCTTTAATACAGCGGGCGTCGTAATTTTCACTAGATTAACGGGGTGATTGCGTAACACACTATCAGTATCAATGGGTTTCATTTTGACAGTTCAACAGCGTTCATTGCGTAATTTACTTTGTTGAGCAGACAAATTTTTGAAACATATAAAGCAATGGATTAGCAATAGGTATCCTTCAAAATTATCCAGATTTTGATTTTTAGTGTGTTTGTGTTTCGCAATCAGCAGGGTAGTTGCGTAACGCACTTTCTGTATCAGTGGGTGTCACTTTGACAGTTCAACAACATTCATTGCGTTATTTACGTTGTCGAGCAGACACATTTTTGAATGTATGAAGCAATGGATCAGCAATATAATTAAAAATGATTCAGCACCCTAGTTGCGTAACACACTATTACTCTCAATTTAAATAATTTTGATGCATATTGCGAAATCCATTGCTCCATATGTTCGAAAAATGTGTCTGCTCAGCAGCGTAAATAACGCAATGAATGTTGTTGAACTGTCAAAATGAAACCTATTGCTACTGACAGTGTGTTACGCAATCAGGGTGCAGTTTTGTTTGTCTCTAAGTAATCACGATAATATGATTATAATTCATCACCACTATGCAATTTTACTTGGCAGACACTTGTAAATATCAGTAGGTAACTGTGGTGCAGGCAGTGAAAAGCACTGGTAATTCACTTAATGCTTTGTATAATGACTACTCGACCGCTACTGTGCGTTGCATTAAAGCGATTTTGTTAAGGGGAATATGAACCGCATTTTAGAGCCTCGAGCGAAAATGGGATTTTATGTAATAAAAAATGCGGGGGTGCTCGGAGTACGCCGTGGCAGGAAGTAACTATATTATGCAAATGGGTCTGTTATTTCCGCGTGTGTTGAAAATAGTCGTTTGATACTCGTGAGCAGGGCTCGGAAACCGGTTGAAATTCTTAACCGGTTACGGTCATTGACCCCAAACCGAAATCGATTTAGGTTAAGGTTTGCACTTTACCGGTTTTTACCGGTTTTTGCGGGAAACCGGTTTTTCATGAATTTTGGTTTTGAAAGTGAAAATTAACCGGTTTAACACCCCCCGCCCCCTAACTAAGCAAGTCGCAACATGAATCTACCCGCACCATTTAAGTTCTCCGGTTGTATTTGACGTCCTCAGATCAAAAACTTTTTTTCCTAATGTTTTCTGGGGTACTAAATGTACTAATGCCACTATAACTTGTTGGAAGTGTTAAAAAAGTAGACGAAAAATATTTACGACTTACGGAATTAACCGGTTAATTTGGGTGTCAAAACCGTTTGTGCTTATGTAACCGGTAACCTTTGTCATTTGGGTTACATATGAACAGTTCACTTGTTTAACCGGTTAATGAGGGAACGATATATTTACCGGTATTTCATCGAAATTAACCGCTCTTTTTAAACCGGTTCAGAGCCCTGCTCGTGAGTCGTGTGAGTTTGTCATTGCACTCTCGGCTCCATTGCAACTCCAATGTAAAAAATATTAAGTCAAACGGTTTTAATGAAAATAATGACGTAGGTAGATAATGTAGGTACTAAAAGTTAAAAAATAATTCGGTGGGTCCTAGAGGTACCAGTCATCCCGCCACATTCCTCATCAATCTAGGGCATTGATGAGACAAAAAATAAAATCGTTGGGCGCATGAAATTTCTATCAACAGTTAACCGCTCATATCATTATAAATGCCATTCACATATTTCTTCAGGTTACGCTACGCCCCATGATTTTATTTCTTTGGCTGTGTTTATTTATTATTTATTTATTTATTTAATTTTAAAGAAAGCTTACAGACTAATAACAATTTTGAATTTCGTGCATAAGTAGTGACATTTGCTAATTACAAGCTTCCACATATTGGTTTATATCTAATTAGTTACGCGTTTTTAGTTCATTTGCGTTGACTAGGTACCTAATTGCGTAACACACTATCAGTAGTAGATAATGGGTTTTATTTTGACAGTTCAACAACATTCATTGCGTTATTTACGTTGTTGAGCGGACACATTTTTTCAACATAATTATGGAGCAATGGATTAGCAATATGCTTAAAAATTATTAAAATTTAGAGTAATAGTGTGTTACGCAATTAGGGTGCAGATACAGCGGTTTGCGCAAGTAAACAGCAGGGTAATTGCGCAACACCCCATCAGTAGCAATGTGTTTCATTTTGACAGTTCAAAAACACTGTTTGCATTATTTACGTTGTTGAGCACACAGTATGAACATAATATGGACCAATGGATTAGCAATTTGAAAAACCTATTTATGTATTTGTCTAGTTTTTTATTTATTTTTTTATTTTTATCATTGTCGTGTCAACCAAAGCACCTAGGTACCATCTAATCTCTTCACCACCCTTGGTTGACTGGTAGAGAATGCTTAAGGCATTAAGGCCGCCTGTGTACCTTTTGTGCGAAAAGTTTAAATAAATAAATAATGCCCCAGATTGATGAGGAAAGTGGTGTGATGACTGGTACCTTTTTTATTTATTTTATTTTCGCTTTTATTAGGGTTCCGTACCCACAGGGTAAAACGGGACCCTATGACTAAGACTCCGCTGTCCGTCCGTCCGTCCGTCTGTCATCAGGCTGTATCTCATGAACCGTGATAGTTAGTTGAAATTTTCACAGTTGATGTATTTCTGTTGCTGCTATAACAACAAATACTAAAAAACAGAATAAAATAAATATTTAAGGGCGCTCCCATACAACAGACATGATTTTTTTTGCCGTTTTTATAGATAATGGTACGGAACCCTTCGTGCGCGAATCCGAGTTGTACTTGGCCGGTTTTTTCGTTACTTAATATTTCTCATTCTATTTAGTTCACTTAGGGCCTCATTATTACAAGGTTTCTTTTTTCTTAACTTGGGTGGTGTACCGCTAACGACGTCTATTTTTAGCTACCGCGTAACGCCACACAGTTCTCGAAACGATACGAAATTTTGACTTGGGTGGGAGATCCAAGCTTGAATCCCCATTCTAAGTTGACGAAGTTCTTTGTTTTGATTAGATGCCTAGATTTTAATTTTAATCTAAGTATAGACTATCTAAGCTCTATGTTCCACCATGCACTGTGTTCTACCTGTGAAGTCCTTTCATTCGATACCCATTACCCATATTGAAACTAATATGAAATTAGAAATATTGAAAGAAATATTAAATCTGGCATTTTGTGCCAGCGGCCATCTTAGATCTGAAAATTTTCATAGTGTAAAGTATTCTACTAGTCCCTCTAGGAAGCCCTTTCATTTATACCCATATTGAAGGGGTTCTGAAAAAAATATGTAATCCACCATTTTGTAGCGGCGGCCATCTTAGTTTTAAAATGATACTAATTAAATTAAATTGTACTGTCATTAAAAACTAAAGGTGTATACCAAATATCAGATCAATCTGCCAACAGGAAGGGGGTAAAATTTCAAGTACTAAATTTGACCCAAATTAATAACAAACCAGGGCAAGCTAAATAAAACCGTTTAAAAATGCACAGACACCATCAATCACTCGCAATTGTACCACATTAGGAGGGCCTGGAGTTCTAAAATACAGGCCTAGCATTAGTTTAGACTCCAGCCGTGCGATTCTGTAACCATCTCACCGTGAAAGCTTGGGTGAAGTGAGCGTGGAGTGAGCTGTCATCCGCTAGGGATTACCTAACACTATTAAGTGCTCACTTCACTTATGATGTCACTGTGAGATTTTTACAGAATCGACCGGCAGGTCTTCCACAAAATACAACATTTTGTCAAAATACCTGTCCACGTAATATACTCGTAATTACTAGTACACGGAGAGAAAAATCTTAGAAAAATTTTGCTGTCTCATAATCTGAGTGCATTTGAGTGGTAATGGAAAAATTACCATGCTAGCACGGTAAAAATTCTTATGCTGTACACTAAAATTTATTGGACAAATAGTGAATTTTTCCCAATCTCACTCAGAAAATTTTCTGTAGATGTCACTTGCACTCACTTTACAGTGACGAGCACAGTAATTTTTCTAAGAATTTTCTCTCCGTGTATAAGAATTTAATACGTCGAGATAAAATAATAAAAAAAATATTAGCATTATTACCTAGCCGTAATATTTGTACAGTAATTATTTGTCTCTTTTCAGCAAAAAAAAATCTAATAAACTTCGCGTTAACACAAAGCAAGCAATAATCAAGCAGCGCGAGGCATGGATGATAAAATATTTACGGACCGGTCGATGGCCACCGTTCAGCAACCGAACCATATGTACGCTTGTAATGAGAATTTATCGAACGGATTGTGGGTGTGCAATGTGTAAATAACTGATAGCGAGGCACAACGGTCAATGCTGTTTTGTTCCATATGAATTCATCCTATACGATTCTATAACCATCTCACCGTGAAAACTTAGGTGAAGTGAGCGTGGAGTGAGCTGTTAGTGTCATCCCACCTTATGCTAGAGATTGACCAAGCATACATTTACAATCATAATCATGATTTTAATAATATTTCTTATGCTAATTATATTGATCATTTTATATAATTTCAAAGGCAGCATTTTAATTGTCAAAACATTACTATTTTGTGAGCGGCAAGAAACTTCACGTATGTTTTCAAATTTCAATGTATACACGTATGGGAGGACAGTGCAGCCGGTCGATTCTGTAAAAATCTCACTCCTCATCATCTGCCTTTTCCCAACTATGTTCGGGTCGGCTTCCAGTCTAACCGGATGCAGCTGAATACCAGTATTTTACATGGAGCGACTGCCTATCAGACCTCCACAACCCAGTTACTGGGTAATACGATACCCCTTGGTAAGACTGGTTGTCAGACTTTCGGGCTACTGACGACCTGTAACGACTATCAAAGATCCAAAATTGACAGCCGGGACCAACGGCTTAACGTGCTTTCCGAGGCACGGAGGGGTCTTGGTTTGTGAATATGGTCACCCATCCACGGACCAACCGCGGCAAGCGTAGATTAACCTGATCGATCGACCCGTGCGGCTGTTATTACTTAACCACAAGCCCCTCCCTCTGTAAAAATCTCACTGTGAAATCATAAGTGAAGTGAGCACTTAATAGTGTTAATCTCTAGCGAATGACAGCTCACTCCACGCTCACTTCACCCAAGATTTCACGGTGAGATGGTTACAGAATCGCACGGCAGGCCTATTAACAAGTATCATCATTTCAACCGAAAGACGTCCACTCCTGGACATAAGCCTCCCCCAAGCACCTCCACTTTGACCGGTTCCGTGCTTCCCGCGTCCAGCGGATTCCCGCGGCCTTCACAAGGTCATCGGTCCGCCTTGTGGACAACACAGCCCTCTCTATGTTTATTTTTTCCGCAGTTACCTAAAAATAAAATTACAGCATATGCTGTTTAAAAAATAGTCATTTTCAAAGATTCTTCATCAGATATTCACTAGGACCTTACTGAGGAGACTGGACGACATAACTGATCGAAGCCCACGACATTGTAATATTACAACTGTCCATGTGTCCAACGGGCCATAGATTTACAACATCTGATATCGGCTGATGAATGGTTTGTTGCTTTATACTATTCAAATACAACCAAACAAGAAATGAAAGGTCCATGCAGAAGTTCAACAATAATCTGTTTCTTATAAAGATGCCTGTATATGTCTTGTCTAATTAGCGTCTCCCCTGGAATTGTTACTGGAGTTCTGCTGGAGGGTGCTTCGGCAATCCAAACTGCATAAGAATAATTAGCCTGTAGTGTCACGACTGCTGGAGTACAGGCCTCCTCTCTGTGAGAGGGAGTGGGCGATAATCCACCACACAGTGCGCAGTGCGAGTTGGTGGATGTCGCATATCTTCGAATGTTTGGTTCTAGGACATGCCGGTTTCCTCACGATGTTTTCCTTCACCGTTTTGAGAGCAGTGGTGATGGAATAATTTATACAAAGTAAAACGCCTGACTGGTTTCGAAACTACGACCTACAATTCTTATGTCGCGGAGGGTTTTCATAAAAATTTACGCCACCAGTTGGCGCCACTTTGCCAAGAGGTCTTCTATTTCGATAATTAATTTAAAATATATGATGACGTTCATCATTCGTTTCATTCATTCGTTTTTCATTCAGTCATGACTAAAGAAAATATAGGCGCTTTGACATTTTTGAAATGTGCTCGGACCTGACGTCTCAGTGCTGCCACCTAGTGCACGTCATTTCAGAAAACCCTCATTACCACTGGGTTTAAAAGGCATTGAGTTAATATAAAGTTAAATGGTGTTTCTGTATTTATGTTTGTTTCGTGCTTTTCAGTGTGAACAGACATTCAGCCACATAATTGAAACTGTCCTGTTTGAAGTACCCTGATAGCTTTATTGTCATACAATGTAATTATAGCGTTGTGTTAATGCCTACTACATGTATGTAGATGTGATGTTTTTGTTTGTGAACTCAGTGGCACCGATTCTGTTGTTCTACTAAATTAAACTAAATTTAAGTTCAGTGCATCTTTTTCTTTCTATTTAATTAAGAAAAGGACAGAAGATAAATATTAGTTTAGTCCTGTCAAATGTTAGCGCCTGACGTAAATTGACGTATTTTTAGTACTTAGACAATTTTTTAATCACGTCTAAACTTGTCTATGGAGTATCTTAATTTGACAGGACTACATTAATATTTGTCTTCTGTCTTTTTCTTAATGAAATAGAAAGAAAAAGATGCACTGAACTTAAATTTAGTTTAGTTTGCACCACTCAGTGATTTTAATTAATTTTACTGGTGAAACAACAACTTTCTAACATAACACACGCAACAGTGAGCAAAAACAACAAACGTATTTAGTTAGGTAGGTACTGTTCTGGAAGTTTTAGGTTCCAAAACAAACATTTATCAAAATAATGTTACCTATGGTTTTGGAAGGCCTTGAAAGATTGCGTGTTGTTTAGGGTTGCCAATTTTTAGGAGATATTTCTGCTAAAAAAGTATTTCTTATTTCAGTGAGGGTTAATAAAGAGTAGAGGAAGAGTATTAACTATTATTGTTGTTTCTAAAACGGTATTTTTTTATATTTAAAGAAAATAAAATATTTCGTTGTTTTTTTGTTTACATAATTGTACGACTTTAGACATACTAAGTTCATTTTTAGGGTTCCGTACCCAGAGGGTGCCAACGGGACCCTATTACTAAGCCACTACAAATTCTCACAGAATTTGTATTCACATTTGCGCTATAATAACAAATAATAAAAATAAAATAAAGTAAAAAATTAAGGAGTCTCCATACAAGAATCGTGCTTTTTCCCTTCGTGTACGAGTCCGACTTACACTTAGCGCTTTTTTTTTCAATGTCCAGACACCAGCACATCAAGATACTACAAAATGTGAAATTTCTTTAATAGATTTTCAACTTTATTACTAAAGCATAAGGTTCAAAGTTGACTGGGAAAATTTGACAGTTTCGGGTAGCTTGATGTGCTGGCGTCTATACCTATACAGGGTCAAATTAAATTACCTAGTAAAACTCCGGAGACATACCCACCACGTCCGCAGAGTTTCACTAGGTAATTTATCGATATCTAAACAAGATAAAATAAAAATAAAAAAGGTTTGATTTTTTTTCTTAGCTGTCAACGACCACTGGTAGTGTTGTAACTTGAAGTATGAGTTGAGAAAATGTGTTGTATCGTTTTTATAATTATATCGATAACAATGACGTCTGTTAAGTTTACACATATTTCAAGTTAATATACTTACTAGTCGCGGTCGATGACCCCCAGAAAAAAAATCATCAAATTTATTTCTTTTTTGTTTTATTATGTTTAGATATCGATACCCATTACATCTGCGGAGTTCCGCTAGGTGATTTAATTTGACCCTGTATGTATAGTCATGTGTCTGGAAGCCGACCGCCACATAGTTGAGAAAAGGCAAGGCAGATGATGATAGCTATGTTTCTCTCTTCCTACCACTTCGCACATGACCTTGAAATCACGAAATATACAAAGGAATATAAGGGGAATTAGGAACACATTCATCTGTATTTGGAAGTTTTCAACTTCATACCTCACTAGGTACTTTTTCCACCAATTACTATTTGAACAAGATTATTAAAATGAAATAAAAAAATAAATCTTCGACGAAAATTAAGTTTTAATATGAAATTGAAACATTTATTTACTATGAAATTAAACTGCTATATTGAAATAAACAAATCAGAGGGCTCAATTTGTAAATGGCACTACAAATTTTCTCAGAGAAGGTAGGTACGGTTTTTGATCCTTTTTTTTAAATTTTCACCATATACTTTTGGGACAGATCATACTAGAAAGGTCAATAATTATACGCGTGAAACCACCTTACTGTTACACACATTTATTAAGTTATGCGAACTTGTTGTCGACAAACTGTTTTGCGGTTGGGCAAATATTTAGGTACTGCCGTGAGATTCTGTAACCATCTCACCGTGAAAACTTGGGTGAAGTGAGCGTGGAGTGAGTCGTCAATAGTGTCAATCCGTAGCATCAGCATGACTCACAGCTCACTCTAAGCTCACTTCACCTTAGTCATCACGGTGAGATTTTTCCAGAATTTACCGGCTGATTACTGTTGTACTGTGAAATGAAATAATAAAGAAACAAAGTATCGCTACTCGACGCTATCATTTATTTCGTTAAGGGTTATGTCATAATGTAGTCTTACCATAATTTTGTGGTGTATCCACGAGGCTGCATTTCAGCTGATTGAAGTGAACTTCAACTTGCAACACTAAATACATGCTTGCGTTTAACACTGAAACAATAGGCATAACGTACACATGACATGACGTACACATATCATAATACAAGGTGACATTGAATTCATGGGCATACTTTTAAGGGGTCATTGTATTCATAATGATGAACAACTTTTACTACGGGACCAAACTTGAAATTGCGAAAAAAAATATCAGCTCTTCCCTACATTTTGACGAGTTATGTGAACATAAATTCAAGGAACAGCTGATTTTTTCTAATCTAACCTAGACTAAGTTAGCTTAGCTCTTGATCTGCAAATATGCGAGACAGAGCCCCAGCGCCGGTTTCCAGCGAAAGCCGATATAAGCGTGACGTGAAGTTAACTCGCTAAATAGAATCATGTAAAGCTTACTTAGATAAATATGTGTCGGTACAGCGAGCGTGGCGTATGTCACGGCCGAGATTCTTCCCCACGTTGTATGTGGCACCGGCGCACCGAAGCCTGAAAGCGATCATTAGCATATTTTATTATTTGAATAATCAAACACGTGTTTGGAATAGCTCAATTGTGTCTTGTTCTTCCAGCTAGCGAAGTAAGTACATGATGATTTATTATTTATATACAACGTGTAACGTTAAATGCGCAAAACCTCAGACACCCCAACTGATTTTTAATTCAATTGACCTATTTCAGAGAGATAATAAGTCATTAAAAAAACTGTAAAGGTTTTATGTGCTTTTTTAGTTTTACTGGCCATTCTGATCGTTTCTTGCGTCTGCGACGACGCTTTACCGAGGGAGGAGTCACCACCGGGCCGCTGCGCCGCGCTGACATTGGCTTGCTTGACCTATTAATAAATAGACACGGCAAAGTTTTAATGAAGATTTTTTTTTAAATGTGACCTATATTAAAAAGTGGTTCAATTAATTCTGCTCGTTTTTCTGATCAAACTATTTTCAGGTTTTGCGCATTTAACGTTACACGTTGTATATACTTAATTGTACTCCACAAAAATACATAACAAAAAATTGACCGAACTCTAAATACAATATTTACAATAGGCGGCCTTATCGCTTTCTGCGATCTCTTCCAGGCAACTTTGCAAAGTACAATGCCTGGACATGAAATGGGGTTGTCGTTGATTCAATAATTAGTTTGCAGTATACTAAAACAAATATATAATTATCCTAAATAATGCAGGCCTGTTGGTCTAGTGGTCAGTGGCCCTGACTACTATACGCAAGGTCGTGGGTTCGATTCCCACCCAGGACAAATGTTTGTGTGATGAGCACGATCATTTGTTCTGTGTCTGGGTGTAATTTATCTATAATATGTATGTATGTGTTTAGAAATATACAACGTGTCCCAGAAATCAACGTCAAGCCGAAAACGGGCAATAGGCCAAGTCGTGACAGCTATTAGAAAAATATAAAAAAAAATCTTGGTCATGTACTTTTCGAATTATAAGCATTCAAAAATAAATCTCAAAAAGTGACACCCTGTGATGATTTTTCAAGTCCTGTGACTACATTATTAACATTTCGGTAGTTTTTTTCTCTGTGATGTAACCATGAATAACCCTTCTGTAAATTACAGTTAAAAGTAAAACGTAACTGCCTCAGTTCTAAATTAAATGTTAGATTTTTGCCCAATATTGAATTCAAAATAATGACATCACCCAACTTTAACCGACTGTACTGAAAAAAAAATCTACTACACTATTTTGGCAAGTAACTTTAAAAGATGGCGCGTTTAGTCAGGATTCCAAAATGGTATAACACATACTAATTGGTACTTCTTAATTGAGAAAAAACATTTTTTTTTTATGAAGCCGTATTTCATAAAAGTTCGATTGAGACGAAGAGTGACGTTATTTTGACTAGTGTGAGCGAGAAAGATTCATTTTAGCTAATGTGAGGTGACGCTACTTTGACAAGTGGGAGCGAGATAGATAGTGACGCTACTTTTATCTAACTAAGAGGGAGACGGATTGACACATCATTTCATATGTGTGAGTGAAACAGATAGAGACGCTACTCTGGCTAAACAGGGATGCGTCGGCAAATTGTGCAATACTGCAGTACGTTACGCTCTTTCGTTGACTGCACATCTTTTTGTATTCGTATTGACTTCGTACTTACAACTGTGGCTTTGTTTATTGGACTTGATTTGCATTGTAATTTGGATTTATCTGCACCGTTTCTGACAACCCCGGACTTGTTTTAATCGCAACCCCGTGTTTGTGTAGTGTTTTATCATGCCATCTCGATACACCGCACAGGAATACGCCAACATGCATCTCATTTATGGAGAATGCTTATGCAACGCCAATGCCGCAGCAAGAGTGTATCGTGAGAGATACCCGAATGCTGAGCGTCATCCCGATCATCGAGTATTTATTAATGTGCATCGATCATTATCAGAGGGTCGATTTCCTAGCCAAATGGTTAGCGAGGGAAGACCCGTTATGCCCTACGAAGCCGAAGTCTTGCAAGCAGTTGAAGAAGACAGAAGTATCTCAGTACGTGGAATTGAACAGAGCATAGGAGTCCCCAAAAGTACTGCACATCGTATTTTAAAAAAGAACGAGTTTCACCCATACCATGTACGACGAGTACAAAGTCTGCTACCCCGAGACTACCCAGAGAGAGTACGATTTTGTCGAACGATGTTGCAGAGGCACCGAGAGGACCCGCGATTCTTTGAAAAAATTCTATGGTCCGATGAATCAACATTTAAAAAGGACGGTTACATGAACCTCCACAATTTGCACGAATGGCACGTGGAAAATCCAAATTTGATGCGGGAAGATAGGTCTCAGTACCAGTTTAAAGTAAATATGTGGACGGGAATTTTGAATGGTAAAGTTATTGGTCCAATCGAGCTGCCGGAGAATTTAAATGCCCAGGGTTATTTGAACTTCTTACAGAACCAATTACCAGAATTATTGGAAGAAGTGCCACTGAACATTTACGGCAGCATGTGGTATCAACAAGATGGCTGCCCAGCGCATTATGCTCTCACTGTACGAGAGTTTCTCAATCGAGAATACCCCGATAGGTGGATTGGGCGGGGTGGTACAATTTCGTGGCCTGCCCGTTCACCCGATTTAAACCCCATAGATTTTTTTTACTGGGGTACGATAAAGGATAAAGTGTACTCTAAACCAATTCAAGATTTAGACGAGCTGCGCCAAAGAATTGCAGAAGCCGCTGAATACATCAACTCAAGAAGATACGCCCGTCTTATTACGCGATCATTTTTAAAGAGATGTAGAACTTGCATTGCAGCTGAAGGAAAACAGTTTGAACATTTGTTATAAAACTTCGTAAATCTGATTTAATAAAAATTATAATAAAAGAAATCCAACGACTGAATTTTATTTCAAATGCACCAACAATGTACTTTTTTTCCTCAATTAAGAAGTAGCAATTAGTATGTGTTATACCATTTTGGAATCCTGACTAAACGCGCCATCTTTTAAAGTTACTTGCCAAAATAGTGTAGTAGATTTTTTTTTCAGTACAGTCGGTTAAAGTTGGGTGATGTCATTATTTTGAATTCAATATTGGGCAAAAATCTAACATTTAATTTAAAACTGAGGCAGTTACGTTTTAACTTTTAACTGTAATTTACAGAAGGGTTATTCATGGTTAGATCACAGAGAAAAAAACTACCGAAATGTTAATAATGTAGTCACAGGACTTGAAAAATCATCACAGGGTGTCACTTTTTGAGATTTATTTTTGAATGCTTATAATTCGAAAAGTACATGACCAAGATTTTTTTTTATATTTTTCTAATAGCTGTCACGACTTGGCCTATTGCCCGTTTTCGGCTTGACGTTGATTTCTGGGACACGTTGTATATGTATGTTTATCAGTTGTCTAGTACTAATAGCACAAGCTCTGCTTAGTTTGGGACTAGATGGCGTTGTGTGAAAGTTGTGGAATATATTATAGTATATTATTATTATATTCAATGTTCATCTTTGTACGATGTTTGGAGTTAATTAACTGTAATGTAATTATAATAAGTCTGGCACACATCATAGCTCTAAAGAAACGAAAAGAAGAAAGAAAATACGTTTGTTTGCGGTAAACATGACGCAGAGAAAGAACACAAACACAAAAAAGAACAAGATGGGGAAAATATGCTCAGCACGCTACGTAAGACAGGGCGCTGGTTTCCAGCGACAAAAAAAATAAATATTAAAAATAAAATACACAATATTTCACTCTCTTGTTATTCATGCAGCGTAGCGACCTTATTTTTGAGTCACTAGAAATGCGGTAGGTACGTACGATTATCACCGGCCGAGCCGCACCAGAGCCTATTAATGTAAAAAAAGAACAAAAACATACGTAAACATAGGGCATCGCCGGCCGTGTCGTGTAGCAGGTGTCTAAAAACCATAACTTATGATTCTCTGGCCTCTGTTGAAAATTTCCAGATTTTTTTTTAATAATCTTGTTACTACATATATTCGTGATTTTTAAAAAGCAACATACCTTTTATAATTTATATCATATTTAGATATTGTATAATAAAACTCATGCGTGGAAAATAATTTGAATTTATTACTTTTATAAAATTACAAAAGTGGAAAAAAGCGACTTGCCGGTTTGAAGAAGCATGAATGCAGAGCGTGTTGCTAGACATAAAAAAATGTTAACCTTGATCACAATGTTGCAACTTAATACTCGTAAATGAGTTAGTAATCGATTACAATTAATCTTAATAAAATGGCAATTTATTGCAGATTGAGTAAAAATTAAGTTTCAGTGTAATGTTTATGTGACTTTAACAGACATACAAATTAAATGCCGTCCGTTGGTAAGCGCATCACTTGAGAACGGCTGGACTGATTTGGCTATTTTTGTTTTAAAATGTTTCTAATAGTCCGAATTAGGTTTATAGAGAAAGAAAAAATGGAAAATTTTCAAATTTGGGAAAGCTGTTTTATATAACAGGACTTTTGTAAATAATATATATATAATTTATATATATTAATATATAATTTGAACAGGAAAACGTTTGCTAGGGGTTATTCCACAAATACCCATTGAGAATCCCGAGAACAAAATTACACAACAAAACTATGGACTTTAGTCTGAAATAAAGATATTATTATTATTATTATATATTATTATAATAAAATTTATTATTATTATTATTAATAAAATCACAGATTTTTACAATTTCTTACTACGAGCAAAAGTTCACAAATCCCCATTATGTACTCTATGAGATTTCAATGGGGATTCCCAATGGGGATTTGTGGAATAACCCGTTTGGTTTGTTAGGACCTAGTTTTAAATATTAATAAGATTTACGATACCTTTTGGCAATGTCGGATTTTGCAATAGATAAGCAGCAGGTCCCTCTGTGCCCTATGATTCGGATCAGACAGGGTTTCTTTTATAAATTGTAGATTTAAGAGCATACCTAAAGCTGTCATCACATAGACAGTGAAGAGGAAGGTCCCGGACAGGTCCCAGTACTGGCCAGGATGAACGCGAGCGCCGTGGCTGACCGCCTCCATCGTGAGGTGCCTCTCGTCCTGTATACGTCGCTCTATTGCGCGTCTCCACTTCGGTGATAGAGGAGTTATCTGGAAAATATAAAAAAAAAATGTATAAAAAAATTCACATGTTATGTTATGTTATTCTACTGCTGCAGTCTGGCGGGTTTTAGTATTTTGTACACGGAGAGAAAAATCTTAGAAAAATTACTGTGCTGTCTCATAATCTGAGTGCGTTTGAAAAAAAATTTGGAAAAATTACCATGCTAGCACAGTAAAAATTCTTATGCTGTACAGTAAAATTTATTGGACAAATAGTGAATTTTTCCCAATCTCACTCCGACAATTTTCTGTAGGTGTCACTTGCACTCACTTTACAGTGACGAGCACAGTAATTTTTCTAAGAATTTTCTCTCCGTGTATATGGCCTACGCAAATGTCCTACAGATCTGGTGGCGTCGGGTGACGGGTCGTTGCCCTGAGATAGGGTTGAGCTACACAATAACTGATGCATGCATGGCGTCTGTTGGGACAGGTCAACTCAAATCTGCAATGGTTCTTACTTCCAAAGACCCTTCCAGACATGGTCCTGCATTGTTCTGACTCACATAAAGTCCTAATAATATTCAATTAAAGTCCTAATAATGTTCAGACTCACATAAAGCCCTAATAATATAATGTTTCGACTTTAAAAGAGATCTCTGGGTTTCTGTCGGCATTTCTTCTCAGGGATCAGTCAGCTAGGAAATCCTGTCTAGTTTTTAAAATATTGACGCGCCATCAACGTGCTTGTTGCTCGTTCGAGCAGACCAACTAAGGGCCCGTCCCCATCGCCACGGCGCGGCGCCGCCACCGTACAACGGCACGGCGCCATCAACGTGCTTGTTGCTCGTTCGAGCAGACCAACTAAAGGCCCGTCCCCATCGCCACGGCGCGGCGCCGCCACCGTACAACGGCACGGCGCCATCAACGTGCTTGTTGCTCGTTCGAGCAGACCAACTAAGGGCCCGTCCCCATCGCCACGGCGCGGCGCCGCCACCGTACAACGGCACGGCGCCATCAACGTGCTTGTTGCTCGTTCGATCAGACCAACTAAGGGCCCGTCCCCATCGCCACGGCGCGGCGCCGCCACCGTACAACGGCACGGCGCCATCAACGTGCTTGTTGCTCGTTCGAGCAGACCAACTAAGGGCCCGTCCCCATCGCCACGGCGCGGCGCCGCCACCGTACAACGGCACGGCGCCATCAACGTGCTTGTTGCTCGTTCGAGCAGACCAACTAAGGGCCCGTCCCCATCGCCACGGCGCGGCGCCGCCACCGTACAACGGCACGGCGCCATCAACGTGCTTGTTGCTCGTTCGAGCAGACCAACTAAAGGCCCGTCCCCATCGCCACGGCGCGGCGCCGCCACCGTACAACGGCACGGCGCGCGCGTCAATTCTTAGTTGGTCTGCGTGGCGATGGGGACGGGCCCTGAGCCATTTTGTTATTTTTCTTAAGGCGACTGGGACCACTCGCGGCACTTTCTTTTCTTACATCATCTCACCGTAAAATCATAAGTGAAGTGAGCTTGAAGTGAGCAGTGTCAATAGTGTTAATCCCTAATGATAGCTCACTTCCCGCTCACTTCACCTAAGTTCTCACGGTGAGATTTTTACAGAATAGCACTGCAGGAAAAGTATTTGAAATAAAAAGCAAAATATATTTTGGTTGGTTGGGTCGTCGCCGTCGCGTCGTCAGTCGCAGATTACATGATTCGTCATTTTACAAACGGCACCATTAGTTTGCAAACCAGAGCGTGTTTGCAAACTAATGGCGGTTTTGCCGAAAGCGAATTGATGATCCTTCTAATCGTATTCATTTCGCCAAGTCATATGTTAGGGTACTCATGATTTAAAGGATATCATATATGTATGTATGAAAGAGGCAATTTTTAATTGATAATCTAAGAACTTGTAACGAGGATTAAGGAGTAGGCGTTGTCTAACGGCCGAATTATATTTGCAGTTAAAGACAGATCGCTACGGATGACAGTATAATGATGCCGTGCGATTCTGTAACCATCTCACCGTGAAAGGTTGGGTGAAGTGAGCGTGGAGTGAGCTGTCATTCCCTAGGGATTAACACTATTAAGTGATCACTTCACTTATGATTTCACGGTGAGATTTTTACAGAATCAACCGGCAGATCTGCCCTTAAATGTCGTCTCACAATCATCAATAAACGCTATCTGTCTAGCGACAACAACAGGTAGGGTTCTATAAAGGTTCTATAATATTTCCTTCCGTGCGTTCCGTAACAGAATTTTTATAAAAAAAAACTTCATTAAATTTAAATTCTTAAATTACTGCATTAAGTTATACTTTATATTAAATTAATAGTCTGTAAGTAAGTAGTACATTATACAAGTTTTTACTGAATTTTGCTGAACAAATTGTTAACGCTGGAGAGGAGGAATGAAACGAATTGACAGTTTGACATAAGAAACACCAATGAGGTTACTTTTAAATGAGGTTTTATTTCGGCGATTAAATAATAATAATAATAATATTCCACAACTTTCACACAACGCCACCTAGTCCCAAACTAAGCAGAGTTTGTGCTATGAGTACTAGACAACTGATAAACATACATAAATATTTCTAAATACATACATATTATAGATAAATTACACCCAGACAAAAAACAAATGATCGTGCTCATCACACAAACATTTGTCCTGGGTGGGAATCGAACCCACGACCTTGCGTATAGTAATCAGGGCCACTGACCACTAGACCAACAGGCTTGCCTAAATAACTACTAATAACTACTCAGAGGCGGCGTAAAGCGTGGGCGACGTGGGCCATCGCCTACGGCCTCGCGCTCCTAGGGGCCTCGCTCCTCGAAGGCAGGACGAGCAAAATTTTTTGTCGCGTTTAAGCTGACGAAAAATATTATTCGTCATATCGACGGGGAAGTGCTAACAACTCCTAACTTACAAAAACCCAATTTTACAGGAGGCGATAAAAACCGTTTTTAATTTTTCCCAGAAGTTTAAGAAAAAATGTGTAAATAGCATTTTTATACTTAAATGGGCCCGCTTGTAAGGTAATAATGAAAATTTGCTTGGAATAAGTATTTAGCGAGATAATGTAAGATAGGAGGTATCACCAAGCTGGTGTGGCTGAAAATTTGAAGATAGGGGTAATTTCCACATTTCAAACAAGTTAGAGAAATCTTTGAAAATTATTATTTCTCGTTGAAGTTTTCAATTATATTCGGCGATAATACAACAATGGAATCTAAAAATTACTAAAAATAGACCAAATATGCAAAACAGGCGATTTTTTTGAAGATAGGAGTTATTGCCTTTCTATTATATATCACCATCATGATCACCATATCGGTTAAGATAGGAGGTATTTACAAAATTAAACACTGTTATAATTCTGAGAAATCAATGTTTATTCATTGCAATTTTTATGTTTACGCTTTTAAATTATAATCCTTTAATTACTGTAACATTTATCAATAAATACATACAGAATATATTTCCTGCCAAAATTAATCAGGTTGTAATGGACATAATTAATATAGGAGTTATTTCTTCGGTGCCTAGCTACGTCAATTTTGCGAAATTCAACCTAATTCATAATAACAGTAGACGCGCAATTCAATTCTCTATCAAACTGCATTCATAAGTCGTTTTCGTAAAAAATGTAAGTTAGGAGTTGTTAGCACTTCCCCGTCGATATAAAAATAACCCTTACACTTACCAAATTCTTTTTTATTTCGGCTTGCACCATTTGCGTTAACTACGAGTATTATGGGGAACCACCGTCGGGCTAGTGCCAGTAGTTTCTAAAAATTTGTATGGAACCCCTGCACCAACCACCTCGCACTTTATCGGTTTCTTATTAATCGACCGACTGAGACCCGCTTTTGTGCTCTTGCTAAAAACAGACTTAATAAGACTTATTTTGTAAGTACGAAAATTCAGTTTATAAATTTCTACCCATTAATATTAGGTCTTTACCTATGAAATTGCCGTTCTGCAGTACTGGCCGTTTCAAATCAAAATAATTTTGGTTTGGCTAAGAATTCTAATTTCAAATTAATTTTATATTAAAAACATGGAATTTTGTTTCCAAAAGTAGTCATTTGTTTATTGATTAGTGTTACATTTTCATCGCATTTCAATCTTTTTCGTCATCATGGATACGTTAAAAATTCGAGTAATTATGGAATATGAGTACCGTCGTGGCAGCAACGCGGCACGCAACGTCAACGACGTTTACGGAGCTAACACTACAAACCAACGCACCACCTGTTATTGGTTTGCTCGCTTCCGTTCTGGAAATTTCGACCTGAAAAATGGACCTCGCAGTCGTCCGAAGACTTTGGTCGACAGTGACGAATTAAAGGCGATTGTGGAAGCTGATGATACACAATCTACGGCTGAATTAGCAGCAGCTTTCGACGTTAGCGTCAAAATAATATTGGTCCATTTGCGTCAAATTGGCAAGGTAAAAAAGCTTGACAAATGGGTGCCCCACGAACTCATTGATCGCCAGCGCGAAATACGCGTCAAGACGTGCCTTGCACTGCTCAACAGACACACAAATGAAGGAATTTTGAACCGCATTGTTATCTGCGATGAAAAATGGATTCTGTTTGATAACCGCAAGCGCTCAGCAAGTTGGTTGGATTCTGGTTCAGCACTTAAACAATGCCCTAAACGAAAACTTACCCCTAGAAAAGTGATGGTCACTGTTTGGTGAATGATGGAGAAGCTGGCACATCTCCAACCAGCATTGGTCAATTGCTCGTCTCCGCTGCTCCTGCACGACAACGCGCGACCTCATACTGCACAGCAGACGGTCTCCAAGTTGCCAGAACTGGGGTTGGAAGCTCTTTGTCATCCGCCCTACTCACCAGACCTTGCGCCTACAGACTACTACTTTGTTTAAATTTTTTCATACAAAACGGCAATTTCATAGGTAGACTTATTATTAAGTAAATAATTAGCTGATTTCATATATGTTATCCCTATTTTTTTATTTAAATTGCTTATGGATATGTGATCCTAAAGATGTAAAACTTGCATCTTTTATACATATTTATTTTTTGTTTGTATTATCCAGTGTCCACGCACATTTCTGTTTTTATATTTTTGTGCATAGGGCCAACCTCTAATTAAACCATCACACACACACAACCACACACCACAACACTTTATTTATTTATTTATTTTATTATTTATGTACACACAGTAAAAAACATACGGATATGACATTGACATTGTTTCCTACCTAGGTATAATAATTTATGTATAGTCTTTTTGTAGCTTTTTGATTGTCCATAATAAATAAAAATTATTAGTTTCTAATAATTGTTGTTCAAATCCATCTTTTTGCGTTACGAGAGGGCCTCGCAAAATGTATGTTGCCCACATGAAATTTAGGTCTTGCCCCGCCACTGTAACTACTGTATAAATACTTTTTACCAACTAATCTAAATGAATAACCAATAAAGCTGCCGAAGATACTTTGAAGCTCAAGAAAAACTCACAGCAAATTGGTAATTACAAATCACTTACAGTTTCATTACAATAGATACTAATTTACAAAGATACCAGATAAACACAAATTGACGGATAAAGGATAAATACATAAATCCGATCCCGGTCGGGGGATAATGGGGCCATGTTCTGATTAATTGCCTAGCGCGCCATCTTGCGGCGAACAAATTTAATTCAAGTAAGTACGAGCGGGTTTCTGCACCATTAGGTGAGCTCATTGCCCTGTTAGGTGAGTTGGAGCGATTTTCTATGACGCTGCGTAACGTATGAGGTACAGATTAGTGCAGAATTAAGTGGACACTTTTAAGACATACTTTTTTTTGCTTTCTTTGTCGTGGTACACATATTTTTGAGATTATAAATGTCCATTTACAAAAATTATACTATAAAATTATAAAGATTTGAAATAATATGTACGTAAATAATAATAATAATAAATAATAATAATAATAAATCATTTTATTTCAGGCATTGTACATACATACATTTCACCCATAGTGACTTATTATTATTATTATTATTATTATTATTAATTAATAACAACTATCATCTGCCTAGCCTTTTCCCAACTATGTTGCGGTCGGCTTCCAGTCTAACCGGATGCAGCTGAATACCAGTATTTTACATGGAGTGACTGCCTATCTGACCTCCACAACCCAGTTACTGGGTAATACGATACCCCTAGGTAAGACTGCAAGTGGTAGAGGAGCTAATTACCCAGGATGTGCCGGGAGTACATTTAGGTATCAGCATTCGTTGAGTCTATTTACAAATGATTATGCAGTTAGCGTCCTCGCTCATCGCCTACTCGTGGTATTAATTTTGCAGACAACGAGTATTATTTGTTTTCTTTTGGTTGCACGAACAATGTTGACGTAGACGGATCGTCCAACTAATTGTTACTCTGTTATTAAGATAGAAGCAAATTGGATAATTTACTGCGAATTCTTTAATATCAATTTTTCAAAGCAAATTGTTTCAAAGAGCCGAAGGTAAAAAAAAAAGCTCTTAAGTTGTGAAGGTCAGAACATAAAATCTGGCTCTTTTAGAGTCTGTAGAGGTTATAAAAAATACTTTTTATGTATCTCCTTGGAAACTAAGTTAGGAGATTAAAGTGAAATAAAAGTTGTTCTAGTGTTGAATTGTATTTTAAGAGCGCCGTTTGTTTGAGATAAGATATATATATATATTTTTCACTGCTGGGACACAGGCGTCTGCTCGGTGTGGGCCGTATTCCACCACGCGGTCCCAGTGCGGGTTAGTGGATGGAATGGCTTCGAATTTTTGGTTCTGGGACATACCGGTTTCTTCACGATGTTTTTCTTCAACGTTTTGAGAATAGTCGTGATGAAACAGTTTTACCTATGGAGATAAGTCGCGATCGTTACCACTGGGCAATCAAGTTTTCATGTGTAAAAGCACAAAAACGAGAGTGACTTGATAAACTATCGTTTTACGATTGGATATACGATATTTCGTTATTAATATCAATCAAACCGTTTGATTAATCTCCGTATTGGGGATGATATATTGTTTGATGTTATTTATTGGTTTCGCTCATGCTTTTTTGATTTACAGTCTTCCCATTACCCCTGTTGTCGAAACAAATTGTTATTTATATTGATCATAATTCAGTATTCATCAAAAAAAAGCTTTGATTTTAATTAAATTTCAGTTATAATCAAAAAGTTTCATAAAAATTAATACTTTATTACAAAACGAGGGTTATCTTTACGTTTAAACCATCGAGCCATTTTTTAGCATAGAAGTTTAATCCGACAAAATTAAAGTTCTAATAGCAAAAACTGACGTTAAACCAGATTCGATATTGTATTAAGAACTTGACGTTTGTTGGAAAAAAGTTTAAAATACAATTACCCTTCTCAAAGATTTGGGCCTGGAACTAAAGTTAGAAATGTTCTTAATTAAAAAGGAAAGTGTTTTTAGAAAATTGGATTTTAATATTTTGAATGTCTTTTAAATTGATAAATTATGAGTTTTATTCCTTCCGCAACAAAAACTAGGTAATTTGCTCAGTTATATTTTCTTAGCATCCGCACACAGAGCGCCTCTACTCTCTAGAATGCAATTAGAAAATGTAATTATTTTCTGTCTGCTGTAAACCTTTTGTAAATTGGATCAAACATTTCTTCCCCTCTTTTTACTTTCTTGTCATTATTAGATTTTGTTCCTTCGGATATGTATGAGACTTTCTAAGGAAGCTAATTTTTATTACTGCTTTTCAGATGAGGCAGGCGAGGAGATATATATATATATTTTTTTTTTTTTCAAATGCGTACCATTACAAATTCCTACGTTAGACTACCTAGACTTTTCTACATATATTGTTTAGTTATAACAGATGATTAAAGTGACGTTTAAATGTCAAAAATGTATGTTTAGTTTAAACAGTCGCCAATCACTACTTAACTTTAAGCCTGGAGACGTTGCTTAAAATTAAGTACCTAGTGATTGGCAACTGTTTTATTGTGATGGGGTTGTATTATTTGAGGTTTGTATTATTGTGAAGGGGTTAATTGGCTGATGAATTGTTTTCAGGGTTCCGTACCCAAAGGGTAAAAAGGAACCTTATTACTACCGCTCCGCTGTCCGTCCGTCCGTCCGTCCGTCTGTCACCAGGCTGTATCTCATGAAATGTGACAGACAGTTGAAATTTTCACAGATGATGTATTTCTTTTGC
The DNA here is from genome assembly GCA_949629135.1 of Eremobia ochroleuca. Taxonomy (NCBI): domain Eukaryota; kingdom Metazoa; phylum Arthropoda; class Insecta; order Lepidoptera; family Noctuidae; genus Eremobia; species Eremobia ochroleuca. The sequence continues at coordinate 18,144,349 of OX451385.1, forward strand.
CACTATAACAACAAATACTAAAAAACAGAATAAAATAAATATTTGTCTGTTATATGGGAGCCCCCATACAACAGACATGATTTTTTTTGCGCGAATCCGACTCACGCTTGGCCGGTTTTTTTTAATAATCTCACTATATCATCAACAACCTCATTGTGATTGTATTGTGTATGTCTAATTTTGTTATTGACTGTTTTTATGTGTAATATTTTAATTTAATTTATATTTTAAATTTAAATGTGACATTGAAAAAAAAAAAAAATTTAAAATTTCAAACTATTTATTTCAACATGCATACATCAAAATTTATTATTACATGAGGATAACGCTCAATCTCTTTTAGAAGATTATGTGCGCTATCGGTTTGGGTTTAGGTGTTACTCGCTCACAGTTATTTGTCCGTTCGTAGACCCACACGCAGGCTCTTCCCCCATTCCAAACTTTTCAGTGGTAAAATAGACTTTTAGGATGTTTTTCATTTGTCGAGATTTTTGGTTTTCTAACTTTTTGGCTATTTCCTTAGGCAAGTTGTTTAGAATGCTAGGAAGAGCATACGTCCAGACCCTTCTACCGTATTCATTGTTTACTTTTGGCAGTTTGTATAGAGGCAAGTACGATAGGTTACGAACAAATTTAGGTCTACTTATTTTTTGTAATTTACTAATTTTATTCTCACAGTAATCAGAGGCAACAGCTAATTTCACTTTATCAAATACATTTATGACTTTACAATATTGGAACAATTTATCATAATCGGGTTTATATTTCAGTTTAATTTTATATGGTACCACTATCTTTAATAATCGTGTTTGTATGTTATAGATCTTTTGGAGGTAGGTTTTGTAGGTTCTTCCGTAACTGGTTATACCATAGTTGATAACCGAATCGGCTAGTGCCATATAAAACAATCTTAAGGTACCGTAGGGCAATTTATGCTTCAGTATGCGCAATTTTGACATGATAGCTCTAAGCTTAGCGCAAACAAAGTCCACGTGTGGGCCCCAGTTAAATTTATGATCAATCTTAAGACCCAGATATACATGTTCCTTAACATTTTCAATCGGCTTACAGTCACAGATATCCAAGCACCGGTGCATACATTGGTGTTCATGAGCCACCACTTTTGGTGTTCCTTGTGTTTTTAAGTACGGTGAGTGAATGTGCATGAGTTTGGTTTTTTGATAGTTGATTGTTAGACCAACGTCATGTGCCCATTTACATAATAGGTTAAACTCAGTTTGCATTAACTTCTCCGCGGTACTTATATCCCTGTGAGCTATAATAAGACATGTGTCGTCAGCAAATTGGTAGACAGAGGCATGCTGGAACAAGTTGCACATATCGTTAACATACAATAGGTACTCAGTCGGAGCTAGGATCGATCCTTGAGCCGTTCCATGATGGGTCGGAACTCTGTCGCTGTGCGCCCCCGCTATACCGACCACATTATACCTCTCTTTGTGATAGTCTTTGAACCACTCCAGCATTGGACCCCGTATACCATTCTGCTGCATTTTTGTGTAAAGTACCTCATAATTTAGCGTATCAAAAGCTTTGCTGAAATCTATCATAATTGTGATTACATGTTTGTCATAATTCGGATAAGATCTATCATAATTGTGATTGCATGTGTGATTACATTGATTCTGTCATTTTAATGTGTATGATTGTGTTATTTTATTTTTGTTGGCTATTGTAATGTAATGTGTTGTATTGGATTTTAACTTTTTAACTTTTGTATAATGCATGGACTATGTATGAAATAAATCAATTAAATAATTGGCAGCCCTGTTCCATCCAACCCTATACTAATTTACAATTTTCAGTAGACTGCGGAAAAATTTGTCAATATTTTACTATTAATGTAATCCCCTGAACGATCCATTGGGAAAACTTGAGCAGCGTTCTAATCTCAGTCTAAATCTGTCGAAATACTGTGAATTTACCTACATTTTTGACAAGACTTTGACATTAATCATTGTCGCCGAGATGAGATTAACGACTAGATATCCAACATTTCTAATTACGAGAATGGGCTTTCAGATTCGTTAATATTCGGTAGGATTCGGTAATAACAAAATAGACGGTTAAAATAAAAATAGGTAAGTAGAAAATACTTTAAAGGTGGGTCAATTTCTCTGGCCGGTAGTGTACGTTCCTAGTTCGAGTGCCGAGTCATTAGGAGTCATTTGTTGTCAAGTGCAGTACAGCAGTGTGATTCTGAACCATCTCACCGTGAAAACTTAGTTGAAGTGAGCGTGGAGTGAGTCGTCAATAGTATCAATCCCTAGCATCAGCATGACTCACAGCTCACTCTAAGCTCACTTCACCTTAGTTATCACGGTGGGATTTTTCCAGAATCGACCGGCTGCAGTGCGATTCTGTAACCATCTCACCGTGAAAACTTACTTGAAGTGAGCGTGGAGTGAGCTGTCAGTGTCATCTCACCTGCAACCTAATTGCGTAACACACTATTACTCTCAATTTGAATAATTTGGAAGCATATTGCTAATCCATTGCTCCGTATGTTGGAAAAATGTGTCTGCTCAACAACGTAAATAACGCAATGAATGTTGTTGAACTGTCAAAATAAAACCCATTGCTACTGATAGTGTGTTACGCAATTACCCTGCAGATACTAGGGATTGACCAAACATACATTTACAATCATAATTGAGATTTTAATAATATTTTTTATGCTAATTCTATTGATCATTTTATATTATTTCAACGCTTGTATTTTAGTTGCCAGAACATTACCTACTAATACCCGACTGGGGCAGAATGTGCAGAGAACGATAACGCAAGGAGTAAGCTACCTGACCATTCTCCCCGCATAATGCCTCAGAAAAGGGGAGTAAGGTGTCTCCACCACTGTTTTCAGGATGCTATAGTCACTGACTTTTTTGCGAATCACTGCATGGACGCCGTCAGTACGGTTCTGAGCAAACATCTCCGATGCGCTACAGAAACGGGACAGTTTCAACATCATTAAAAACATTGTTGTAAAAACTACGTATGAACCATGGAAGGCTGTAACCACAGAAACTCATTCCTAACTGTTGACTTTGACAACTCAATGTAGACTAGAGAATGCAACTTGTTATACAACATGATAGATGAGGAAGAGTGGTTTACGTTGGTAACAGATAAAGTTAAACATGTTACTACAACAGAGCAGTATGATATAACTTTGCTACGAGTATTATAGTTTCTTGTTTGCAAAACACATACAGTAGGGTGATTGCGTAACACACTACTAGTAGCAATGGGTTTCATTTTGACAGTTCAACAACATTCATTGCGTTGTCCAGACAAATTTTTCGAACATACGAAGCAATGGATTAGCAATATCCTTCAAAATAATTCAGATTGAGATTGATGTGTGTTACGCCATTGAGGGGCCCGGGGCTAAATAATAACAGCCGCACATGTCGATCGATCGGGTTTTTATTTTCTGAAAATAAAAAAGTAACTAAAAGACCAGCGGTCGATGACTCCAAAAAAAAAAACCATCAAATCATTTTTATTTTAATTTTACTATGTTTCGGTATCGAAACCCATCACGTTAGTGGAGTTTTGCTAGCTAATTTAATTTGACCCGGTATATAGGAGGGGCCCGTGGCTAAATAATAACAGCCACACAGGTCGATCGATCAGGTTAAGCTACCCTTGCCGCGGTTGGTCTGTGGATGGGTGATCATCTTTACATACCGAGACCCCTCCGTGCCTCGGAAAGCACGCAAGCCCGTGGTCCCGGCTGTCATTCGTAGATCTTTAACAGTCGTTACGGGTAGTCAGAAGCCCGAAAGTCTGACAACCAGTCTTACCTAGGGGGATACCCCTAGGTAACCCAGCCCCCTAGGTAACCACAACCCAGTTACTGGGTAATACGATAGTATTACCCAGTAACTGGGTTGTGGAGGTCAGATAGACAGTCACTCCATGTAAAATACTGGTATTCAGCTGCATCCGGTTAGACTGGAAGCCGACCCCAACATAGTTGGGAAAAGGCTAGGCAGATGATGATATCGATATATCGTGAAATACAGACGTGATTGTAGTGTTATAAAGTACTAACCCTCTTGAACTTTCCTCCCGTAAATAACATAGGGTTGTGCAAACTGTTGATACCGGTCACCTTCCAAGGTCGTCACTATCCGAAAGGTTTGACATATTGATAGCCAATATTGCTCCTTCAAAGTGAAAAGGGTCGAAAATTTTTGACATAGGATAGGACGCTGAGCGGATTATTATAATAAGATGCTGTATTTATATCTGTACACAGTCGGTAAAACCAACTGAGGGTGAGACGGGAATTCACGCTTGTGTCGTATTTGGTTAGGTTACTTCGTGGCATTGAGCATAACCCAGGAGTGCTGCAGCGCCTGAGTTTATGTGTACATGTTTGTGTGTAAATCCGACCGGTAGTTCCACAGATTAAACAACAACGCGTTCAAACAAAAATTCTTCAGCCTTATTATAATAATAAATAATAATATTCCACAACTTTCATACATACAACGCCATCTACTCCCAAACTAAGCAGAGCTTGTGCTATGAGTACTAGGCAACTGATAAACATACATACGTATTTCTAAATACATACATATTATAGATAAATTACACCCAGACAAAGAACAAATGATCGTGCTCATCACACAAACATTTGTCCAGGGTGGGAATCGAACCCTCGCCCTTGCTTATAGTAGTCACGGTCACTGACCACTAGACCAACAGGCCTGCCAATATTAAGATTAAAGTCGCTTTTCGTCCGATTAAAACCGCATAAAAATCGGTTACGTAGTTCAGAAGAACCACGCGGTCACACAGACACACATGTGACTGCGTGGCACTTCTAAACTATGCAACCGCTTTTGAAGTAGTTCTTACCAGAGCCGGCTTAAGCATATTGGGCGCCGGGGTGCGATAATCAGCCGGCGCCAACATTTTTTTTTTTATGGCGTTCACAACAATAAAACGGTCCGGTGCCATTAGTAATAAGGCTCTTGCACGTCGCAAGTCGCAAAGCGAATATGCCGAAAGCTGCATGAGTATACAATATTGGTGCCTACATCTTTAAAGGTGTAATGAATATCTGTTCAGTAATTTTTAAAACGGATTATGATTACTCATGGTATAAGACGATTGGCTTGCGCCCCCTAAAACCCTGCGCCCGGGCGCCACTCACCCCTTGCACCCCCTGGTAAAGACGGCCCTGGTTCTTACCATCATTTAGAGAGTTTATTCCGGAAGGTATGGTGGAAAACATTATCATTAAAGTCACATGATAAAGAAATCTATCAAGTCGTAAAAACCGTGTGAAGCAGGGGCGGGTCAGTGGCGCATTTATAAAACCGTTTGGCTTTCTGGTGGGAAAGGACCGCTATTGCTAGGAGAGGAAGTAAAAAGCAAGTTATGTCAGAATATTAGGCGTTATCGACTTGCCTTTTTTGCTATAAGGGACGAAGGGTCGTCTTTTGTGATTTGTGACGTTTAAAAACGGCTGATTCTCTGTTTCGTTTGATCATCATTACCGCCGAAAGACGTCAACTGCTGGACATATGCCTCCAAGCAAACTTCGAACTCTTGTGTTTTCGTATCCAGCGGATACCTGCGGCCTTCAAAACGCACCTAACCTTTCTGAAGAACATCACTAATAAGGTCCTCCTAGGGTATCCCGTTCTGGCGTTTCTACTCACATCTGACTTCTAAATTCCTTTTGTTAGTGACATGATCTAGTGACAAGTCAACGTCAACGTCAACGTAGTGTTAAGACACGTCAAAAAAAAATCCTTGTAGGAGCCCTAATACGCTACGTCTTCCGGTACGCGGTCACCACTCCAGAACCACAGCTTCGCTTCAATAAATGAAATTTGGTTTTATACAGAACAACATATCAAATACAGCAAGCTGAGCAGTTTGAAATATCGCAGTGTGCTTTTGTTAGCCCAGGTTCCGGTTCAGGTGGTCGGCAGCGAGGAGTCCTGGGACGCGGTGGTTTCCTTCTGCGAAACAGTCGTCTCGCAGAAGGAGGCTGCGGAAAGGGAGAGGGAGATCTCGTCCCCTCACCCTGCCCGCAGCAGGCGCACCGGGCGTCGGCGGAGGGCGGATAACGCCCTCTTCCAGCCCCCCTAAATGGGTCCAGGGGTGACGGACTTGGGGACGTCCGTCGCCCCCCACACATCAGGACCCGAGGCGGCGGCGCGTAGTGTTCCACGCGCGCCCCTCTTAGACGTCGCGGGGGGAGTTTCACACCTCACTCCCCCCCCTGACACGAGGAGAGGCCCGCAGGAGCGGGCCAGCACCAGCCGGGGGTTGCGGAAGTATCGTTCGTTCCCGCGACCCCCGGCGTAGGTGAGAGAGGGAACACCGGGGTGGTTTTTAGTCAGTAAGAGTCTGACAGACCCCGCCGCCCGCCCTAGGGCGGCGGACATCCATGAGGATTTTCCACCCCGAAACAAAAAAAAACAAAAATAAAGGTTCCGGCACGTTACCTGGGATTGGTGCTCGACAGCCGGTGGAGTTTCGAGCCCCACTTCCGGCGGCTGGCGCCCAAGTTGTTGGGCGCTGCTGGGGCGCTGTCAACGCTGCTTCCCAATTTGGGGGGCCCGAGCGCCGCCTGTAGGCGGCTCTACGTGGGGATCGTGCGATCCATGGCCCTGTACGGGGCCCCGGTGTGGGCTTCGGACCTGACGGCCGGAAGCATCGCAGTTTTGCGAAAACCGCAAAGAGCGATGGCCGTCAGAGTCATCAGGGGGTATCGGACGATCTCTTACGAGGCGGCTTGTGCACTGGCCGGATCCCCGCCCTGGGACCTCGAGGCGAAAGTACTCGCGTCACTATATCGGTGGCGCGAGGAAATGAGGGCGCGGGGCGAGCGACCGATGCAGCGACACTGGGAGCTGCGTCGGTCTCAGCTCCGCGAGGTCCTGGTGGCGGAATGGCGGGACAGGCTTTTACGCCCTACCGCCGGCCTCGCTATTGTCGGGGCGATCCGACCAGTGCTCGACGAATGGCTCGGGAGGAGGCATGGCTCCCTGTCGTTTCGGGCGACGCAGGTGCTCTCGGGGCATGGTTGCTTCGGGAAGTACCTGTGTCGCATAAACAGGGAGCCGGACGCCCGGTGTCACCACTGCGTCGACTGCCGGGAGGACACGGCGCGGCACACGCTGGCAGAGTGTGCCGCTTGGGAGGAGCCGCGCCGTGCGCTCATCTCAGGAGTAGGCAGTGACCTATCGCTGCCGGCCGTGGTCGAGTCTATGGTCGGCAGCGAGGAGTCCTGGGACGCGGTGGTTTCCTTCTGCGAAACAGTCGTCTCGCTGAAGGAGGCTGCGGAAAGGGAGAGGGAGATCTCGTCCCCTCACCACACCCGCAGCAGGCGCACCGGGCGTCGGCGGAGGGCGGACAACGCCCTCTTCCAGCCCCCCTAAATGGGTCCAGGGGCGACGGACTTGGGGACGTCCGTCGCCCCCCACACATCAGGACCCGAGGCGGCGGCGCGTAGTGTTCCACGCGCGCCCCTCTTAGACGTCGCGGGGGGAGTTTAACACCTCACTCCCCCCCCTGACACGAGGAGGTCCGTAGGAGTGGGCCAGCACCAGCCGAGGGTTGCGGAAGTATCGTTCCTTCCCGCGACCCCCGGCGTAGGTGAGAGAGGGTACACCGGGGTGGTTTTTAGTCAGTAAGAGTCTGACAGACCCCGCCGCCCGCCCCAGGGCGGCGGACATCCATGAGGATTTTCCACCACGAAACAAAAAAAAAAAAAAAGGTTCGGGCACGTGCGCCTTATTCCGGCGGCGATTTGTTTTCGCGTACTGGATTTTAGACGCTCTGCCTTGCGCCGAGGGTTAAAAATCCAATAGTGTGTTTTTTGACGCACTGTGATGCGCTCTGTTGGATTCTCAATGCTCGGTTCAACACCGAGAGTTGAAAATCCAGTGAATACATAAACTCGCGCCGTCTTCCCATGGGGTTAGGGAGCAACTATAGAACGCCACCTGCTACGATCCTGATACTCCTTTTGCTTCGATGACGCTCATACGTCTGGTCTTAGAGCCAGTCCACACGGCGCGTTGCGTCGTCGCAACGTATAAACTTTAACGCATTGCCGGCAACGCAGCGTTGCTACGACGCAGTCGTAACTTTCCGTTGACGCAGTTGCGGTGAGCACTTCATTGCAGTCTATTACGAAGCATGGATCGAAGAAGTCGTCTGGCACTGGTCCTCTTTACTATGCCACCGCTGAAATCGACGCATAATCACAAGGCGGTATTGGATCGGTCCCTTAATTTAATTATGAAATAGTGATGCTCAGCAACTGAGCGGTGACGCTCCGGCGTCGCAGGTAATTACACCTCTCCCGCTTCGTCTCGGGGGCTGATGTCCGTTGTGTGTGCGTTGCGACGACGCAGCGCAGCGTGTGTACACTATGGTTATTTGTATGTAAAACAACGCAACGGTAGCGCTGCGTCGACGCAACGCTGACGCAACGGTAGCGCTGCGTCGACGCAACGCGCCGTGTGGACTGGCTCTTACTCGCACGCCGGTTGCGAGTACTACTCATCCGAATTTTCTGAAGAACATATTCACAAATAAGGTCACTGTTTGTGTCTATGGCGAGCCCTCTCGTGATTTCCTCTCTCATCTGCCTTTTGTTAGTCGATTTAAAATCCTCTTAACATGACCAATCCATTTATTTATTTATTTATTTTACCATTTATGTACACACATATATAAACAGACAAGAAACAACAGAACAGAAAAATAGGTACAAAGGTGATGCTTATTTCTTAAGAAATCTCTTCCAGCATACCCGCGATAGGACATTAGATAGAGAGATGTAGATAGCGTGTGAAAGAGTAAAGGAGACAAAAAGAATACATAAAATCGTAATCAATTATTCACTTAAAAAACTAAACAAATACAATGAGAATATACTTACATACATACATACAAATAAGCATACATACATACATACAAACATACATACATACATACATACTTCTAAAATAAATATCACTATGAAGTTAATAAATATCACGTAATCAAAATAATAAATACATAAACATCTATGATGAAGTGGAAAGATAGTGTTCTTTTACTCCTCTTTTAAAAACTGCAATAGTTTGGCAGTCCCTAATGTCAGGCGGTAGTGAATTCCACAGCCGCACCGCGTGTACTGTGAAGGAGTAGGAATAGAAGTCGGTGGAGTGGGGAGGGGACTTAAGGAGGTTTTTAAGATGCGACCTGCAAGGCGCATCTGAAGGACGGGCGTAGGAAAAACGCTCCCGCAGGTAAGGTGGTGTTTTAGGATTGTGAAGGAGATTGAACAGCAGACACAATATCCGAGAGTTCCTGCGAAGGCGAATGGGGAGCCACTTGAGTATCTTGCGAAAGTTGGAAACGTGATCATACTTTTTAAGGTTAAAAACAAAACGAATACAGATATTTTGCAAACGATCAAGTTTATTTAGTATCCAAATAACAGGCATCGGCGTAGTCGATAATGGGCTGAATGAGGGTTTGAGCAAGAGAGATTTTGGTTTTCAAGGGCAAGAAGCCCTGGAGACATTTTAACAAATGGAACGTGTAGTGCACTTTGCGACTGACCTGAGCAACATGAGCAGTCCACGACAAGTAGGAGTCCATGGTCACCCCCAGGTTTTTAACAGTGTGTGCGTATTCAATCTGAACTCCATTCGAACTGAGCGCCTATTCCGCATATACCTGCCGCCGATAATAATGGCCTGGGATTTCCTAGGGTTGATTTGTAGTCCAAAAGACTGCGACCACTCACTAATCAAATCCAGATCACTGTTTATGGCAGAAACAGGCGCTTCCGCATCTTCCCTTAAGAAATCATCCATCTAAGCATACTCTTTTTGAAATTTTTATCACTACACGGAGAGAAAATTCTTAGAAAATTTACTGTGCTCGTCACTGTAAAGTGAGTACAAGTGACATCTACAGAAAATTTTCTGAGTGAGATTGGGATAAATTCACTATTTGTCCAATAAATTTTACTGTACAGCATAAGAATTTTTACTGTGCTAGCATGGTAATTTTTCCATTACCACTCAAATGCACTCAGATTATGAGACAGCATAGTAATTTTTCTAAGATTTTTCTCTCCGTGTAGATCTTTTTTTAAACCAGACGCAGTAAATATAGCGATGATGAAATAAAATAAATGAAATATCCCGAAAATTGCAAGTCGGTAAACCCTGTATCATTTATTAGAGACAGCTCAGTGAATCAGATAATAGATTTGTCTCTCCGTTGTTTGAACTTTGTAATTTAATTGAATCAGTATTATGGTCTAGTGATTTTGAACAGAAGATCATTCGAGTATTTGGTTGTTGTTTGATCTGAGACAAGATCGCTGTTGTTTGGGACGAATACTGATTAAAGAGTAATTCAAACTTTACTAGTTATTCAACTGGATGTCAAGTTTACTCTCATCTTTTGTCTCCTTAATTAATATGCAAGATGGTTTAACACTGATAATTCGAATGCGTCGTTGATATAGCGGTCGTTACAGCTGAGCATTATACTGGGTTCCCGGGGCAGTCAAAATGATATTGGGTTTTTCCAGCCGAAATTTCTCAGTCCAGGTTCTCAGCCTGGAGTCACCTGATGTTTACTGATGACGTCACCACACTAAATGCACTGCCTCGCGAAGATAAATTCAACTTACAAGGAGAGTACCAAACTTGGGAATCACAGATACCGTTGATTTTTGTATATGTTGTAGAGTAGTCTCCCCTCAATTACCAGGTAAAATGGTAAGACGCACTTCGCTTTTATTTTCGAGAAAAATGAATTTAAAGTTTAAGTCCACTCGACAATTTTTTTTCCAAATTTATTTATTTGTTTTTATTAAATAATTTGTTATTTTAATCAATATTAATATTTATAATTAAGATTTATTAAAAAATTGTAATATGGTACACTAGTATACATTATAAAGTATTATGTATAAACATTGATAATAACAGTCTTAAAATTTAACTTATTCACTCTCTATATCAGATTAATTTTCACATACACATTCATCCGGATGATATTTATCATAAAACATTGAAATTTCTGATGGAGGATCGTCCACTATAAGTTCATTTTCTTTTAATAACGATTTACAATATGTAAATGCATTAGTAATTTCACCCTTCACTGATTCGTCAAGTTTGGATGTTTTATCAACAAGATCTTGAGAACTCGTACTCGCTCTTTCCATTTTGATAATATGCACCAATCACTCGAGCAAGTAGCACTAAACAATTTTTACGTGTTACACTGATGAAAACTCGTAGTCGAATGACTGCAGTTAAAAGCAGCTGCATGAGAAGGCCAAACTTTGGCCAATCATATTCTTACACGTGCGTCCCTTCGATGCGATCCGATGTCGGAGCAGGTAAAATTAAGGAAAGAGGGGTCCTGCACCGCAGGAACGTATAATAACTGAAAATTTATATTCCTAACAAAATTTATTAACGTTAAAAATTCCCAATAATAATAACGAGTATTATTAGAATTAAAAATGTTTCATATTTTATTATTATTTTTATCGATAAAATAAAATAATAAATCCATTAAAATTGACAAAAAAAAAAATATGAACATATCAGATATATAATAAATTTAATATTAACTAACTTCACCATTTGAATTATTTATTAATTGAAATAACAAATTATTTAATAAAAATAAATAAATAAATTTGGAAAAAAATGAGTCTAGTGGACTTAAACTTTAAATTCATTTTTCTCGAAAATTAAAGCGAAGTGCGTCTTACCATTTCACCTGGTAATTGAGGGGAGACTAGTCTACAACATATATAAAAATCAACGGAATCTGTGATTCCCAAGTTTGGTACTCTCCTTGTTAGAAATACATTCCATATTTCGTCGCAAGCTGTTTTAGGCTTCAGGAACGTTTGAGAAAACATTGTTGTAAGTGCAGTATAGTTTATCTTGCATTATCATGCAGTTATTTTACTGACGTACTATGTAAAAGGTTCATGAACAAAAAAATTCAAACTAGCGAGTGCTTGTATCATTTTTACTTTCGTAACAAAAATTCTAAAACTCACATGCCCTCTAAATTCGTCGCTTTTCTATATTCGCCTTTTCTGTACTAATATCATTAAGAGGTAAAATTTGTGAGCTTGTATGTAGGGGGTAATCTTTGGAACTACTGCCGGTCGATTCTGTAACAATCTCACCGTGAAATCATAAGTGAAGTGAGCTTGAAGTGAGCAGTGTCAATAGGGTTAATCCCTAATGACAGCTCACTCCACGCTCACTTCACCCAAGTTTTCACGGTGAGATGGTTACAGAATCGCACGGCTGATCCAATTCCGAGAATACTTTCACTAACGGGAAGCTACAGAATTGTCGAGTGTTATAAGACTTTTATGTTAAGATATTTGAAGCGAACAAAGTCGCAGGCTATCTAGGTACAATATAAAGAAAAACCGGCCAAGCGCGAGTCGGATTCGCGCACGAAGGGTTCCATACCGTTATCTATAAAAACGGCAAAAAAATCATGTCTGTTTTATTGGAGCCCCCTTAAATATTTATTTTATTCTGTTTTTTAGTATTTGTTGTTATAGCGGTAACGAAAATACATCAACTGTGAAAATTTCAACTGTCTAACTATCACGGTTCATAAGATATAGCCTCAACATAAATGAACACAAAAATCAAAATGTATTTATACCGGAAGCATCCAATCAATTTCCAATTATTTACGCACCAAACGACACGACATTCAACATAAAACATTTCACCCATAACTGCACGAAATATGGGCAAAAACACGCAACACCATTTGCACATATTGTTGCATAAATAACACTTCAAAATTTTTCAGTTGAAAAGCTGGAAGTTTATTCGGAATTGTCGGCGAACATTTTTCATCTGAACCTATTTAAATTCAGATTTCGTGAACTCTGAAAACAGGGGCCGACAACCTTCGGTAGTATTTTGAGCTTCGATGTGGGGAAATTGGAATGTCTTATGAAGGGCACCCAGTGGTCTGTCATTTCGAATGTCGCCGTATGAAAATATGGAATTAAATGAGTATAGATATTCTAATTTTAAATGGTTGAAATGACGGCCAATGTCTGCGAGTGAAAGATCAATAAATTTAGTGTCAATATATCGGTCTGCTGAGGGGCCCGTGGCTAAATAATAACAGTCGCACAGGTCGATCGATCAGGTTAAGCTACGCTTGCCGCGGTTGGTCTGTGGATGGGTGACCATCTTTACATACCGAGACCCCCCCGTGCCTCGGAAAGCACGTTAAGCCGTTGGTCCCGGCTGTCAATCGTAGATCTTTGACAGTCGTTACGGGTGTCAGAAGCCCGAAAATCTGACAACCAGTCTTACCTAGGGGTATCGTATTACCCAGTAACTGGGTTGTGGAGGTCAGATAGGCAGTCGCTCCATGTAAAATACTGGTATTCAGCTGCATCCGGTTAGACTGGAAGCCGACCCCAACATAGTTGGGAAAAGGCTAGGCAGATGATGATATCGGTCTGCTGTGGCCTTCCCATTTTTAGCTTTGATTGGGACAAAGTTAGAAATGGATGTACCTAATACGTTTTTCAAATGTAGTTTTTTTTTTAATAAAACTGTGGCCTACGTAGCATTGGGTGCAAGCTCTAGATAATTAACAAGCTTTTGATTATCTATAAAAAGTGGATAAAAATATATACACGGGATAAACTTCTTATACTTTATGTTTCCTATTAATTTAGGTATGCGAAAACACAAGTCTAGCTTCAGATGACTGCAGCAAGCGACACACGATTTTGCGGTTAAGTGAATGCTCGTTGTAGACTGTAAGTAATAGGCATTTCTCACACGAACGTTTGATAAAAACATTTAGCTTTAGAGGTATTAATTGAAAATGCTTTTGGCTTTGGCAATTCAAATCATCATCATCATCTGCCTAGCGTATTCCAACTATGTTGGCCGCTCACCGGCTGCAGCTGAAGACCAGTATTTTACATAAAGTGACTGCCTATCTTCCCTCCACAATCCAGTTACTGGGTAATACGAAACCCCTTGGTAAGACTAGTTGCCAGACTTTCGGGCTTCTGGCGACCCATAAAGACTGCCAAAGATCCATGAATGACAGCTGAGACCAACGGCTTAACGTGCATTCCGAGGCACAGAGGGGTCTGGATATGTAAAGACGGTCACCCATCCACGGACCAACCGTGGCGAATCGACCGACCCGTGCGGCTGTAATTACTTAGCCATAAACCCATCAAAATGGTAATTCAAATGTGAATTGATTAATTCCAACACAAAATCAGTTAGTAACCAAAAATATAATTCCAAAACACTTCTCCTTCCAGAAAAGTCAGAGATATTTATTACAAAACCGCGAGAAACTCGGCAACCGTTGCCATTCCCACAGCGACGATGTTGCTAAATTCTTAACATGAAATCAAAGGAAGGCATCCCGTAAGGAATCCGAAGAATTCGGGAGAAACGCGAAGCTGGCAACCCTGTCCTACCTTTGTCATGGTTGAACACATAGCAACGAGATTTTTGTATAAAAAGTTTTGCTTACACATGAATAGAGTTCATTTACGGACACGTTTTTAAATTTTAGAGTAAGTTGTAAATACATTTTAGAGTTTTGGGTTGAAGGGGATGCGCTAGGTATCCCGCGAATTTTTTTTTAAAAAGAAAACGTCGCCCCACATCACACTAGGAATTTCTCCTGTATTGTGGGTGCGTTTACAAACATTTAATAAACTCACATACACAAATAACCAGACCCGAAACAACTACTTGTAGGTCATACAAATATTTGTTCCGTGCGGGAATCGAACACGCGACACGCAGCGCAGCAGTCAATCACTTAACCACTGCGCCAACCGTGCCGTCAATTTTCTTACGTTTTTTGCAATTTTCAGGTATGTGTCATATTGAATATTGATTAAAATATGATTCGCGAGCATAAAAAATATAGCTGTACAGAATTATGATCATCATAATCATCAATGCAACCCTATAAATTCATATAATCCTATGTATGACTATTTGAAATGTCAATCAATAGGATTATATGCTAGAGAGATTGGATGCTTATGATTGACCATATAGATTGGTGTCATAAAAGTACAGGATGTTATTTTTTCGGATTTTAGTCGGTTCGATTCCCGGGTGTGGCAAGCGTATTTTCAAAAGTCTTTAAATGTACTTTTGTTTATTTTTAAAAATAACGGAATGTTTCCTTTGAGTAATATTTGCAGTCTTCAGTATTTAAAGTTTTTTCCCTCCAGGTATGCTTTGAAAATTCCACTATGTAGGTATGTATGTTTTAAATATGCTTCTCTAATATACAGTTTGAGTTCGTTTTGGTTTATACGCGAAAACTTGTCAAAGGAGACAGTTAAATAAAGGGAATTTTTAACTGCACCTCTATTTAGAAATTTAAGCAAACAAAATTTCTCCACTAATAACCTACTGCATATCAAATAAATGACTGTACTACAAATTAACTACTTGATTACCTAAACATGTTGTACTAAAAAATGTTTAAAATTCATCAAAATCTGATTCAGCAAAAATCTAGCTGAAACCACAGATATACGCATTTTGAAACAATATGAGTCACCGTAAAACAAAAATACTGATTTGCACAAAAATTATTCAATATTACAACGGAATTTCCAAAATTATTTTCTAATTAAATACCACCCGTATTTAACTCAGACATTCAGTTCATAATATATTGTATTTAACATCTCGATTTAGTAAAAAGACAATGATTACATTTGAAGGGATTTACAGTTAAAGTATTAAATACCACCCTTAAATAAATAGTGAATTTATTGCGTTTGTCCGGCAGAGCGCGAGTATTAACTTGAAACAACTTATTACTATTCATTGGAAACTAGCGCCTACAGAGAATTTGATGAAAATGTTGTGTACACATATTCATTAATTCTGTTTCTTGTAAGTTCACATGAATAAAGTTTACATTTCCATTAGCTTGTTTTATTACTCTCCATGTTTTTAATTTGGGTCGTTAATATTTTTCGAGGAAATTATAATTACCGTTAATTTTATAAATAAACTAGCTGCGAATACCCGCTTCGCAGGGTCATTTTTAATTGTATAGTTATTTGTTAATGTTAATAATCTATCACTACTTACTTCATAATTTTTTCAAATATACTAAACATTTTTACTAATGATAATCACACATTTTTAGAAATCACATGTTTCAACCCCCGTATCAGCCCGTCAGAAGCCCGAAAGTCGGACAACCAGTCTTACCAAGGGGTATCGTGTTACGTGTTACCCAGTAACTGGGTTGTGGAGGTCAGATAGGCAGTCGCTCCATGTTAAATACTGGTATTTAGCTGCATTCGGTTAGACTGGAAGCTACGTGTTACCTAGTAACTGGGTTGTGGACGTCAGATAGGCAGTCGCTCCATGTAAAATACTGGTATTCAGCTGCATTCGGTTAGACTGGAAGCCAACTCCAACATGTTGGGAAAAGGCTAGGCAGCTAGGGTGTATTTTATTTTTAGATACCCGGCAGTTGTTTAGAATATTTGTTTCATTTTGGTATTTCGATCGTGCTTCGATATGAATATTCAAATATTCCGTTAACTCTTTGTGCACAAAGGGAAGTATTTTTGCCGATATTTCGCTGTACAGCAAATATTTTTGTATCTAAACTAATATAATAAAAGCTGAATAGCTTTTATTTTTTTTTATTTAGTTTTTTTCGTTTTCCGGATACTGCAAACAGGATGTTTGTGTTAATATGTATATTTAAACACGTACACCACCAAACGGGATCCTGCAAAAAACAGTACCTGCAAAAAACGGGATCTTGCCGTGGGAAAAAGCACTAACGACTGTCAAAGATGCACGAATGACCGCCGAGACCAACGGCTTAACGTGTTTTCCGAGGCACGGAGGGGTCTTGGTATGTGAAGATGGTCACCCATCCACGGACCACCTGCGGCAAGCGTAGTTTAACCTGATCGATCGACCCGTGCGGCTGTTATTACTTAGCCACAAGCCCCTCTGCGGTTTGCACTGAGAATTTTTGAGAATATATTCCGGAAGGTACCTAAGTGTATGATATTAAAGATGATTAAGAAATCTCGATGTTTTTCAAGTCGTAAAAATCGTGCGAAGTAGGGGCGAGTCGCCAGTTAATTGACAGGTGACTGTTAAGTATCAATTACCTATTACCAAACATTGTTTATTTATTATAAATTCTTAAAAACACGATTTAATTTCATAGTTTGTTTATTTAGGATATGTTTTGCTAAAAATATTAAACTTTAGGCAGGCGTAAGTACCTATATTTTACACGCTCGAGGTTTTAAGACCGATACACTCACGCGGACGCACTATAATGCGCCACGCGTCGGGACGCGGGAAACGGAGTCAAATTCCCCGTTTTTATTGAATTTTTATGTAAGAAATTACGTGCGAGGGCGCGTTATCTGCGCCCCCGCACGTGGCGCGTTTTAGTGTGGGATCCGCCAAACCCATGAAATAACATGACAACTTTCAACAGAGCGTACATGATAAATCGTCTCAGTATGTTCTTTTGCAACAACCTGTATAGGGCGACTGAGTTGAAAGCGACACGCGTCACGTCAAATTGTCTTCCAATACATTAAGTGCGATGGTGTAAAATCTTTGCGCCGTTCCTACTCAAACGCATGGCATCAATTTATCACAGTCCCCACTTATGTTGTGTGCAAGAATTTCCACAATTTCGCCGGTAGCGTGAGAAGGGTGTAATTCGTTTGAGATAAGCATGTCGATTCTGTAAAAATCTCACCGTGAAAACTTACGTGGAGCTGTCAGTGTCATCCCACTGTTGCTACGGATTGACTAAGCAAACATTTACAATCATAATCGAGATTTTAAATAATTTCAAAACAAGTATTTTAGTTGTCAAAACATTACTGTTTTGTGGGGTTTTAAAATAAACAAAACAGAAACTTAGTCAGAATATCAATTTTGTTTTTTTTTTCCTACACTAGTCCTTACATAAGGACTAGTCTTTTTTCCTAGAAGAAAACCCCACAAAATAATAATGTTTTGGCAACTAAAATACTAGCTTTGAAATTATTATAAAATTATGAATAGAGATTTATATTATGAATATTATTAAAATCTCGATTATGATTGTAAATGTATGCTTGTTCAATCCCTAGTATCAGGTGGGATGACACTGACAGCTCACTCCACGCTCACATCACCTAAGTTTTCACGATGAGATGGTCACAGAATCGCACTGCGGGTTGCGTTTTTATAAATTGAGGTTTTTGATCCCCTTTATTTTCATCTCTAGGCACATGCAATTAAGGGGTTATATTTGTGTGAACCACCAGAAAAGGGGCGTTAGCATTAGTAAGTGCCTATTTGCCTGAAGTTGTAGTGCTACCAGCTAGACTGGAATATATCCATGTAGTGAAGAGACAGGATGTGAATGATTGAACTTCGGTATCCATCACTTGTGTTGTGGATAACCTTTGAAGATTCCTATAATGGTCCTTTTTTTTTGTTTTTGGGGGGAAACCTTCAAAAGGCACCCGACCTCCGGAAGAGGGAGGTCGGGGAGTGTGGGATTTTTACCTCACTAAAACCACCCCGGTGATCACCATCAGCACATAGGGGTGGTCCCAGTTCCTCTTAAAAGACCAATTCCGCAACCCCCCCGTGCAACGCCAGTAAGACACATCCTTGGGGAGACTGTAAAGGGGCCTCCCCTGAGCCTCGCTATGCACGGCAGCACGTGACCATAGTGCTATCGTCTTCCCTGGGGCCACTTGGCGGACGGACAGAGTCCCTACTCAGTGCGCCCGCGACCCCAAAGGTCCACCTACCTTGGTTGGTAAGCCGGTTTCGGCGTATCAGGCGCTAAAGCGGTTGCCTCCCCGACGCCTCCTTCTCCGAGCAGGATCAGCCCTCTCCCGATCCCGCTCAGCGGCCTCCTTCTTGACCATCACGGTCTCACAGAAGGAGCCTACTTCTGTCCAATTATCTGTCTCTGCCAGCATAGCCCTCACTACTGCTGGCAGAGACAGGTCGCACCCGTTCTTGGCAGCCAGGACCCGCCGCTCGGAGGCCCACGCAGGGCACTCCTCGAGCGTGTGTTGTGCGGAATCCAGGCTGCCTCCGCAGTGGTGGCAATTTGCTCCCTGTAATTGTCCTACAGACCGTATTTCGGCTAATCTCGCACAAGTGTGTGCGCAGACACAGGTGAACTCTCTCTTCTCTTGCTTTCATAGTCCGATGGGACGGCAATCCGACACGACTGGAGAGAGATCAGGCGCAGGACCAACGGCTTAACGTGCTTTCTGAGGCACGCACGGGGGTATCACACCGCCAACTTCCAAACTTTGGGCTGCCAAAGTTTGGCTTGCCAAACGTTACTGAGAAATTCCTAATGGAAAAAACCCAATAACACTTTGTCCGACTTGGGAATCGTACCCAGGACCAACGGGGCAGAAAGCGTAAAGTAACAGACCGAAAAATGTACACAGATTTTACCAATAAGCATTGAAATATAACACTTTGTATTTCTGTATCTGAGAAGGTGAAATTTAAGCTTGAATATTAAAACCGAACAGAAAGCAACAGTTAACACTACAAAAATGTGCCACGATAGCCACATTGTACATGAATGAATATGTTGGGAACTCAACATATTCATTCATGTACAAGAGACCGCAGTTTGCAATATATGCCGCAGTGTGGCTATGACATCGCGGTAATTGTGAACCTGACACCGTCGCCCGCGCCGCCCATATTGTGGTGAGATTCGAACCACTACGAGTATTAATATAGCCGTGCGATTCTGTAAACACCTCACCTTGAAAGCTTGGGTGAAGTGAGCGTGGAGTGAGCTGTCATTCTCTAGGGATTAACACTATTAAGTGCTGACTTCACTTATGATTTCACGGTGAGATTTTTACAGAATCGACCGGATGATACTTCTGCTGACTTGGTGGCATTTAAGGTAATGTTGATATAAATTATAGTAGATTGTACACTAGTGCACAAAATGGCTTGTTTATGCCCGACTTATATACACTCTGCTTTTCACTTCAATTGCGAGAAAATGAAACAGGCATATACCAGCTTGTCGATTCTGTAAAAATCTCACCGTGAAAACTTGTGTGTCAGTGTCATCAAACTGAAACTAGGGATTGACTAAGCAAACATTTACAATCATAATCGAGATTTTAATAATATTTTTTATGCTAATTCTATTGATCATTTTATATTATTTCAAAGCTAGTATTTTAGTTGCCAAAACATTACTACTTTGTGAGGTTTTAAAATAAAATAGCAAAACAGGAACTTAGAATATCAATTTTGTTTTTATTTTTTTTTTTAACTTTTTTTTCGTTTTTTATTTCGTAGATACACCACCACACTCACACATTTCTCATTTTCACCTCAGTAGTAAACAGGGGAGGTACTTGACTCGGTTTTCCAGTATATAGATAAAACCACTCGGTATATTTCTCAAGCGGGTACTGTAGAATGGGTTCTTTTCGTTGTAAGCAATATCAATATTCAAGAAAAGATTGAAATAAAATCGAAAGTGCATCTTGCACAAAAGCGCAAATATTTTAAAGCGTGTACTTTGTCAGCGGTATAGTTTATTATGCCTTATTTAAAAAAAGAATAGCACGTGCAGAACCGTGATAAAAGTGAAACTTCTTAAAAAATAAAGAATAAGAGAGATTTAGTGTGATAGACAGAGGCAGTCACATCTATCTTCTCTCTCATGTAACGAAATGTGCGTAATTGTGACGCGTCCTTGAAATTTCACTCTCATTTCTCGTTCAATTAATGAATCGCCGCCTAAGAGATTCACTTAATAAAATCTTTTGCAATTTTTCTGACTTTTGCGTCTGAGTAAGCGATGACAATAAGTTTATTCATGTTATTGTTCACCGTCGAAAATATGTAGAACAAAACAATATACTCCATGCTATTGGTTGGTTTAGCTCTGATCGTCCGAACGCACGTTCGAACAAAAACAAAGCGAGAAGAAACAAGTGCATGTCGGACCATGGACAATGAAGGGTTTCGTAGTTGGAATTAATTTTATCCCATACATTGCAACTGCATAAGTAAGTTGGTCGACTATTATTCATAAACTTGTAAAGCCTACTTAGCTGTGATAGTCTGTTGTCCTTTTAACTTCGTTATATATAATACGAGTGCCTACTCGTACTACCGTGAATTTTTTCACATATCCAAAAACACATTACATGGCGCCAGTCAGTTTGTATGAAGACTTCCAGTAGCCGAAGCAACTCGTATCTAGATGGTACGTGGGTGAATCAAATATAAACCGGACTTTTTTATTACTGGTCGCTGAGTGAGCGGATGCGCTTGGTGCTGTTGTATGTGTTAGGGGGGATCATCTAGGGGAGGGGGGGATACTGCTCCTGCGCACTATAGTTTATTGCGCGCCAGTAGCATCATGTCTGAGCAGGAGGTACATAAGTCTGTTGAGCAACGACTTATCATAAAATTTTTAACGCGGGAGGGCATAAAACCTTCCGAAATTTTGCATCAATTGACTCTACAACTGGATAAGAATACGCTTTCAAGAACTCAAGTGTAGGAATGGCACAAAAAAATTTCAAGTGGAGGACGCCGTTTTCACACTGACCAGATAGTGGAATCATTTGTGTGCAATTAGCTAAAGGCACGACCGACTACTTTCTTCGATAATGGCATCAAGAAACTTCCCCTGCGCTGGGAAAAATGTGTTAATAGAAGGGGAGATTATGTAGAAAAATAAAATATATTACATTTATTTTATAATGATACATGCGTAGTTTTTTTTACTTCAGTCCGGTTTATATTTGATCCACCCACGTATTTCGAAAGTAATACTGCTTGTAAGAGATTAAATTGCTTTGTATTTATCGTCAAATAACGGTATTATACTTTTATATTATGTAGAAATACCGAAAGGGTGATAAGGATGGCCGTTATTTTTCTAATGTTATATAAACGGAGTGTAGTATTTTTTTGGTTTAACATGTACCAAAACTATAAACAGAGCGATTCGCTACTGCCCTGTAGATTGAATACCAGTTCTAGAATGGACAGAACTATCCAACAGAGTGGTTTTGTTAGTCATTCCATTAATCTAGCTGTTTCAGTGGCTTACGAATCTAAGCTACCGACCCTAATACCGGCTGACGGAACTACAGAACTATTCCAGAGGTCAGTGAACGAATGTTCGTGATGGAAGCTTTTGGGATTCCGGTATCGTTGTTTACGGAGATTCTGAATGGAATATTTGGCTGGGATGATATGCCGCGAGCATTTCGGCTCGTCGGAAAACTTCTTGTCGGGAAATTTTGATTGCTTTTAACTTCCAAGATATTTTTTATCGATTATGATATGTGGTTTTTATTTTTTTAATTGTAAAGTGTTTTTAATTTGTGATTTTTATACTGAAATAGCTAACCCGGCGAACTTCGTACCGCCTCAGAAAAATACATTCAAATTGTCCTTGTCAAAACCTTCCTTGGACTTCTACAAATATTCCAAAACCAAAATTAGCCAAATAGTTCCAGCCGTTCTCGAGTTTTACTGAGACTAACAAACATCATTACATTTTTATATACAAGCTGTAACTTAAATAACGCACAGCCTCATAAGGGGTCATTGTACTCATCATTATGAACAACTTTTAAAATGGTACCAAACCTGAAATCGTGAAAAAAAATCAGCTGTTCCCTACATTTTGACAAGTTATGAGAACATAAATGCAGGGTACAGCAGATTTGTTTTTGCGATTTCAGGTTTGGTCCCATAGTAAAAGTTGTTCATAATGATGAGTACAATGACCCCTTAAGAGTTTGTGCTTTATTTAAGTTACACCTTGTATATACATTATCTCTTTACGTTTGCCAAATACAATAACAGTAAGTCTATAGTTTTCTGTGTTTACTTGCTTCTGCCCGCGACTCCGTTCGCGTGAATTTTCTTGTTTTTACTTTGTTTTCGCTTAGTGTTCTTTCTGATTTTTTTCTTTTTGCTCAGCTCCTAAGGATTTTTACACTCTATCCACTAGGTTAACCGTTTTTGACAGCTGCCTTAGAACGTAACTATTCCGGATTACGTAAAAGTTAACTTTAAAATGCGTAGTAAAATAAATATATAAACTGCCTTATCTTATTGAATTACCTTATTTATGACTTCTTACAGACATTATAATACGTGTATAAGTTTTGACAAAAATATATACTTACCTAATTGTTATTACATTCTCGAATGTAATCGCTTCAGATGAATGTATCGAAAATAATCATTTTGTATTATGGGTAAATCTGTATAGAAAAACCTTGCATCCACCCAAATATCAATCAAATATATAAAGTATTTGCCAGGATACGGATGTGCCACCATAAACAATTTGTTAATGTTTTATTTCGATTTTCAAACTTTCATAAAGAAATGTTGTTTTTAAAAAAATTTGTGTTTTAATATGTAAAAAACCCTATATTTATGTGTAAACACTACAAATTGAGAGCGATGTGGACGATTTTTTTTATGCCCAATGAGCTCCTGCCTTTTTCTGTATACAACGTGTAACGTTAAATGCGCAAAACCTCATACACCCCAACTGACTTTTAATTCAACTGACACATTTCAGAGAGAAAATAAGTCATTAAAACAATTGTAAAGGTTTTATGTGCTGTTTTATTTTTACTGGCCATTCTGAACGTTTCTTGCGTCTGCGACGACGCTTTATCGAGGGAGAAGTCGTCACCGGGCCGCTGCGCCGCGCTGACATTGGCAAGCAAGCAATCTATTAATAAATAGGCACGGCAACGTTTTTAATGAAGTTTTTTTGAAAAATTTGGCCTATATTAAAAAGTGTTTCAATTCATTCTGCTCGTTATTCTTATCAAACTATTTTCAGGTTTTGCACATTTAACGTTACACGTTGTATACCCAATATATACTTTAGTGTTAGCTTGTAAATTGTAATTAATGAAGGTAATAAAAATGAGTCAATGGGAAATTATGCACTTATTTCCGTATTGCTTAACCATTCGGGGTAAACAGGCGTGATGGTATGTTTATGTATTCCGTATTTCAGTTGAGGTACATCCCGAGAGTATTACCACTGGATTCTCTTAACAGATTCCCTGATACTTTACTATTTACAACCCTAACACAAACAAGTGGAAATCCGCTTTCCATCCCCAGTACGAGTATTCCCGCTCTGCCTACAAACAAACGTTCTTGCTAATAAAACTATAGAGTAGACACGTGTTATAGATAACATGGATGTGCTGTTAGGAGCGCGAAATGTCTTAAAATTTAACACCGATGCCGCAAAATAGATAGTACAGAAGGTTGGCTCCGTAAACGAGCGAAAACGCACGCACACATAGACGCGCTTCACGTACAGCGAATGCAAGCGCACTTGCGATAGGAATTTGTTTGACAATGTAGTAATGATTGTAATTCTTGATAGCCCTGTAAGTCTTTAAATAGACTTCGGACCTGACCTGCTCAGGTGAAGGTTCACAGACGACTCCGCCCTTGAGTGTAAATGTGGTGTTATCCCACAAACAATGGGGCCCTTAATATTGTGTCCAGCGTGTCCTGTTGTGCACGCTACATGAGTTGATAGACGCTAACGAAGGCGTCAAACTCGTAGTCAAATTCTGGGCTGACTGTATATAGATTGCCATTGACACGCTTAGAAGAAGCCCCGTAAGTACGCGTCTATGTGTGCATACGCGTGTTTCCACTCTTTGCATAGAGCTGGGGGTAATTGCGTGACACACTAACAGAAGCAATTTCTTTCATTTTGACAATTCAACAACATTCATTGCGTTATTTGCGTTGTGGAGCACACACATTTTTCGAACATATGGAGCAATGGATTAGCAAAATCCTTCAAAATCATTTATATTGTGATTGATAGAGTGTTACGCAATTGGGGTGCTGGTCTTCTGTACCTTTGTTATTTGTGTTTCTGCATTTGGAAGGGAGCCAGGTTAAACTATATGCGGAGCGGCGAATTATGAGTGTTGTTGCAGAACGTAGATAAGCACCCTGGAGAGTCTATGCATTTTCTGTGCTGTTCGAGTTGGCTTTAGCGTTTTTTGGATATGTTGTAGTTTGAGTATCGTGTAGTTTTTGGGCTTTTTGCTACTGCATTCTTGGGCAGGTATGTTTTAAAATTTATGGACGTGAGTTCTGGATGTTCCCATTTTTTTTGCACGAAATTATAGCTCATTAAAATTAAGATAAACTATCTTTTTTACTTTGGCATGCTTTTATTTTAGACATAGAAGTTTTTATGATAAACGCAATCGCTCTTAGTCACGAAAAACCTTGCGCGTGTAGCACCGTATACGTGATAGAAGTGAAACTTCTTCTAAAATTTTTAATTAAGAGAGATTAAGCGTGAGAGACAGAGAGAGTTATTATCTTTCTTCTCTCTCATGTAATGAAATTTGCCTGAACGTGACACGTCCTTGAAGTTTCACTTTCAAATCTCGTCCAATTATCGAGTCGCCGCCTAAGAAGGCTCACTTCAAAAACATAAAGGTAGGTAAATCCAATTAAATCACACTAATATTATAAAAGCGAAATTTTGTGAGTGTGTGTGTGTGTATGTATGTTTGTATGTTTGTTACTTCTTCACGTTCAAACGGCTCGACCAATTTTAATGAAATTTGGCACATAGAATACTTTTTATACTGATATTCTTATGAGATCGAGACCTATGCGGTTGAAACCGCGGGGCGCAGCTAATATGAAAATAAATATCTTACTCCCTGTCATCACGTCAATAGAAGATTATATGCCGTTAGCTATTGTTGTCTTAGAGCCATCACTATGAGTAATCCCTTAGGTGATGCTGAGCTAATCCCCAGCGACATCTGGGAAGCATTACTAACACTCGCCTTTGTACAGCTGAATTAATAGGCGTTTGACAGTCGAGAGAGGTCACATCATATAATTTGTGGCTAAATTAATACAGATTAGTAACAGTATCTACATAGCGAGTTATTCGGTTTGTATGAGGTAATAGCATCACATTTAACCCGTCTGCCTGCAAAGCAAGAGTGAACAGGCATCTTCTGAGCACGCTCGTTCCATCATAGACTGAGGACTACCTCGATCACGATCGACAACGATGGACTCATCCATCAGCCGTGATCATTCATTAGGCGTGATCGGGCAAGAGCAGGTCCGCTCAGCAATAAAAAAAAAAATTGAGTATTTAACATTCCTTTAACCTCTTTATGTGTAAATATTTCAAATATATTCTTTTCGGAATACCCTTTTTAGCTGGGTTTAATTCCAAGGATGACCTTATAGAAAAAGTTGGATTTAGAATGTTAAATTTCATTGGTGCTCTAAAAGCCTTTTTCTAAAATTCCAAAGTAGACCTGAGTTCTTTCATATCAGAATACCATATTTTCAAAATAACAGATTCTCGATATATCAGATTCTTAAAATATCAGATTTTCTAAATATCAGATTCTCTGAAAATCAGATTCGCTAAATACCAGATTCTCTAAATGCCAGATCCTCAAAATATCAGATTACCTAAATACCAGATTCTCAAAATATCTGATTCTCAAAATACCAGATTCTCTAAATACCAGCCGGTCGATTCTGTAAAAATCTCACCGTGAAATCATAAGTGAAGTGAGCACTTAATAGTGTTAATCCCTAGCGAATGACAGCTCACTCCACGCTCACTTCACCCAAGGTTTCACAGTGAGAGGGTTACAGAATCGCACGGCATACATCTAAATATCAGATTACGGCAAACATATCAGATTCTAAAAATATCCTATTTTCAAAATATCAGATTCTCTAAATACCAGATTTTCTAAAGACCAGATTCTCTAAATACCTGATTCACAATATATCAGATTTTAAACAGTCGAAATCAAAATATATTATAGAGAACAGTTAATGCTATAAGTAAAGTTTTTGTAAACATACACACAACATATCAGCAATATCGTCGAAGTCGTTTCTTTGACTGATGTAGTTTTTTTGAGTGGAGCCGTATCTTTTTTGTTCTTGTATTATAATTATACAGGGTAATTTGTATTCATTCATGTAGGTCATTGTACTCATCATTATGAACAACTTTTACTATGGGACCAAACCTGAAATCGCGAAAAAAAAATCAGCTGTTCCCTACATTTACGTTCGTACGAGTCGTCAAAATGTAGGGAACAGCTGATTTTTTTTTCGCGATTTCAGGTTTGGTCCCATAGTAAAAGTTGTTCATAATGATGAGTACAATGACCTCTTAAGAGGTTTTTGGTGTTTTACAAATTACCCTGTATTTTTGGAATCCCTACGTCTTGAGGCGAGCCAGAACCGAGCGCCGAGCCGAGAGGTCACAAAATAGAGCAATGCAGTAGATAACTTGATTGAATTAGTATAAGTTTATTTGTTTTATTTTTCTAGTAAGTATTTTTAAGGTTATTTTTTAACATTAGCTTTTAGGTTACTCATAGATTTAGTGGACGCATCTGGAGTTTGCACTGATAACGTCTAGGTTGAAGCCCGGATTTCGTATTTATTCTGTATGAGATACACTTCGACGTCATTTATTAGGTTTATTTAGGTTATCTACTAGGTTTACTATTTAGGGCTGATTTTACCAAAGTCAGATATTTTTTATTTGTGGAATAAAATTGACGTCTCTGTCAGACGTCAATTCTATTATGGTAAAACTGTCAAAACTTCAAAAAAGTATTCTCAGGATAAGACTTATTCTAGGTATAATAGTTTGGTGGAACGCGCCCTTAGGCTAATTTATTTAATTCTTATAGAGTTGTCACTCTCTTACAGGGATGTTACTCATATAGGGTTGTTACCTTTTTCCCCTTATATTTTTACACCAACAAAAATTGTCAAGAAACAAACGTCCGTGTTTTATATTTAGATTTCTTTCATACATTTTATATTTGAATTTTACTTACAAAAAAATTATACGTTTTGTCTTCTATGCAGTGATTATTTTTATTTTCGCTACAGAAAGTACGAGCCAGCACATCAAGCTACCTGAAACTGTAAAATTTTCCTAATCAACTTGGAACCTTAAGCTAAAGGTATAAAGTTGAAAATCTATTAAAGATTTGACAGACTGTAGTAGCTTGATGTGCTGGCGTCTGTGCATACAGTTAATAAGCAAATTCTGGTTCAAGGATTACGTATTAGGGTCCCGGTAAATAATCCTCGTTCACACAATATGGAAGCAATTTACGAAATAAGACGTACCTACTGCCTTAGAACGAGGATGTATGAGGTCGTGGAGTTGGCAAATCTATGGTATAGTATTTTATCTGCCAGGTTAGCCGACCAGAATTTTTGCAGCGGTGGTAAAATATGCCATTAGAGTAGGTATCTTTGAGGATCCAGATCGCGCCTTAATGGTTTTTATCGAGGGTCTTTTAGGGATTGTGGTAGAAAGATCAATCTGCCAAGTGCCAAGCCGTTACCCAACTGTGTTGGGATCGGTTTCCAGTGTACCCGGATGCAGCTGGATACCAGTATTTTACATGGAGCGACTGCCTATCTGACTTCTACAACACAGTTACTGGGTAATACGATACCCCTTGGTAAGACTGGTTGTCAGACTTTCGGACTACTGACGACCCGTAATGACTGCGTAGGTAAATGTCAGTATTAAATGCAGGCGATAAAATACATTGATAGAGGTTTTATGCAAATCGTAAGAAAATCTTTTATTTTGCAGTGCTCTCTTTAAGTCTGTAAGACAGTTAAACACGAACCTGCAACGTATGATCTTCGTATAACCCTTGTATCCTGACTGTGCCACCCAGCAAAGCCTGTGAAACGGAAATCTGAAAAAAACCCCTTGGCAAGACTTTCCAATTTGGCAGAGAAATTGGCAGATCTACGAATGACATCCGGGGCGAACTTCTTAACGTGCTTTTCGAGGCACGGAGGGGTTTCGGTATGGTTACCCATCCACCCGTGTGGCTGCAAAAAATATACATAGTCGATGATTAGGTATACTTTCTTATGTCCGATCGATAGTATGGCTTATGTATTGACCGCCAATTCATGTTATTATTAATTAAGCTTATTTGCTTGGAAGCTCATGTTTCCAAAGGCAAGTTTCTCATTAATTGCCGTCCGTGTCTGGTAATTGCGTTATAACTCTCATATTGGTGGTGTGCCTGTAGATATTCATCTACGCTGTAGTGTCCAATTGCAAGCCTTATTAGATAAATGTAGACATATCACTACATAGTATAAAACAAAGTCGCTTCCCTGTCTGTCTGTCCCTATATATGCTTAGATCTTTAAAACTACGCAACGAATTTGGATGCGGTTTTTTTTAATAGATAGAGTGATTCAGGAGGAAGGTTTATAGGTATAATACATGCATAATATAGTAGAGAAACACTGATAATTTTAGAGGTTTTTAATGTGATGTCGTAAATAAACACATTTTTTTGCGCTTACATTGTAAACGCTGGCTGAACCCGTCGAGATAGATCAAAATAATGTACTACAGTATTGTACACCTTAAAAAGGTCTACAAAAAAGTCCGCGATGGTATATGTCTATCTCTTAGGGATAACCCACAATAACCATTTTTTGTCATATACTTTTTACGAGAAATAATGGCTCTAAAATTATCAGTGTTTCTCCATTGCACCCGTGCGAAGCGGGGGCGGGTCGCTAGTTAAAAATAAACAAATAAATATTAATATCGTTGGTGATGGCGCCAAACAAGTAGCCTAATTCTGGGGCGAGTCCGTTTAGATTTGCTATCGAAACGCTAAGAAGAAGAATATCATATAATATTAGAATAGAATAGAATAGGTCTTTATTTGCTTAGAATGTAGGTACATAAAAATAAGTTGTTCAATTATATAATAGGATCCATGTACATTCTGCCTTAATATAGCATGCAAATGTAATACAAACTAGTGGATAATATTACAAAAAATTATCATTTAAGAAATCCTGCACAGAATAATAACATTTATCTACAAGTAATTCTGTGAAACGTTTTTTAAATTTTTGCAACGGTAAGCTTTTAAGTTGGTCAGGTATTTTATTAAAGATTACAGGAGCCATAAAAATCACATTTCTTTATAGTAAGCTAGTTTTAAATGCGCCAAATAGAATAATAAATAGTATAATAGATTCTGGTATTGAGATCTCACAGCTGTACTTCTTTTTCTAGTTTCTATTAAAGTTGCAAATAGACATCGATTTGTTATTACAAATATTGCTAATTCAAGAATATAAAGGCATGGGAAGGTTAACAATTTATGAGACTTAAATATAGGCACGCAACTGTCTGTTACTTTAAGACCAAATATAGCTCTCAGACAGCGTTTTGAGCTTTGAAAATGCTTTCTCGTTCACCACAATGATCCCAAAATATTATGCCAAATCTTAAGATGGAAATTACTAGACCATGTTAAGCCACTAATATTGTCGGTAAATTTACTTTTTATTGGCGTTGCGTGTATGAACGTAGTGGAAACTTGCGTGGATTGAGCTGTCAGTGTCATCCCACTGATGCTAGGGATTGACGAAGGAAACCTTTACAATCGTAATCGAGATTTTAGTAATATTTTTTATGCTGATTCTATTGATTATTTTATATAAATAAATTCAAAGCTACTATTTTAGTTGGCAAAACAGACACTACTGGACTAGTCTAGGAAAAAAAAGGACTAAGTTTCTGTTTTGCTATTTTAAAACCCCAAAAAATAGTAAAGTTTCCCTTCGTCAATTTGCCGTGTTATAGCAATTTCATACAATTATCAAAGAATGATAGTTTTGATTGGAATATCATCATCTGCCTAGCTTTTTCCCAACTATGTTGGGGTCGGCTTCCAGTCTAACCGGATGCAGCTGAATACCGGTATTTTACGTGGAGCGACTGCCTATCTGACTTCCACAACCCAGTTACTGGGTAATACGCTACCCCTTGATAAGACTGGTTCTCAGACTTTCGGGCTACTGATGACCCGTAACGACTGTCAAAGATCCACGAATGACAGCCGGGACCAACGGCTTAACGTGCTTTCCGACGCACGGAGGGGTCTTGGTATGTGAAGATGGTCACCCATCCACGGACCAACCGCGGCATGCGTAGCTTAACCTGATCGATCGACCCGTGCGGCTGTTATTGCTTAGCCACAAGCCTCCAGCCTCCTGACAATTTAAGTTGGTAGTTCATTTACTTAACAATTAATTTCCCCTACTCACCTAAGCATCTTTTCATCGAGATGTATTAGAGTAATGACAATTTAATGTAAGCCAGGCATACCCTGGACTACCAGCTCCTGTCCAAATTGTAGTCTTATTACTATTTTCAACTCATTTCATTTTAATAATACGAAGGAAGAAGAGTAAAAAATGAGGTAGCTCCATTGAAAATATCAGCTGCAAAATCGTCATTTTGCATACGTATAAAAATTCTAGAATCTTTCTTCTGTTTCCTACATCAGCATTTTAGATTCATTTTACACACCTGTAGTATTAAGCGAGTATAAAAATTGCCTCGATCCATCGTCGTGGTATAAATGTTGATACAGTTAACGTGACGTGGCGAATATGTTCGTCATTTACTATAGTATGTCTCTCCTGAGCCGCTTTTGTGATAATGACTACGCTTTTTTGTTTGTTGTAGGATTTATGGCCATGCCAAAAAATACCTGAAATTAAAGAGTTTGCTGCTTGACCTCGAATGTCATATGCGCGATGGCTGATTCCCCGAAGTCATCAGGTCGAACGTCTGAATTGCCGAAATTCAATAGCATCGATAC
Source organism: Eremobia ochroleuca (assembly GCA_949629135.1). Lineage (NCBI taxonomy): Eukaryota > Metazoa > Arthropoda > Insecta > Lepidoptera > Noctuidae > Eremobia > Eremobia ochroleuca. Next base: position 18,176,216 of record OX451385.1, read on the forward strand.
TACAATTTCGAATAGACATTAGATTGAGCGTCTGTTTTGCCGAAAAGTCATTGCAACGATAGTCCTATCCATCGAATGTCTATTGGTTCGACGTGCCAGTACTCGTACATACTCGTACATAATGTTGATTAAACCCTGCTGGTTTATTTTTTAACCCAGTTTAGATTCCTTCTTTTACTCTTCTTGAATATTTTATGTAGATATAGCTTTCGACTTACTGGCACGTCGAGCCAATAGACATTCGATGGATAGGACTATCGTTGCAATGGCTTTTCGGCGAAACGGACGCTCGATTTAATGGCTATGCGAAATTGTGGTAAATCGATTCTATGGAATTTCAGCAATTCAGACGTTCGATCTGATGACTTCGTGGAATTAGCTATCGGGCATATGGGGCCATTCAAGTATCACGTAAGCACTACAGGGGGCGGGGAGTCTTTGCTTTGCTTATATTTGATGACATGGGGGATGGGTCTGGATGGTGATTACGTCAGCAGTATTTATTTCTTCACTTTTTCGGATTTTCTACAAAGTTTAGTCAATTTTGGTTTGAACACATATTATTATGGCAACCCTACTTGTCTATGCTTGAAAACGGAACGCATTTTCAGGGATTCCCGGAAATAATTAAATAAATAGTTATAAGAGCAGCAGGCTCATCAATGAATAAAGAACAACACATTGAAAAATGCATTTACCTATTAATGTTTACGTAAAAATGGGGGGAGGGGGGGGGGGGGGGGGGGGGGTTAATAGATTTGCTTACTTTTGCTGACGAGGGGGAGGGGGGGTTAATAATTGCAAAAAGTCTGCTTACGTAATACTTGTACTTGAATGGCCCCTATGACATTCGAAATCAAGCAGTAAATTAGAAATTAAACCATATCAGAATACCAGCGCAGCGGTATTTATTTTTTTAATGCTGAGATAGGAGCCTTTTGGCCTCGCACAGGTCTTTTTGGTGGTTTTTTGTGTAGTTTTAAATGCTCCTTTTTTACTTTTGTGTTTCCTGTTTGCCCCAAACAAAATAATTTTCTTTTTCTTTAATTTTTTTAAGCCCCGTTGGTTTAAGTTCAGTAAATTTTTGGCAATTTGATTAATTAATAACTGAAAAACTTAACTACCGAAATGTGGGTGTAGGTGCACCTTTGTATAACCGTTCGAGGAATACAAGCGTGACGTTTTGGTTTGTTTTAATAAATGTAATGAATTAATTAGGTATTAGTTGTTATTTACTTACAGACGCCAGCACGTCAAGCTACCCGAAACTGTCAAATTTTACCAATCAACTTTGTACCTTATGCTATAGCGATAAAGTTGAAAACCTATTAAAGAAATCTGACAGATTGTAGTAGCTTGATGTGCTGGCGTCTGTACATATTATTTTAATCCTGAATAAATTAAAAGCATTCGACAATAATGACATGATTACCATATATCTGATATTCCTTTAGAAAGATTTACTCTTTATTACTTTCATGTCTTTTTGCAGATTTTTAAGGCAATATGAAGCCTTTAGTTTCAATAAAATGATAAGGAAAATATGTTCAAACCTAAATCCTCCAAATTACCCCAAAGGACAGTTTGATAAAGGGTAGAAAAGGAACAGACGTTGTCGACTAAATCCTGTTCTGTTAGCAATGTAATTAAAGTGAAGTCTTCTACCAAAGAAATTTATTTATTAGTTGACTGATAAAAAGAAAAATGCATTCCTAAGAAATTTTCTTTTTTTTTTTCAGAAAAGATAATATTTTCATTATTATCTCGTCGTTAATATTGTGTGCTGCGTTGGTGCCCCGCCGAAACACGTATTCGAAAATAGCGCGCAATTTTGATTTTTCCATGCTTACAAAAACAATTTATTCAACTCTGAAATCACGAAAAAAAATCAGCTGTTTCATAAACAGCAGATTTTTCTGAGTTGGTTCCATAGTGAAAGTTATTCATATTCGTGGGTGGAACACCCTGTAAAAATTTGGAGCCGGTAAAAAAAAGCATGCTGTATATCAGGACTTTATGACATACGATAATTTGTCCGTTATAAACCTCAGGGACTGAGAAAGGTATAGTTTAAAATAATTTTCCTCCTTATTATTTACGTAACAAAATAATTTTAACACACACTCTATAATTAACACCCACTCTATAATTTTAATGAAATTCGATGAAATTATTATGCCGAGACTTTTGGGATTCAACTCGGAACTCATAAGTACTTGACGGGTCCGGTCCAAATTGCCTACGAATCGCGATAGGGGAGGGGGTATATTTTAAGATATTCGTGACGCAACCCCGATCCCCTACCACAGGCATTATTTACGAGTAAAGTATATACCTTTGTAACTGACTCTTTAGAGACTCCAGGAGATTACCTGTAGGACTCAACGAATTTCTATACATGTAGAGAAATGAGAAGAATAACATGTAACATTCGTATTTAAAGCTGGATTGTATAACACACACTAGCGACCATGCTTGAGAACATTGGAGCTCACTGGAGAATTAGCGATTGTTTTACTATGGTGAAAATTCTGTGGCCTACGTTACACAGTTCCTACCGCTGGTGATTAGGTAATAGGTATTACGGGCTGGTGTCCGCAACTCCACGTCAATGCGCGTATTTTGCGTACGGGTGGGAAAATCGATCGTTCGATCCACCCCAGCTCCTCAAGGAAGGCCAGCAACGCCTTGATGTTACTGACCGTCTCACGTAGGGTACCTGGGTTACCGAAGTATTTTGCCCTGTACGTGGTACCGCTGGTGATTGCGAGAAGCGGATAGAGCGAGGGCGAGTAATGCAGCGAGTGAGCGACGGTGTCGGGCTATTGTTCGCCGGTATGCCGGTAACCAAGCGTGAGTCTCTCAGCGAACGTTTTGCCTGCCAAGCGAGCATCGCTGAGTGGGTATTATCTTCGATAGCTCTTGTTGCTACGACAATCGAGTACTCGCCGTAACTCTTTTACTTTCATGGATGCTAGAATCTTTTCCTCGTTTCTTGAGCGAGAAAATCGTTGATAGCTAATCGCTTGGTCGTCAGCGGTGGGACAGGTACCTACCTAAATGGCCTACTCATTTAATCATACATTAGAATAGAATAGAATATTTTATTTGCGTAAAACATGGTATACAAGGGTGTTAAATACGAATTGAGGCACAATAAGCATGTTTGGCTAGGATAAAACATAGCATGCAAAATTTTAAAGACAAGTTAAGCAACAACAATCGTTTTTTTTTTTTTTTTTAATTAAAAAACATCAACATTTTTATCTATGAATTCTTTTAAACTATAAAAAGTCCACTCGAGTAACCACTTATGAAATTTAATTTTAAATAATTTTGTATTTAAAGCTTTGAAATGCCTTGGTATTTTATTATAAATGCACACACACATTGCCAAGCAGTTACTATTGTATTTAGACAGTCTAAGCAAATCATTTAACACTAGTTTATATGGATCTCGTCGGTTCCGTTTGTGAGTGCACAGCATTTGCATAACATTGAACTTCTCTGAAGGGTTTTTTGTGGCAAAAAAACCTTTGTATGTACATTTGAGTTCAAACAATTAGGAACAACAGACGTCCAAACCGTAATTTTATAATTACTACCAGTACTGGAGTACGTTGATGAAGGCATTCTGTTCACAGATGGCCTCAAAGCGACCATGTGAGCTCGTTTGGCTTTAAGGCCTTGATGATAATGGCACACTGCCAACAGTACAGTGAAAATTATGTCGTGTAGTTTAATGAAAAGGAGATGGAAAACGATGGGCCCAAATATAATAAGTTAATAATATTTTATCTATAAATTTGGCATCTTTTTTATCTTAGAATATGAAAAATCACCTCATTTCTCAATCTGGAAGCGGAGAAATATGAGAAAGATAGTTTTCGTGAGATTATCGATTGAGTAATCGATTAAATAATAACTAATAACTAACTAGAAGTAATTAAATGCACTATATAATTATACTTAATGCAATATAGTGCATATAATTACAGACATATTAATAAATAAAATATCAATTAATTACTGAAGAAACAATATTAATGACTATCGATTTCATATAGTTTAAAATCGGTCTTCTATTTTTAGTCTATTTATGTCGCTGGTATGACAGCTTTGGCTAGTGCTAAAGGGGGACGACTCTAAGCGTGAACTTTAGTGCTATTCTGTAAAAATCTCACCGTAATAACTCGCGTGAAGTGAGCTTAAAGTGAGCAGTCGTTAGTGTCAATGTCTAGCATCCGATGGAATGAATGCTCACTTCACCTAACTATTCTATTCTATTCTTCTCACGGTGAGATTCTAACAGAATCGACCGGCTGATGCTTCGATCTGTCAAAATCACACCAAAATACAGTAATCGCGTCAACGCCGGCTGTCTCTGAAAACCAGCGCTGGGGCTCTGTCTCCCATAGGGTAGTAGCGTTATACTGAGTTATGGCCATTTGCGTGGTTGTGACGCATATTTTCTCCCAACTTATTCTTTTTTGTGTTTTGTGTTATTTCTCTGCGCTATTGCTTGCCGCAAATAAACGTATTATCTTTTTTTTTTTCTACTTTTGACAGATCGAAGCACAAGTTTACGCAAAGTTCGTCTCTGTATCTGACTCATAGTTCATATTGACTGTGGCATTGCTACAAACATTATGTTCAGTAATGAAATTTTCATCACGTAAATATTAGGGGAAACCGGGGTAATGGCGCTCACGAGGTAGTGGCGTTCATACATATATCTTGGAAACCACATTGCGTAAAAATATGGGACTTGGAGTGAAGTGTGGGGGAAGTGACGTGTAAGCAGGTAGTGACAAGTTTGGCTAGTTCGATCGCAGCAGGAGATAAAGAAGTGCACTTGTTTATTTTCGGTCGCGCTGATCTAATTTTTTTGGTGTATGTTTTTGTTGGTCAGTCAAAAATTTTAATACTTTTTTGTTATGTCTATTATAAATTAAAGTATATTCTATATCTATTGTGTTTAAAGATAGTTTAGCTATTAAAGTTAAAGTTTATTTTATTCGTTTGTTTTGCATACATATGTTTTAGCGTCATTACCCCGTTGCTTGAGCGCCATTACCCATGGTAAGGGGTAATGGCGCTCAAACCTGTCCTTTTTTCAATATTTTATTACTCAAAATTAATAAAAGTTTCATAAATTTTGTTTAGGAATATTTATTGTTGGATAGTTAATATATTGCCATTTTATCCTAATTTTAAAATAAAGATATTAATAACGAGAATATAAAGTCTTTTCCTTAAGTGAGCGCCATTCATTCCGCTTACCCTAATTGCTGATCATTTTACTAGTACTTAATGACCGTAATACTATCCAAGTTTAAAAGGAAAATTCACATATTATAATTACACTTTTGCTTACATGGCATTGGAATTTAAATATTTATTCTGAGGATCAACGTAAATACGCTTGCGTCGATCCTCAAAATGAATATTTCGGCATTCAACTCCATATTGCTGTGTAAGTATTTCCTTGATTTGATTCTCTAACTAATATTGTATTACTGCTAACATCACATGTTGATCTTCCCCCGCAGACTGCGGTAGTAATAAATTAACATAACGAGATTATTCTAAACTTCAGTAGTACAGCCAGCAACGAAAGTCGGTTAACTCTGACTTAAAAAACAAAGAAAGAAAGAAAGGAAAAGAACAGAAAATTCTCTTGTTTTCCACAAGAGAAAAGAAAGAATGGCAAAAAAAAAAGAAAGAACGTTTAGTAACATAACAATCTTAACACTGACAATTAATGATTAAGGGCGAATTACACCAAGCACATCAAAACGGTTCAAACGCGGTTTAGATTAACACAAATTCTTGGCTAGATGATGTAGTGAAAACCAGAGTTTCGAATAATTTTATGTCAATTTAGATTTAAATATTATGTACTAGCGACCCGCCCCGGCTTCGCACGGGTGCAATGGAGAAACACTGATAATTTTAGAGCCATTATTTCTCGTAAAAAGTATAGGATAAAAAATGGTTATTGTGGGTTATCCCTAAGAGATAGACATATACCATCGCGGACTTTTTTGTAGACCTTTTTAAGGTGTACAATACTGTAGTACATTATTTCGATCTATCTCGACGGGTTCAGCCAGCGTTTACAAAGTAAGCGCAAAAAAATGAGTTTATTTACGACATTACATTAGAAACCTCTAAATTTATCAGTGTTTATCTACTATATTATGCATGTATTATACATATAAACCTTCCTCTTGAATCACTCTATCTACTAAAAAACCGCATCAAAATCCGTTGCGCACTTTGAAAGATATAAGCATACATAGGGACAGACAGACAGGGAAGCGACTTTGTTTTATACTATGTAGTGAAATTGCCTGGTATTATGTGTCTATTTGGAATCTCAGTAGCAGCTCGAAGTCTGGACTAGTGCAAAGTTGATGGCAATAGAATCGCCCCCCATTATATCAGACTTGAACACAACTGATGAAATATGAGTACAGCCGGTCGATTCTGTAAAAATCTCACCGTGAAATCATAAGTGAAGTGAGCACTTAATAGTGAATCTTCCCTAGTGAATGACAGCTCAATCCACGCTCACTTCACCCAAGCTTTCAAGGTGAGGTGGTTACAGAATCGCACGGCAGGTACATCTGTGCCCAACGCTACGGGGAACACATGGCGTGATGCTATGTTATGTTAAGAAAAAGAAGTGTTAAAACCGAGTTTTGTGGCTGAACGTACCATAGTAAGGGACGTACAGACCTTATTTGATTTGACATCTGGATTTAGCTCATCAGAAAGTTTTTATTAAACTCCCTAAGTTTGATTTATAGCTTTTCAAGGAATTTTTGCTTTCTCATTTCCTGCTAATTTTATAGGAAGTCCAAGATTTATGGAGTTGACCGGTCCTGCAAAGTTTTTTTACGAGTTTATTATGTTTTGAACTTTTTAATTAATTTTTCAAAAAGTTTTTTGTAAAGGTTGTCTACTAAAGTCTTAAAATATAAATATAATAATAAAAAAAAAACTACTAAAATAACGCAAAGAAAAGTTATGAATGCTTGAAAGTCAAATTTTGGAAAAATCTCAATAAAGTATGAAAATTGACATATCTACCAAACTATAAAACTTTAGCTAGGTAAAGTAAGGTTCAATAATTAGTAAATGACGTCCTCTATATGCGAATTTGCTATGGCAGGTCCAGATTCAGTTACCCTGTATATACATACCCACATACATACATACATACCGGTCAAAATCATAACCCACCTTTCTTGCTTCGCCGTAGTCCGGTAAAAAGCGGGCGAGATACTCCAAGGATTAGGAAGGGCGGGAGGATAGTGATAATTCGATTTACACCCCAATTGGCTCTAATAACTTAAGCGTAAAGATAGCATTATAATCCAAACACAACACATTAAGCACTACACCAAGTACACCTCTGAACAACCAATCATTTGAGAGGCGTCGGAGCACAAACGCAATTGCACGCAAGTCAATATTGATTCCCGCGGAACAACAGACCGACGGGTGATTAAATGGTGTTTATCTGTTTATACCGGCTTATTAATCACGTTTATGTTTAGGGAAATGGGATGTAGTTTGTTTCAAGTTTCGTTGGGGAGAGAAATTACAATGAGGCCGATGTTTGTGAAAATATAAGAGTGAAAAATTCTGTCATTCTTGGTAGTGGCGAAAAATCTGTTACTGAAATATAAAACTGCCGGTCGATTCTGTAAAAATCTCACCGTGAAATCATAAGTGAAGTGAGCACTTAATAGTGTTAATCCCAAGCGAACGGCGGCTCACTCCATGCTCACTTCACCCAAGCATACACGGTGAGATGGTTACAGAATCGCAAGGCTGTACTTTTCTAGTAGAGAGATTACCGCCACATGCGGCCGTAATGTCCAAATACAGAACGCTTTTTTGACACCTTAATGTCTGTAAAATCTGTCATTTTCAACAGTATTCGACTAATGAAAATGACAGATTTTCATGACGACCGTTATAAATATGACGGAAACGTTCTAATAGAAAACCGTAGCATAAGGCCAAAATTCACACATCGTAAGTGATACAATGCAAACAAACAATAAGCGTCTTCATAAGTTATGTGCTCTATTTCTATGTCATAAGCGTTAAAACTATGCATAGAACTTATATAACGTTACGAAAAAGGATTTAGGTAAATATATTCGCTAACAGAATGTAAAGAAGCTTCTAAACACACTGTTTTGATTGTAGAATAGGGTACTGTAAATAAAAACTACGTTTGCTTGTTGTTATAACTTTCCATAAATAAACCCAAGCTTAACAGCTTTATAGAGAAAGAGGATGAGCAAAATTAGCTCAAAAATTAACCCCCAAGCGCGAGCAAGAAACCCACAGCATTACATCGACGTGTCGTAAAATCAATCTATTTATACGTATATGTGACGTAACTCACACCGAATATGTAGGGCAGGCACTCCCGCGGGATACCGCAGGATCTACTCATATAAGTACCTACGAACCCCGCTGACAATATTCAAATTACATTTTCAACGATATGTGTAAATTGACGGGTAACACATTTTCTTCCTATATTCCCACGATATCGGAATGAACACGTCAAGGTGTTTGGCTAAAGATATTTGAGACTGAAATAGTACTGAAGCGAAATCCTATCTGTAGGGCAAAGGCCTATTATCTAAGTCTATCGACGAAGATAACTATGAGCCCTTCCGAAAATAGTTGATCCGTCAAAACAAGTGTCAAATCCATTTTTTCGGACGGGCAAATACATATTGATAGTGGGGAGGGACCAGTGTGAAATCGTATAGTCATTCATTCTTAGTTTGGGCCCCGAACTGATCATATGTCCGGCAGTGATACGGATTAAGAAACGTCATAGAAAAAACAATACATACTACAACAAACATAAGAATACTTATAAACTAATACTACAAAATTATCACCAATACAATACTATAATAATATAACTTAAACATACTATAAATACGTGCTACATAACAAACTTATACTACTACACACGATCACACCACGCGCGTGTTAGCATATCTATAGTTAGGTGTAAGCTTAGAGATACCTCCTAGGGAAGCAGTTGTGGCCCAGTGGAGTAATGGTGGCTCAGCGGTAACGGGCGGGGCTTATGAGTTGTATATCGTGGGTTCAAACCCAAGCAGGCACTTCACTTTGTGTAAAACATTTCATCACCACTGCTCTCAAAACGGTGAAGAAAAACATAGGGAGGAAACCGGCATGTCGTAGAACCAAAGAAATCAAAATCATGTGACATCTGCCAACTCGCAGAATACACTTATGTGAGGAGAGATTTGGCACGCTATGGTGAGGAGAAAAACAGTGTTGTAATGGGAGAGAACGCGTTCAAGTCCGTCCTAATAATCAGTCTATAACGTTCCCACATTATTGGCTGATTATGCTTACTTACTGACAGACACACACACACACACACACACACACACACACACACACACACACACACACACACACACACACACACACACACACACACACACACACACACACACACACACACACACACACACACACACACACACACACACACATACACACACACACACACACACACACACACACACACGCACGCACGCACGCACGCACGCACGCACGCACGCACGCACGCACGCACGCACACACACACGCAAACAAACACACACACACACACACACACACACACACACACACACACACACACACACGCACACACACGCACACACACACACACACACACATACACACACACACACACACACACACACACACCACACACACAATATAGGTACCTGATAAGTTAATATTTCGCAGAGCGTTGAATTTCCAAGATTTCTTGACAATTTAGTACAGAGTGGTTGGCATGTACTCGTAGGAAGTTATGTCTTTTGTTTTATCACAGCTATTCCTAGGATTATTAGATCCCTCAGAAATCTTATGTTGTATTATTATTATTATGTATTACTATCTTCTTTAGTATTGTATAAATTAATTTAAAGATTTTATTTAAAAGATAGATGATCTTCTACTTTTTTTCATAAATATCTTAAATTCATTTATTCACTGACACACCATGCACAGCCTAAACCATGTGGTTTAGAAGCACCCAATTTTGCAAATGAGTTCCTTATGTAATAAAGGTGAGCACTAAGACAGGATTTTTGAAAATTCATCCATTTCAGTACCTACTTTATGATCCGACCTACTCAAGTTTCCACTCAAGTGTCCTAAATTACCTGACAGGGTTACAACTACTATTTTCAAAACAAAATGCATTCCTACGCAAACTTTACTGCAACACTCCACAGGGGTTACCTACAAGTAACTAAGTGTACCAATCTCTTGGAACCTAATACTGTTGTTGAAACTATCAATTCAACATGAGAGTATTGCAACTCCCAAGGAAATTGCCGCATTCATTGGCTAACGTAAATCGGCGACTTGAATTCTATGCTGGGAGACTGTTGACTTGGCTAGTGTATACAAACCAGACGACTAGAATTTCCTATGCGTATTTTTAGGGTTCCGTACGTCCGAATAAAAAAACGGAACCCTTTTCGGATCACTCGTGTGTCCGTCTGTCCGTCCGTCACAGTCAATTATCTCCGAATCTATTAGACCGATTAAGTTGTAATTTGGTACACATATAAATTTCTGTGACCCGAACGCAGAGGTGTGACGTAAATAGACGAAACCTGTGTATGGGGGTCACTTTTGGGATCAAGATGGAAATTAAAAAAAAAATTGCAAACTGCATTGTGTGACATATCAAATAAAATGGCTTATTGTGAGGACCTCAAATATATATTTTTTATAATTTTAAAATAAATAGTTTCCAAGTTATTCAAGAAAATAGACGAAAATTGACCATTCCCCCTCTTTATCTCCGAAACTACTGAACCTAAAATTTTGAAAAAAATACAGAAATTGGTTTTCTACTTATAGATTATGGAAAAACCTATAAGAAGTCCATGATATGAAAAATAACATGGTAACTCACTCAATATTGTGCGTAACAACTTACATTGGCAGTTGGAATTAATGGGAGAACATGATTTTCAACTACAATGTTAAGTTTGTTCTTGGGATAAATTCATTTCAGCTACGGAACCCGTCATTGTACGTGGTCCGACACGCACTTGGCCGGTTTTTTTCTGTGTATTCCCTTGGCTGAAGGTACTCGATGGGTTTTTACGGGCTTCAGCCATGCGATGTATTAAATTACGTCAAAGGCGAAGTTGTTCGAATCGCTTGAGCATTCTTATTCACTCTTTCAGTCATTTTTTTATTTTTTATTTATTGCTGGATGGGCTTGCTCTTGACCTCGATCTCGCCAGTTCAATAGCAATGAATGAGGTCTATGATGGAACGAGCAGTCTACAAACTAGCTTCTGCCAACGACTTCGTCCGCGTGAAATTCCATGTTCCCCTGACCAACCGCATCGCATCGCATCGCCCACCCGTGCTAATGTATAATATAATAAAATATAATCTTTATGTTTTTTTTTTAGGTAATAATAAAATAAAAAATAATTATACCAAAACCAACTGTTAGTTCCAAAGGTTAGCACGTTCAAACAAATAAACTGTTCAGCTTTATTATTAGTGTATACGAGTATGTCGCAGTAAGATGGTTGAAGCCTCGATATAATTATATCCCTAGGGTTATAGCTATATCACGTCTTCAACCATCTTCCTCCCCCCCCCCCCATAACGCGCATCTTGCGTGTACTTAATGACGTAGCAGACAGCATAGATATTTTTACTTGTTCTCTGAGTGAGTTCACAAAAACCACGAAGTACACAATATGTTATGGTAAATAATAAAACTGTAATTGTGGCCACACTATTGAATTAGGAAATTCCTGTAATGATAGTGATGTTGAGTTAATTAATAAATAAATCTTACTACGACATATAGATGGACAGATAGAAGATAGATATAATATAATATAAATAGTATATCCATACTATATTAAATGCTGTTGCAATATTATTTTATTTTTAATATACAATATTATTTTTAGTATATTGAAAACCCAAAACACGTGTCTAGTATTTTTATGTAAAGAATCTATGCACAAAATTTCAAAACTGTATCATGAAAAATCACGAAGTTATAAGCTTGTTATGTTACCTGATTGTCTGTACAAAAAGTTGGTTACCACTTAACACGCGCCGCCGGCCGACCTGCTGTGACCTGTGTTGTGCGCATATGATTGCGGATATGTACTTAGTGTCGCTCGGTGTCCAACTTGTTACCTTTTTTAAATATTTTTGGGACAAAATATAACATGGTGTAAAAATTATTGGAATCGATTCAGTTACTTATTCTGAACAAACTGTATACAGGTTTGCAATATACTAAAAATAATGTTGTATATTTTTTAGTAAAGACGGATTAAAAGTCATTTAACTTTGACTTTACATTTACCTTACAACTACCCGCACATACTTTAAATGAGAGGTTTTATGCAACTTTCCTTATCTCCGACGACTCGGCGTTGCATGAAATTAACTAGCGGCCATTCCGAGAATTCTTGCTGCCTTCAAACTATTCGCGTGAATGCGATATTGCAGAAGAACAGAACGGAACAGAATCTTTGCAAACCACGGATCGGGAGGCCTAGTGACGGATTTAGCTTTCTGGTATAGAAATAGTGGTTAATATTTAGTCAATTTATGTTAATCATGAATATTTAGCTTGAACAGCGGGGTAGTTGCGAAACACACTATCAGTAGCAATGGCTTACATTTGGACAGTCCAACAACATTCATTGTGTGTTACGCAATTAGGGTGCTGTTCTATATTTTATTTAGACTTAAGTACATACTTTCTATGTTTTATAAATGAAACTATGGTGTTCAGTCTCTTGGATGGCTTGAACGCCGTAATGTGATATACTATTTATTGTTAACTAGCGACCCGCCCCGGCTTCGCACGGGTGCAATGGAGAAACTGATAATTTTAGAGCCACTATTTCTCGTAAAAAGTATAGGATAAAAAATGGTTATTGTGGGTTATCCCTAAGAGATAGGCATACACCATCGCGGACTTTTTTGTAGACCTTTTTAAGGTGTACAATACTGTAGTACATTATTTTGATCTGTCTCGACGGGTTCAGCCAGCGTTTACAATGTAAGCGCAAAAAAATGTGTTTATTTACGACATCACATTAGAAACCTCTAAAATTATCAGTGTTTCTCTACTATATTATGCATGTATTATAGATAAAAACCTTCCTCTTGAATCACTCTATCTATTAAAAAAAAACGCATCAAAATCCGTTGCGTACTTTTATAGATCTAAGCATAATAGGGACAGACAGACGGAAGCGACTTTGTTTTATACTATGTAGTGATTTAGGGCTGATTTTTCTTGCCAGGGTCGCGGGTTGTTCGAAAGAGTTACCGTGGCCCTTGGCACAGGCAACTGAAGGAACACGGTTATGGTCACTAAAAGTCTGACATGCCCTCCCGCTCAACCCAGAGCGGGAGCAGTTATTTGATAATTTCCCACCCAAAAAAAAAGGCTGATTTTCCATCACCGGCTAGTTTTATTCGAGGAATGAAATTGACGTTTGACACTTTTTGTATAAAATAACTGTTGAAATTTCAAAATTATTCCTCGAATGAAGTTGTCAGGTGATTGAAGGGTCAGTCCATAGGTCAGTCCTTAGTTATCTTAGTTATCTTTGAGTGAACTGTAATAAACCGAATTTTGTACGCCCAGCGATGTCAAGAATGTTGTTTGCATTGTTATATCATAAGCTGCAGTTTTATTGAGTACCAGCGTTTGTCAGTGGTTTCACCCAATGTTGGTTAATATCCAACAGGAACGTCTTACTGGGAATAAAAGTACCCTACGTCTTAATCCAGGTTATAAACTATCCCCCTTACTAAGAAACGTTGTATAGCGTCTGTATAGTTACAGAACGCTTTGTCTTCTTCTTTCGAAATTCAAATTAATGACGACGAAAAGAGATAAATTGGTGTGTAACTATTCATCTGATATAATACGTTTATTAGTACCTAAGTGGTATATTTATGCTAAATTTCATCCAAATCTGTTTTAGCCGTTTTTGCGCCAATCCGGAACACACTTTGAGATAAACGGACAAAAATTCTAAAAACTATGTTTTCGGCATCAGACTCGTTTCCACACCTCGTAGTAAATACTTAAAAAAAAAAATAGGAATCAGTGTACAGTTTTGATATCATTAGTTTTTTATTATCTTTTGATTATTGAAATATTGACAGGCTGCCAACTAGATAGACTATGATGGTGGTAAAACCCAAAATCATATAAGTACATAACTATTTGGTACTCAAAACTGAGATCTGTTATTGCAAACGCAAACGCCGCACAAACGTGACGCTAGCACCACGTCCTCTTCCACAAAAATTGTGTTCAGCAGATTTGTTCACAAACATTTTGTGCAGAACTCCAATAGTGCACATACTGAGCTTCAGATCCGTTAGTCTCTGTTTCTACCGGCAAAGCTGTGTCTAACTTTTATAATGCAGCAAATTTATAAATGTTTACTTGAGTGAGTCCACCGAAAGATTATATTGGGTGTACCTACCGGAAAGTTCTGTCGGTTTTAGTAGTACATAGAAATTTTTCGAATTTTTCTCTATACCAATACGTTAAAAGTATTGAATAATATTGCGTCATAATTTCTGGGTTACGGACTATAAATACACGTATTGCGCAATAATTTGTCATTCACTTCTGAGTAGCCGCAGTGTCAAAATGAGTGCCAACGATAAAGTTCATTTGAGGCATTGTATACTTTATGAGTTCCAGAAGGGAAATGACGCTGCTACAGCCTGTAGAAATTTGTGTAGTGTTTTTGGACTCGAGTGTGTATCTGAACGTGTAGTAGACAAGGGATCAGGGACAATATGTAATTGATTAAAATATAAATAGTAGCTTTAAGAACTAACCACGAGTTTTATTTACAAAAACCGACAGAACTTTCCGGTACACCCAATATCTTCATCCAAGCTTAGTGGGCCTTCTGATCCTTATTTTGTACATAAAGGTAGCGAATACCTGCCGCGATTATTTAATTTCTGGAAAGAGAAGCTAATACTTCGCATAACTCGTTGCTGTACAAATTATGTTACTTTGCAGGGGCGGTATTCGCTGTACTGGCTCGCTTTTTCATGATAAGCTTTGTGTGGTAGATGTAGTTTGTTTAGAACGGACTTCTTTATGATTTATGTGTGTTGTTTGAATGGGATTATTGTTTCAAATTGCTTTTCTTTTCATATTGTTCTAGGTAATTTTGTGTTTTGTTTTTAAAACCCTTGCGTGATATAAGATTTTTTATGTAACTTTTGTGGGTGTGTTTACAAACACGTATCTCATATGCTCAAACAATCCGAAAAACAATCACATTCCGAAAAAGTGTTGTTGAGTTCTATTATTTAATTCGTTTTACCGGCTATCGTACCGCTCATCTTGAGTAAATCGTCATGCATTTTGATGTTATCGAGCAAAAACAGACTACCTACAATATTTGTCTCTCCTTCCCTTTTCAATCCATCCAAAGGTTGTCTTTAAAAGATCGCTCTTAGCGATAAGACCGCCCATTGTGTCACCCTTTGTAAAATTTCTATATTTATATCTGTAATCTATATGGTGTACATAATAAAGAGTATTCTAAAAACTGAAAATTAAAGTCATTTGTTTCCTTCTTTCCATCAATTAACGTTACAATGGGGATTACCTACCACTGAAATACTCCAATGAGCCAAGAGCGAACTTAATATAATTAAGGTTACGTCATACCTGTCTCAGCTCCGTAGCGAGGTCAATCACAAGAAGATTCTGCTCTTTATCGAAGTCTGAAGATACTTTTATTTCATGGGGACCTGAAATTGAATTTGTTCACAATTATTTCATTTATTTAAAGTATGTATAACACACATAATCGGGCTATAATATTCCCACTGCTGGGACACAGGCCTCCTCTCGGTGAGAGGGAGTGGGCCGTAATCCACCACGTGGCCCAGTGCGGGTTGGTAGATGTCACATGTCTTCAAATTATTGGTTCTAGGACATGCCGGTTTCCTCACGATGTTTTCCTTCACCGTTTTGAGAGCAGTGCTGATGAAATCATTCAAAATACGTTTAGTTTATATTTATAGTCAAAAATATAAAAATATATATATATAAATATAAATATATATATATAAAATATATATATATTCCATATTATCAAATTACACTTGGAGGACTCAAAAATTCTAGACAGAATTTGTTTAAGGAAATAAACAAAATATTAAAGAAATTACCTTCAAAGTGGTGAATGACGAAGACCCAAACAGTTGTCCATAATATGAGGATAGTGCACAATCCAAGCTGGCAGAGAATGCATCTAAAGATGACGGAACCGACGGACTCTCCCGGGAGTTTGGGGAGCGGGTACAATCTCAACCATGTGTTCGGAATCTAGACAATAGAGGATTTAATGGAAATTGTTTTGGGAAATCTAAAGATCTCGCAATGTTAGAGAGGGAGGGATAAGGAAACTTGTTTTTGAGATTAAATTGGACAACGATCCATGTGTTTGAAGATTTATGGGGATGAATTGCAATTCTTCTTCTAACCTGTCGATGGCAATCACCGGCGTCCATCAGTAAAAGAATTCGATTTCTATTCTATTTTATTAATCATGAAATAGAATTAAAAGCAGTAATTTAGAATGATGATAAATGTTTACTATGTTGGTTTAAAAGAAGTATACGTTGTTATTAAGTTATGTGTAAATGCAAACTTTTTTGAACTTTCTTTATTCTCTACACGGAGAGAAAAATCTTAGAAAAATTGAGTGGTAATGAAAAAAATACCATGCTAGCACAGTAAAAATTCTTATGCTTTACAGTAAAATTTATTGGACAAATAGTGAATTTTTCCCAATCTCACTCAGAAAATTTTCTCTAGATGTCACTTGCACTCACTTTGCAGTGACGAGCACAGTAATTTTTCTAAGAATTTTCTCTCCGTGTAGTGAGAATACCCGCAAAGGTAAAGAAACATGAGCGTAAATATGTAGACTCGTACAGTATTTCAAGGAACTTTGTTAGAACATGATAACAGAACAGCAAAGTAAGACGCTTCTAGAACTTATATAAGTTTCTTGATATTAATATCTCTACTTACTTTCTGAACAACCTCTGTCTCAGGCTGGAATAAATTATTACTGTTATCTTCAATTCCCTCCACTTCACCATTAGCATTTCTATTTCCTTTTGTACTTAACATATTATGACCTTTTCTACATCCATTACCAACTGGTTGCCGAATAACCTTATTAAGTAAACGTTTCTTAACTTTATTTTCACGAGAGCTACACACATATATTCTGTTTTCTTTTCTGATTTCCTGTCCAGTTAATATACCACCGTTAATATTTACTATCTTTCTTTTGACACTGATTCCGTTGCCACCTAGTTTCAAACTACTGCCAACGAGTATTTTAGGCTTAATTTTATTACCATTTTTCAACTTTCTATACAATGGTTTCACTAAAACGTTGTTTTTAAATTTTTCTTTCAGTGCGTTCTTCATGTTTTCAAGTCTTAAACTGAGCATTACAGTGAATTGTTCCCAAAACTGGGTATAGCGTGTTTTGTAACCCTCAAACTGCTAACTTCTCATTAAAAGTTGAATGCAATTACACGGCGAACTTACGCCCAATTTTGCGATCTCTGTAGGAGGCTATAATTAAAATCTATTACAGCCCTCGTTCTTTCGTTGGTAACTTTCGTTTAAAGGAAAATCCCGGAGTGTTATCTTAACTGTTCCTTTTTGTCAATTGCCACGAAACGGTTAAACCCTTTTTTTGTGGTACAATTTATTAAGGTTAATATTTTATTGTGATTTTTGTTTCAGTATCGTCCTGTCAATTATTTATAAGCAAATGGCTCCATTCCACAGTTCATTTTATCCTCGACTGTCAAAGAAAATAATTTAAAAACTTATTTAGGCAGTAAAGCGGAAACTATAACAAATCAGAGGAAATTATAATTCCGTTCAAGTCAAAGAGCGCATCAAATTCGTATCTTGGGTATCGAAGAGTTTCTTATAGCGAAAGTACAGTACGGATAAAATCGTAAATATTACAGATGAATGATATTTTTGCCAATATCACGCATAGTTAAATTGGTAAGAAGTCATTCTGTACAGTTACATACATTTAAGCTAGCTCAAGTGGCGATGGGCCGGCCGTGTTCTTGAGTGGAGACGGCAAATCGGCAAACATATGGTACAGAATGCCCTCAGGCTAGGTGGAGCGGCGATCTTCGTAGCGTAGCTGGTAGAGGCTGGGTGAGAACTCCCGAGAATCGAGCTGAATGGTGTGCAGTTGGAGAGGCTTAAGTCCAGCAGTGGATTGCAGTAGGCTGTTGATGATGACATAAATATAATGACCCCACCGCGCTTTACGCGACGGTCCTCGTCGGCGCGACGTAGCTGTACGCGCGTAGCAATTCATCAGCGCTGCACTGTAGTTGTTCGTAAGTTTTCATTGATATAGGTACCTTCGATCGATATCAGCGCTGATCGTCGGTCTAGCATTGAATAGACCCGCACGAGAGAAGTTTCAATTCTTCGACAATGTTCTCAACATTACTACTAGTTCCATAACAATTTTACTAAATTCGAATAAACGTTTCCGCACCGCCAACACAAAGTTTTCATAGTATCATATTCAAATGTATTCAAATATTCATATATTCATATAAGCATGTCCATATTATCATATCGTGAGAACGCGGAAAGAAACAAAGTTAAATTGAGTTCACGTCGTGTGGTCTGTCACTCAGGCAACGGTGTACTGGAACAGTCATCGTTACTATTTTTTGCTGATTCTATTTTTATTTTCTTTAATGGCCAACCAACAATTTTTTAAATGATAAAATCAAAAATCAAAATCAAAAGTAATTTATTCAAACTAGGCTGAGAATCAGCACTTTTCGAACGTCAAAATTACAAAAGACAGTCCCCCAAAACGCCCGCCCTTCACCACTTCCTACTGCTTTCGCTGGGAAGAAGAAGTGGCACAACAAACTCCCCAGCAGCACAGCTGTCTGTTCAGTTAAAAAATACTTGACTGAATACAATACAAGGTATGCAAAGTAATTAACATTACAAGACACAGAACACTAAATTAAATTATTTGGCATATGTCAGCTAACAACGCCAATATACCAAGAAATACAATAAAAAACTATACGTACTCAAGCAAAAATTAAATAAAAGCCTCCAGGTATAAAGGGATAAATAATCGTAATCCGCCTATACTGTTCCCATTGCTGGGAGTCAGGCCTCCCCTGGTAAAAAATACGGGCCGAAAATACGCCGAAAATAGGCCGAGGTAGTGAAAAAAACGCCGAAAACACGTCGACACGCCGAAAACACACGCCAAAATAGGCCGAAAATACGCCGACACACACGCCGAAATGAGGCCGAAATCACACCGGAAATCATTTTTACCCGGGTCCTCTCGGTGAGAGCGAGTGGGCCGTAATCCACCAAGCGGGCGCAGTGCTGGTTGGCAGATGTCACATCACTTCGAATTTTGGGTTCTAGGAGATACCGGTTTCCTCACGATGTTTTCCTTCATCGTTTTGGGAGCTGTGGTGATAAAATCATTTACACGAAGTAAAGTGCCTGCCTGGGTTAGAACCTACGACCTACAACTCGTAAGTCGCGGCCTACCACAGGGCCACCAGTGCTCTCTCTTTTGAATATCGTTTTCCTAAAATCTAAGGTTAAATGATGATTTATTTTCTGCAAGTAGGTTTGTACAAACACTTGCATGTCAATCATATTTTTTTAAAACTAGATGAGGTCGACGTTACCTATCTGACTACTCTGAGAAGAAAGGCCGAAACAAACTCAGAGGTCACAGTCTCTTTTAAAGTCCAGACATAATCTTGGTCAGATCATGTGAAGACCATGTAGATTGGTGTCTGAAATGTTCTTTTGAGTAAAGAAGGACACATATTGAGCGGACCTGTTCAGTAAGTGCACGCATTTGTCAAAAATCGTGCAGCTCAACTCAGAACTTGAGGAGTCTCACGATTCGACGAACAATACCAATGAAAGGACATTTGGGTGGGCCGCATAGTTAGTAAAACATTCTCTTATAGGTTGCACTGCATGCCCCATAAACATAATAATTGTGTCACAAGCAGAAGCACTATACTATAAAATTAATAATGAAATAAATTTGTCGCTATTTTGGATTTTTATTTTGACCTCACTATCGGCTTTAGCACCCTCAAAAAACCGTGAAAACGACACCCCTCTGGCGAAAGAAAGAAAAACAAAGATTACCTTACTCACTCGCTCTTATCTTTTTCTCACTCTCTATATTTTTACATTGCTCTGTATTCAATAAATACGAATTAATTATTAATAATAATTAATAATTTAAGCGTTTATTTGAGATACAACATATTAGGAAGAGACCGAGAGAGAGAGCGCATGGATACATCGATTTCTTAACGTTTAAAAAAAATAATAATAATCAGGTAATCGTAAGGGATTGTCTGATTATTTTTATGATAAGTCATAGGTAGTTGAATAAGGGCTGACTTTTCAATTATCTGGTAACTATATTCGAGGAATAATTTTGTAATTTTTTTTTTTTTTTGGACTTTTATACAACATGTATATGTCAGTCCGATTTATACAATAATAAACATTACATCACTTACTTATTTAATTCTTAAGAAGACAAAAGTCTGAACAAAAGACAAGCTCCTTCACTATTAGGGTTTGAGAGTATGCTATTCATAATTCCAACCTGTAATTTGTTCAGACCTAATGTGTCGAATAATGACATTTATTTCATACAAAAACTGTCAAACGTCAATTTTATTCCTCGAATATAAGTTTTCTAGCGATGGAAAAACAGCTCTAAGGGCTCTAAGGACTGATTTTTCCAACTTAATTTTATCCGTGGAATAATTTTGAATTTTTGACAGTTGTTCGATACAAAATCTGTCAGATGTCAATTTTATTCCACGAATAAAAATTATCTGTCGAATGAAAAATCAACCCTTAGTCAATAAAAACGTTATGGTCTACAGCCGTACGATTCTGTAACCATCTCACCGTGAAAGCTTGGGTGAAGTGAGCGTGGAGTGAGCTGTCATTCGCTAGACTTTAACACTATTAAGTGCTCACTTCACTTATGATTTCACGGTGAGATTTTTACAGAAAGGACCGGCAGTCCAAACATTTGAAACTAGAATTTTAAATATAATGTGGCATTACAGCTGAAGTGGAAAAATGTCAACTAACTTTTGGAGGCCTTTACATAATTGTATCTTACGTAGGTAAGAAGTTAATTTTCATTGACGATACATAACCGAAACTAAGTTACCAATTAAATAAGTAATTACAATCCACGTGTTAAGTGTTGGCGTTGTTTATAATTGAACATTCTTACTTTAATATGCGCGAATTCTGCAGACATATAAAAAGAAGGGTTCCGTAACACGGTACAATGTTTAACTACACATTTTTCTTTAAATACTTTAGTAAAAACCTCTTTAACTTTAATCATTATAATATTTGTTGTTGTAGCGGACATAATACACACTCTGTGAATTTCAAGTGTCTACCTATTACGATTCAAAAGATACAACCTTGTGGTAGACAGACGGACGGACGGACAGCGGAGCCTTAGTAACAGGGTCCGGCACCCTTTGCGTACGGAACCCTAAAAACAAAAAAAAACTGTATTTCGATTTTAGTATAAAAATTTTCAGAACTGCTAATGTATACCTAGTAGGTATTTAATAGTTCGCAGTCTCAAGACGAAAGTCTTTGACCAGTGCGTGTTGCCAGTAATGACACAATGGGCCTTATTATAAGGCTAAAAGTCACCCAAAGGACAATGGAGAGGGCTATGCTTGGAGTTTCCCTGCGTGATCGAATCAGAAATGAAGAGATCCGCAGGAGAACCAAGGTAACCGACATAGCCCGAAGAATTGCCGAACTTAAGTGGCAGTGGGCAGGGCACATTGCTCGCAGAACAGATGGCCGATGGGGCCGAAAGGTTCTAGAGTGGCGACCGCGTACCAGAAGACGTAGCGTTGGAAGGCCTCCCACAAGGTGGGCCGACGACCTTGTGAAGGCCGCAGGAACCCGTTGGATGCGAGAAGCACAAAACCGATCGAAGTGAAGGTGCTTTGTCTATGTCCAGCAGTGGACGTGGAGTTTCGGCTGAAATGATGATGATGATGATTTAATAGTTTTCTACAAAACATTGGAGGAAACTTTTTCCTCAACCACCTCGTAAACCCTACGCAGCAAAGTATATCATGGAAAACTTCGCTACGTCTGCGGTAGTCTAAAAATACAATATGTAAATAAGTCTCTTAATTTACTAACATAACATATATGTACAATGCTTGGATAGGGGTTAAAGGGGAAAGGACAGACAGACATGAAACAATCAACACATTGAAGATAAGTTCTTTTTCTATTTCAAGCAATGGAATACTATTTTTAAAGTTACTTTGTTGTTACTTAGTTGTTCTTATAAAAACAGGATACTAATTAACGTTTAGAACATTCAATTATTATTATTATTATTACACAGTATTGTTAAGTATTTTATGTTCCAAATACCGGAAAATCACAGTTCCATTGGTTTCTAAATTCAGTCATTGAGAACGGACTTATAGCAGCATGGCGGGAATATTGATTTCTCAATTGCGCAGAATGTCAGTAACCGGCGCGCGCAGCAACTGTCAAAATAGACGTTATACGGTGATGGAATGTCTCCAAATGTATGTGAAAATAACATTATTTTTATAATTCCACGAAACCCAATGAACGAATAAAATATTCTTAAGTGAATTAGTTTTAATCTTCAAAATTCTAGCATGTTGTGAAGTTGTACAGAGTTCTATTTGAGTGCGAAAGCAAAATTGCCGTAGGCCGTCGTGCGATGTCATTGTGTGCTGTGTTGTTTACAAAAATTCTTAGTTCATAACATGATAAAAAATACTAAAATAGTATGGTGTTATTGTGTGTCTAGTGCCTACATAATTAACAAGTAAGAAATATGTTTACTGGAAGAGCATTATAAATAAAAACGATGAAAGATAAAGATGTCGAGATGCCTGCGGATATTCGGAGCTTACTCCTTCAGGTTGACAAGGAAGCATTCGACCATACTTGTCTCTGCTGCCTTCATAATAACTCTTACCATGATACTGCAGATGTACGCATCCCGGCATCACGAGCCGCCACAGCCACAACGGAGGGTCGGTGACTTTGACTACAGACCAGGCGCCTTCCTGAAAGGTCGACAGCCCGGGAACTTAAGTTATTGCATGTTCAACTATGGCCTTCCAAATAGTCTCAAATGGGGCACATTCTCAGTACTTCCGTCCCCAGAAACTGGAAGTAGGAGCCACTTTGGAGTTATTTATAATGCCATTCAAGGAATAGTGTTCGCGAATATCAGCAAAGTTGACGCAGTGACGTATGTAACTCAAGCGACGCCTGAATTTCTGTACCATGTAGTTGAAATAGCGAGGTACTGGAATGGTCCCATAAGCCTCGCTGTGTACGTACCTAACTATGACTTGGATATTGCAATGCAAATTTTAAACCAGCTGTGCCATTGCTATCCGATGATGGGTAAAGTGTCAGTCCATTTATTTTTCCCCACCAAATCAGAGCCCAAAATAAGAACGGTGGAAGAGAGAAGGAAGTACTTTACGACTTTGCCCGCGCCAACAACTGTAGCATCTAATACAACAATGGACGTGAGCGAATTGATGAGACAGAAATTAGAAAATTACCGCAAGTTGAATAACAAAACTAGGGCGCAATACATTCAGAGGGCGAGAAAGAATAAAATCGAACGTATGATGATGAAAATTCCAGATTCAGGATACGTTTCGAATAATTTAAAGTTCGAGGACTGTTCTGGTGTGAGTTCAGACATAATCACGTATAGAAAATCAACAATAAGTTTGTATCCAATAAACGTTGGCAGAAATGTAGCAAGAAATGCATCAACAACCAATTATTTCTTAGTATCTGATATAGAAATGGTGCCTAGTCGTGGGTTGGCGCCGAAGTTCCTGAAAATGATAAGGAAGCTAATGGGTGACGAGAAGAGGGATTCTGGTTGTGTTTTCGCGAAGACGGTGTTTGTGGTGCCTCTGTTCGAAGTGGAGAGAGGCGAGAAAATCCCACACGACAAAGTAACGTAAGTTGATAAATACATCGTTTGTCCACCCGCCATCGTCAACGCGACGTCACTGGGAAACGAGATTATTCGAACTAGGCGTGACGTCCCGGTGACGGCGTGCGGTAGACACGCGATAGTAAATGTTATGTGCCAGGCAGGCATCATTTCTATTCTTCTTCTATTTTATCACATTTTTAGTTTTTTTTTCAATTTTAATGTATTTATTTGGAAATATTCAAATTGAAAATTCAAATTCATTTATTTCGTGAACACAGGGTACATACAGAAGGTGTTATAATACAACGTGTAACGTTAAATGCGCAAAAACTGAAAAGAGTTTGATCAGAATAACGAGCAGAATTAATTGAACCACTTTTTAATATAGGTCACATTTTTCAAAAAATCTTCATTAAAAAGGTTGCCGTGTCTATTTATTAATAGGTCAAGCAAGCCAATGTCAGCGCGGCGCAGCGGCCCGGTGACGACTCGTCCCTCGTTAAAGCGTCGTCGCAGACGCACGAAACGATCAGAATGGCCAGTAAAACTAAAACAGCACATAAAACCTTTACAATTTTTTTAATGACTATTTTCTCTCTGAAATAGATCAATTGAATTAAAAATCAGTTGGGGGGTCTGAGGTTTTGCGCATTTAACGTTACACGTTGTATATCAGATCCGAGCTGTGCACTGCCAAAAGGCATACAAAATATCAAAGGTTCCTTAATACGCGTACTCGTACAACAATAATAAAAATTAACAGAATTATTTAATATGTCATAACATGAGAACAGATTGGATTTAGTTAACAGGTATTATAATTAAAATTTGTCATTTAAATATTCGTCAACAGAATAATACCCCTTGCTATTTGAACACATATATTTTAAATTAGTTAATGTTAAATCATTATCTCAAAATATTCGCAAATAATGTGCGCAATATGGACGGAGTTTTGGAACTATGGATAACTGTCTTGACGCTGCGTGAGCATGCGTGTTCCATCGCCACTCGTTCGATGTCCAGAGCGTATAGGATAGATGGAATGCAGCACATCAAGTAATTTTTTGCTCCGTGCGTCGGTGTAATTGCTGTATAGCGTTCCAGTAGGAGGATAAATAAATAAATGTGTCGCTACTTCGGCGCCGTCATCTCATTCTCGTTGACATTCCGTTGACGATGGCGGTGGATGAACGCCCATAGCCTACCTAGTTGATGCGTGCAATACAAAGGAATGCAGAAAGCGTGCTTAGTGCTTCTGTACCTTTTGTTACCATTGTTAAGATCCTGTGTGAAAGGTCGCTCTTTTCTTGTTACTGAATAGTTGTATCCTTTGAGCAGTTTCTAAGAACTAGAGTATACGCTTAAACAGTAAATCAGCATTTCTATTGTCGTTCTTGCAGAGAACCTGCTGGTATTTATTTACTTTAATATATCGTCCAACACTAGGATTTATCCTGCGTTGATACGTTTTAAGAAACAACGATTTTACTTTCTTTAACTATTGCAAGATATGGGTAGAAATGTGGGTTCTTCGAAGGACTATTCACGATTAACGGTATAGATTTTTTTTTTATTTACTTTTCCATTTTTTTTTCATAAGAACCTGTTTCAGAATATTACGATCAATTTAAAAAAATATATATCCAAATCGGACTAAGCGGTTCTCAAGTGATGCGCTTACGAACGAACAGCGTTTCATTTTTATTTATAAAATATAGAAAATTAATGTTGCTTTTCGTGTCTGTCCGTGTGACTGCGTTGTTCTTCTAAGCTACGCAACGGGTTTTAATGCGGGTCTTTACCATTATTTAGAGAATTTATTCCGAAAGAATAATGTGTATAATAAATTCCTATTAAACATACATATATTGAAAAAAAAAAAATAATAATAATATTCCACAACTTTCACACAACGCCATCTAGTCCCAAACTAAGCAGAGCTTGTGCTATGAGTACTAGACAACTGATAAACATACATATATATTTCTAAATACATACATATTATAGGTAAATTACACCCAGACAAAGAACAAATGATCGTGCTCATCACACAAACATTTGTCCTGGGTAGGAATCGAACCCAGTCAGAGTCAGAGAGTCAGGGCCACTAGACCAACAGGCCTGCCAAAAATCTCGATGTTTGCTTTTTGTGAAACCCATGCGAAACGGGGCGTATGAGAAGAGACCTTGGCCCAGCGGTGGGGCAATATAGGCAGGTATAATAATGATTAAATGTGTTTAAATAGTTGATTTCAGCCGTTCGATTGAAAGTCAAATAAATAAAACATATGATTATCAGAAAAAAAAAAATCTTTTTAGTATTGCCCCTAAATGCCATCAACACAATCTTTTTGTACGATAAACTTAATGAATGATATGGTTCCTACACTAATCATCACAGTTGACTATTTAAAATTTTATTTATATATAAATTTACATTAATAAAGTATTAATTAATAATCTTATAATTAAGGAAAATTTATGAATTCTTGGTGATTGGTTTATAAATTAAAATTTCATAACTATTTAAATTAACAAAATGTAAACAGCCATCACTGCTTGACCTAATTTACTGGCATTTGGTTATACTACTCGTATATTGTTGAAAAGCTAACTGTTACCGAGAAATCTTTACCAGGGCGATACTTTTCTTTCCCTTATTTTTTGGCAAAAGTTCATCATCATCTGCCTAGCCTTTTCCCAACTATGTTGGGGTCGGCTTCCAGTCTAACCGGATGCAGCTGAATACCAGTATTTTACATGGAGCGACTGCCTATCTGACCTCCACAACCCAATTACTGGGTAATACGATACCTCTAGGTAAGACTGGTTGTCAGACTTTCGGGCTTCTGACTACCCGTAACGACTGTTAAAGATCCACGAATGACAGCCGGGACCAACGGCTTCACGTGCTTTCCGAGGCACGGAGGGGTCTCGGTATGTAAAGATGGTCACTCATCCACAGATCAACCGCGGCAAGTGTAGTTTAACCTGATCGATCGACCCGTGCGGCTGTTATTATTAAGCCACGGGCCCCTCTTTTTTGGCAAAAGTTCAGTGTCTTTTAAATCATATTCAGGGCACATATCATCTAGTTCATGAATACGTCAGACGTTTCTACCATTATTGTTCCAATACCTAGCTATCATATTCTTTTTTGCGAATATCTCGTACGTGATCCGACTTGAGAGATCGTCTTAAGATATTTAAAGCGCTTAAATATGAATGTGATGATTGATTACATTGTTAGCTTACATACCATAAAAACTTTGCACGACGGAGTCGGATTTTGAGGTGGTTTTCAGCGTAGTTAATTTCAATTAGGCTCTGTCCTACCTTCCCACCTATCTCAACCTATTTGTTTCCTTAAAAATTAATCAGTCGTATTTTTAAGGATTTTTCGTAATTTTTACAGTACAAAAAAAAAAAACAACATAATCTCGATTTACTCGAAATCCTTCATTTTAAATTGCTTTCTTTTAATTTTATTAATTACTTACCTGCTACACCTTCATTTTGGACCGTGTTTCACGATCGGACTTGCCGGTTAGAACACCCAAAATAATTTATTTACGAATTTTTTATAAATAATTGTTCTGTACGTACCTCTAAAAAGTCGATTGTTGACTAGCACGCGCGCAGGCGCGTGTGTTGACACCTCACACGCCTGTCTAGCTCCGAAAATCTAAAAAAAAAATGTTTTTGTAGTTTTGTATGTTGAAATGGTTGGCCTTAGGAGTATACTATTGACGGACTACAAAGTTTTCGTTTTGAGTTCGCATGAATCCGCTGGATGCTTGGGGGAAGCCTATGTACAGCAGTTGACGTCTTTCGAATAACGAGTTTTTTGAGGGGCCTGTGGCTATATATAATAACAGCCGCACAGGTCGATCGATCAGGTTAAGCTACGCTTGCCACGGTTGGTCTGTGGATGGGTGACCATCTTTACATACCGAGACCCTTCCGTGCCTCGGAAAGCACGTTAAACCGTTGGTCCCGGCTGTCATTCGTAGATCTTTGGCAGTCGTTACGGGTAGTTAGAAGCCCGAAAGCCTGATAACCAGTCTTACCTAGGGGTATAGTATTACCTAGTAACTGGGTTGTGGGGGTCAGATAGGCAGTCGCTCTATGTAAAATACAGCTGCATCCGGTTAGACTGGAAGCCGACCCCAACATAGTTGGGAAAAGGCTAGGCAGATTATGAAATGACCTTTTAAAGTTTTTTTAAAATATAATTAACAAGTTTAACGTCTTGAAAAACATGTAGGTTTTTTGATAATATTGAAGTTTAACATGAATGTATTAAACACAAAAATTTCGGAATAAATTCTCTAAATGATGGTGAAAACCGCATCAAAGTCCATTGTGTAGTTTAGAAGAACTAAGCGATCACACAGACAGACATGAAAAGCGAAATTAATGTATACTATTTTCTAGCGACCCGCCCATGCTTCGGATAAATGATTTCTCTAAGTTGGTTTGTACAAACATTTTTACATGTCAATCATATTTTTTTTAAACTAGTTGAGGTCGGCGTTTCCTATCTGGCTACTCTGAGAAGAAAGGACGAAACAAACTCAGAGGTCACAGTCTCTTTTAAATTCCAGACATAATCTTGGTCAGATCATGTGAAGACCATGTAGATTGCTTCACACGGCTTTTTACGACATCACAGAACATGAAGATGTCTTTATTTT
Organism: Eremobia ochroleuca; assembly: GCA_949629135.1. NCBI lineage: Eukaryota > Metazoa > Arthropoda > Insecta > Lepidoptera > Noctuidae > Eremobia > Eremobia ochroleuca. The sequence continues at coordinate 18,205,173 of OX451385.1, forward strand.
ATCTAACTTAGACATTAATGTATTAGATAAACACATGCCCCTTCCGGGATAAATAACGCGAGCTCTCAGACAGACACGAAAAGCGACTATACTTTATACTAATCATATTTAATGAGTACTTGCAAGTCGAATATTAAACGTTTATAAACATGAATCTCACGAAAGTTGTAAACATCATTTTGTGGTTTTGCTCGTATCATTCTCCAATAAGTTCTTCATTGGACATCTAGAAACATTGCTAACATATCGTAACCACAGTCTTTTTTCCAAACCCTGTCCTTGGGAGTTTAGAACTTGGCCTCTTTTTATAATTAAGTTTATGTCGAACGTGCGGATATATTGTTATTCATTGCCACTATTCAGGACACGTTTCTCATTGCTGGCGTGAGACACATGTACTCGTATGTTTAGACATTTCTCGACTGGCTTCAAACTTAATCAGAACTACACTTAAAACTCATTTAAAATAAATTACATTTATTTAAAAACACTGATTAGGTAGGTACTGGCATGGGACAGGGTCTGGTCTTCATTTTCGTGCCATTTAGTTTATTTCATTAGCATTTTCTTATTCTTAATCTGACATTATTTTAAACTTGTCTCTTGAACTGACATAGTTATAACTTTGACATCAACTAATTATTTTTTCCTTAAACTTCCTAATTTTTGAGCCCTGATTTGTTGTTGCTGTATTTTGTTTATTTAATAAAAAAAGGACTGTACATGAGAAAATTAAATAATATTTGCACTCCGTATGTAATGGTAGAATGTAAAGGGCCCATTATTGTTTTAAGGTCATACGCTGTAAACCTACATTTTAGCAAATCAATGGATTTGAATTTATATTGTGTCGAAATGTCAATAAAATAACATGAGAGTTTTAGAACGGTCAACAAAATTATTTTTCTTCACAAAGAGGAAGCTCCTTATTAACAATAATCGTGTCCGTGACCAGAACGCTGATTACAGCGTTTTTATTTTACTTATATTGAAAGCTACAGTTCGCGGAATCCGCTGGACAGGAGTCACAGGACAGGTCTATGTGGCCACGCTTGGGGGAGGCCTATGTCCATCATTGGACGTCCTCTGGCTGAAATGATGATAATGACACACCCACACAAAAACCCCAACGGACCAGTTCTACTATACAACAACACACGCACACAAATACACCTCACAATTAAATTTTTAGCCCATTCAATAAAATTTGCATGTTAACATCAAAGTTATTACGCAATTTTTTATGACTATTTTTGTAAAACGTGTCAATCCCAATAAAGTACATTGTCCTTTAAGATACATGATTTCCTTAGTTTGAAGAGGTCTTATTTATCTGTAACAGCCATACTGTTCCCTTATTGAAACAACACTGATGTTACCTAGGCTGTCTTTTCATAAATAAATGATTATTTACCGACAACTAATAGTGAAAGCCTCAGGTCCAAGCAACAGTGTATTCTAAAAAATTAAAATAAGTGTAGAGGAAAGACAGACATAATTTATTGTTGCAATATAAAATTCTCGTTTTAAATATAAACTCAAACTGGCTGTTCCTGCAATTTATGATACAGTCGTGCGCTCTTTAAAACTTACTTTATATCAATTTTATCGAGTTCCCCTGCGAAACGTACCCTCAGTATGCAGCTGTAAAACGACGTAAAATTTTATTGAGACGAATATTTTTATTGCTCTCCATTTTGTACCTACATACTTATCGGTCGTCATTGAAAATGTCATGAGGTGCATATTAATGAAGTTACTCAGTCTCACAGTTAGGTAAAATGAACTGACTAGGTACGGGTATTCGTGTTTGTGAAATGGGACTACGGACGTGACTGTTAAAACTGCTATCTTCTTAAAGGGGATGCGTTGGGTAGCCCTCGAAATTCAAAAGACATCATCCAATTCATATCCAAAAATTAAAGTGCTGTTTTTTTTATGGGAAATAACACCTTGAGCATTTTTTACTTTTGCAGCGAAAGTCTGCAATTAACCTCCTTTTTTTTTGGGTGGGAAATTATCAAATAACTTCTCCTGCTCTGGGCGGAGCGGGAGGGCTTGTCAGACTTTTACTGACTAAAACCCACCCGTGTTCCTTCATTTGCCTGTGCCAAGGGCCACGGTAACTCTTTCGAACAACCCGCGACCCTGGCAAGCATCGGCCCCAGTGGACCCCGTCAGTTACTGCTGACATCTCTGACATCACTTTGAGGCGCGCGTGGAACACAACGCGCCGTCGACCCGGGCCTGGTCCTTATCGGACGGCGAACTGCCCATGCTCGCCGCCCGCAAGCCCACGCCTACGGTGGCCGGGAGTCAGCTCTTGACTCCCGACGCCCAGGGCGTCTCCTGCGGCGACTAGAGGCGTGAGGGCGCAAAGATTGCCTCTCCCTCACGCGTTCCGCCTCCTCCTTCGCAAGCATTACTGCTTCGCAGAAGGAGGTAACGGCTTCCCATGCACTCTCGCTCCGTTCCATGGCCTGGACCAGGGCCGGACGCGAGAGATCGCCGCCGCCGATCGCCGCCGTGAGGACGCGGCGCAATTAACCCCCTGCCTGCTATTTGAGATAGAAAATTCCAAAAATCATATTTTTTTAACAAGTTTCTCAAGCAAATGTTGAAATGTTATCATTTGAAAAATACCAACTTTTAATTGAATATAATATCCCGAACATATTTTAACTATTGCTACATACAATTAACCTCCTGGCTGCTATATGAGTTTGAAACTGCCAAAAATCATATTTTTAATGGTATGCTTAAAAATATAATATTTGGCATTTTCAATCTCAAATAACAGCCGGGGGTTACATTTGCTTACTTTTTAAAGTATTTTATTATTTTAATTATTGTGAATGTGAAGACTATGTGGGTTATTTTATTTATTTTTTGATTTTTATTATTCTCTCTGTTCTGTTAGTTTTTGTCATGATCTGGCAGTTCGAGTAATTTATGCGGCCTACCCAAATGTCCTTTCTTTGGTATTGTTTGTCGAATCGTTGAGCTCCTTATGTTTTGAGTTGAGCTGCACGATGTCTGACAAATGCGTGCACTGACTGCACAAGTTCGCTCAATCTGTGTGTTTCTTTCCTCAAACGACCATCTCTGACATCGACCTACATGGTTTTCATATATTGTAACCAATATTTATGTCTGGACTTTAAAAGAGACTGTGACCTCTGAGTTTGTTTCGGCCTTTCTTCTCAGAGTAGTCAGATAGGAAACTCCGACTTCATCTAGTTTTAAAATATGATTGACGTGTAAAAGTGTTTGTGCAAACCTACTTACAAAAATAAAATCATTTAACTATTTCATGAAATACTCATTCAATAGGATTATATGAACTCTAGAGGGTTGTATAGATGATTTTAATTATTATAATTCTGTAAAGTCATATTTGTTACACTTGTCAATCATAAGTAATAACAGCCACACGAGTTCGGTCGATGAGGTTAAGCTACGCTTGCCGCGGTTGGTCCGTGGATGGGTGACCATCTTCACATACCAAGACCCCCTCCGTGCCTCTGAAAGCACGTTAAGCCGTTGGTCCCGGCTGTCATTCGTGGATCTTTGACAGTCGTTACGGATCGTCAGTAGCCCGAAAGTCTGACAACCAGTTTTACGAAATATTTCCCAATAACTGGGTTTTGGAGGTCAGATAGGCAGTCGCTCCATGTAAAATACTGGTATTCAGCTGTATCTGATTAGCCTGGAAGCCGACTCCAACATAGTTGGGAAAAGGCAGGCAGATGATGATACAGCACAGGACACTGACCTGAAAATTTCAAAAAATGGAATAAATTTTGAGTTTCGCGGGGTTCTTATGATTCCAGTGAATCTAAAGACATTTATTAAAGCGCCGGCATCAAAAAAAAAATCCTTCCTTGCTCACTTTGGGGAATATGTTGTGTGCGTTGTCAGTCAGTACTGACAACGCACACAAGCTGTTCCCCAAAGTGACACAACCGTTGGGTTCCGAAGCTTGAAATTTTGCACAAGAGAACCTATTTTCCCTATTCCCCAAAGTGAGCAAGGAAGGATTTTTGAAAACTCATTCACTAAAAGGGTTATATGGGGTATTAAAGTTTTTATGGAAGTTCGTCATTTTTGCCAACAGGAAATCCCATCGGGCACACGGCTTGTTATTATGAAAATGGTCAGAAGAAAACTTTTTTGGCCACAGAATCAGCATTGCGTTTTCCTGTTGACAGCGATGCGGATGAATTTTTTAATGCCCTTTGATTATACTCCTTTTAAATACGTACGTTTTTAAGACAGTTTAAAAAAATAAAATTAAATCGATTTCGGATGATACTATACAAAACTGTTTTTAAACAATTTTAGTCAATTCAGAGTTTTAATGGACAAAATCAAATTACAGATTTACATTGGCAGGCCTGTTGGTCTAGTGGTCAGTGGCCCTGACTACTATACGTAAGGTCGTGGGTTCGATTCCCAACCAGGACAAATGTTTGTGTGATGAGCATGATCATTTGTTCTTTGTCTGGTTGTAATTTATCTATAATATGTATGTACAATATTTAGAAATATATATGTATATTTATCAGTTGTCTAGTACTCATAGCACAAACTCTGCTTAGATTGGGACTAGATGGCGTTGTGTGAAAGTTGTGGAATATTATTATTATATTATTTATTTTATTTTATTTATTTTAGTACATGGAGGACTTACAGCTATTAAAAACAGACACAAAAGGAAATCATAATTACCCGAAAGCCAATTACAAATCCTCACGTATAGAATTATAATAATAATTTATGGTGTGAGCACAAAAACAAAAAACACATCACCTAAACTAAAATAAGTAGCAATATAAATACATAGTTTGCAAATATATGCCTAAAATAATAGAGAAAATAATAAAATAACAAAATCAAATAATATAACCTACCGCTACTTAAAAAAATTGAGGCTTAAACACCTTCTGGCCGAATTCACACTAATTGTGAATGGATCAAAATCATATTCCTTGCATATGTCATTGAAACTACTGCTTGCGCGCACAATGTAACTGTTCTGCCTATAATTCGAAGATTATATTATTATATTATTCTCTTAAGTCCGTATTCTAATTCAAGGCAAGGTCTTACGTTTATTCTTGATACTAGTTGTGTTTCTATGCGTTAGTATTTGGATACATGTGTACACACAGCTTCACTATCTAATGTCCGTTCACAATTATTTCACCCCTGACAGCAGCAACCTAAAATCCATCTTATAGTGACGAGACTAAAGATCACAATGACTTTGACAGACTTGTCAATTATTATTTTTTTGCTTTTTTGATTTTCTTTACTCCTGTTTCATGTTTATTATTATACATATTTATTTATATAACTATAATATACTTTATGTATGACCCACAGACTACGTCTTGACTACGTATTTGTCTCTCCTTCCCTTTTCAATCCATCCAAAGTTTGTCTTTAAAAGATCGCTCTTAGCGGTAAGATCGCCCATTGTGTCACTCTTTGTAAAATTTCTATATTTATGTCTGTAATTTTTAAGGTGTACATAATAAAGAGTATTCTATTCTAAATATCACTGTGATTTGGACAGTGATGCAAAATCAGAGGTTCAATAACTGTAAACGCAATGTAGATACCCCAGCAAATGCGCAAGTTCAATTTCAACATAGCTGTAACATATTTTTGTCATAAAACAAGGGTTCCCCCCTTCAAGTTTTTTTTTTCATAGTGACGCTGTCTGTACTGATTATGAATGTTTCTCCACCAGGTTAATCCAGATGTTAGCCAGCAACCGCGCGACGTACTTCCATCAGAAAGTGTGTCCTCACTGCCAGCGGTTTCCAGGGCTGCAGACGTGGCTCATGAGACCCGCCCGTAACGTCCTCGAGGTAAGATTATACATTTGGTTAGCACAAAGGAGATGGATTTTTGTCCCATACAAGCTTGGCCCAGAAATGGACATAATAAAACAAAATGTATTATGAAGCAATAATAGTGTTTCAAAGTCCTGTATATTTTTGTTCATCGTAAAACTTTACTTTTTTTTTTATAAAAAATTCTAAAGCACTGACGGTCGAGTTCTTGTTAAGTGGATTTTCGCAGATTTATATGCAGCCTTTGCTAGTGTCTTATCTTCTGAACGTCAGATTATTCGTCTAATATCGGTTTAAGTCATAACTAAGTAACTAAGATAATGCGATCACAATTAATGTCAAATGTCATAATCTGGCCCTCTCCCAAGTATCAACGGATCATATTTGAGACCAATTACATAGCACAACATTAGGTTTAGTGTTCCATGCTCTAGAAAGCTAAATATTGGGTTGGCAAGTAAATACTGAAACACTTTTATGTTTTGAAAGTTTTAAAATATTTAACTACAAGAAAATACTAGTAAATTGTAGAACGTTCTGGAATGTTTCGGCAGAGGGGTATATAAACGCGCACGGTTCCGCACTAAAGCAATACTGATCAAAATGGAGGAAAAAAAAATTCGTTTGATAATGTTATACGAGTTTTAAAAAAAACAACAGCGTACGCCAGGCAGCTGAAAACATCAATGCTGCATTCGGCCAGGGCACCACTAGCCACGTGACTGTAAGCCGTTAGTACAAACGCCTTGCTGACGGAAATATCAGCCTTGAAGATCGAGCTCGCAGTGGCCGACCGTGTGAGCTCGACGATGACACCCTGCGTAATGAACTGCAATTGTATCCAGATGCAACCACACGAGAATTGACTGAGCGACTAAATTATAGCCACACAACTATTGAAAATCATCTTCATGCGCTTGGCTATAGAAAAGTTATAGCGCGATGGATCCCCCATGTTCTGACTGAGGCTATCCGAACGGCCCGGATATCAATATGTCAATCTCTCCTCCTGCGTTCCTATCGCAAAAATTTTTTTAGCACATTTGGTGACCGGAGATGAGAGTTACATTCTTTACGAGAACGATACGCGGCACGCTTTTTGGATTCCTCGTGGGGATGACCCGCCAGTTCAGTCAAAGCCGAACCCCCATTGCCGTAAAATTTTTCTTAGCTGTTTCTGGGATGCGCAAGGCATGCTCTTCTGGGAGCTTCTCCACGACATGCAAACTGTCACCGCCGAGCTCTACGCCATACAACTGCGTCGCCTTGCCACCGCTATCCAAGAGAAGCGGCCAAGACGCATAGAGGTTCACTTACTACACGACAACGCCCGGCGGCATGTTGTTTCTGTTTCTTGTTGTCAACTGGAACAACTAGGCTGGGACGTAGTACCACACCCAGCATATTCTCCAGACCTAGCTCCGTCGGACTACCATCTCTCCCGAGCTCTAAAGTATTTTCTACGCAAAAAAAAAACTCCGCGATTTTAATGATATTAAATGTAACCTCGATCTATTTTTCAACTCTCAGACTCAAAAGTTTTGGTTCGATGGCATTCAGCCTCTGCCCTTAAGGTGGTCACAAGTCATTGATACACAAGGTGACTACATTGTAGATTATACGTGATTAATTATTAAATAAAAAAAGAAAATTAAAATTGTTTCGAGTGTTTCATTACTTTCTTGCCAACCTGATATAAACAATAGCTCTAGAAATAATATAGCTCTAGAAAGTTAAATATAGAATGAAATATTGTTACCTAAGCCAGAATGTATCAAGATATTACAAAATACGTGTATATGCTGTCAAAAATCCATTTACCTGGCATTGATGGAAGGATATGATGGATGCTTAGATGTATTAAGTACTCAGAAATATATTTACTTTGGAGAAAAATGTTAATATAAAGGATATTTTGTTGGTTAAATATTTGGATCACCGAAGTAATTGCTTATAGAGCAACATCGCAGGGGCCCCAGGTAATATAATGTATAGGATAGAATAGTGTACGTAAGTATTTTGGACGTTTGCAAAAGCGAGTAGTGTTTTAACGTACCCTTAGTACCTAATACCTGTAAATTGGCCGTCGGCCCAAACTAGCTAGGTATGCGTAAGTTCAATATACATAATAAATTCAAGGCCCTGGGATCTCGGACTTTTACTTTTGCAAATACCTACGCAAAGTATTATTGACAGTATTCGAGAGATTCCCTAGTCTTACGTATACTTTAGATAGAGAAAACGTTATTGATTCAGAGGTCCTTAAACTATGTAACTTCTCTACAAAATGAAGTTTAATCTACTTCGCGACAAAAGCTTCAAATCCCACTGTGTCACCCTTTGTGAAATTACTGTAACTTATATGGTGTACATAATAAAGAGTATTCTATTCTATTCTATTCTACTAATAATAAAGCTAAAGAGTTTGTTTGTTTGAACGTGCTAGTCTGGAACTATCAGTCGGAATTGATCTGAAATTTCTTCTTGCTTTGAAAGTCCAGTTCTTGAGGAAGGTCAACACACAAGAAAGGAAGGGCTAATTAATATCACGCTATGGCCATTAAGAGCCAAGGAAAAAAGAAAAAGTCAGAAAGAATAAGCAGTACCTTTGTACTCAAATTATAATATGTCATATCCATATGCATTTTACTGTGTGTACATCACACTAATATTATAAAGGCGAAAGTTTGCGTGTGTGCGCGTGTGTGTGTGTGTGTGTATGTTTGTTACTTCTTCACACTCAAACGGCTGGACCAATTTTGATGAAAATTGGCACATAGATAGAGCATTTCCTGGATTAACACATGGAATACTTTTTATTCCGGTAATGTGTTCCCTTGGGATAATAATTGAAAGCAACTTTTTACGCAGGCGAAGCCAACAGGAGCGGGCAGAAGCTAGTAATAAATAAAGAACGCTGAGTGAAAACGAAGCAATAGCGCTTGCTGGTAAATGATGTGCGGTAGGTCGGGGAATAAGAATTTCACGAAGACGAAATCGCGGACAGAAACGAGTATAAAAATATTATATAAAAACATCAGCATCTTTAACATAAAACAAAGATATCTCAAGCTAAAGTGTCAGATGCAGAGACGAAATCTCGCAAAACCCTTCGTCTGTCCCATTATGGACACTACTATTTCCTCTTAAAGATAATCTTGTGCATGAAAATGACTTTGACAAACGGATGGCGTTGGCTGACAACATTTTGTGGAAGTCAACGCCTGTTACTAAGGCGAAAGTGCTAAAATAGGTCGCGAAATATATCCATTTCATAAAAACATGACGTTTTCACACTTTATAACTAACAAGGAAACCTCGCGAGGTGTCCCTCACCAATTTAGTTGCGGCTTTACTATGATAATCTACATAAAAAATGATGAGATACGTATTTTTCTTTTTTGCTAACAAACGTTTTAAAGGGGTGAAAATCACACTCAAAGTTCGTACCCCAAAATGATGGTTTGCAGTTTTCGTATATTTCTAATAAAATTTTTCCAAAATGACTTTAACCATTAAAAAGAGCATAAAAAATTATGAAAAATACCTTTATTCACATATTTATAAGAATTGTGGATATTCAGTTTTTTTAAAAATTAAAAATAACAAAAAATTCATAACTCGAAAACTAATGATTATTTTTTAATGGGACCAATTTTAAGTCTTATAAATATATGAAAAAAGGTATTTTTCATAATTTTTTGTAGTATTGATGATTTCAATGATACGTTATTATTTTGGTTACACACGTTACACAGCCACACAGCATCGCAGCGGCAAAATGTCCGCAAGCAGTGGTTACGTGTGGATAGTGTCGCTGCAACTTCCTGCAGTTGCGTTGTGGCTGACTTGTCGCTTGGTTGCGATGTGGTTAAGCTGTGGCTAACGTTTGCAGACAGACAGATCGTTGTGGTTGCGTTCTAGCTGTTACGTCGCTTTAGTATGGTCGCTATCAACCAAACGGTTGATTTTGACGGCCAAATGTGGTCTGTGTGAATAGACTATTTATTTTTCTACAAATCAGCTCCCGTCCACGTGGTGACATTGTGGTGTGGTATGTGTGTTCGGACTCTTACTATCATGAATCGTATTTCGATCAACACACTATCTGACACTGAACTGTGAATGCAAAAAATGTATGTACAGACGCCAGCACATCAAGCTACCCGAAACTGTCAAATTTTTCCAATGAACTTTGAACCTTATGCTTTAGTGATAAAGTTGAAAATCTATTAAAGAAATTCGACAGATTGTAGTAGCTTAATGTGCTGGCGTCTGTACGTTTGAATGCAGCGGGCTACTAGACGTAATAGTCTTAAAGAAACTTCTGTAAACTTGAGAATTGGATAAAGTCTTATACAAGTTGAGAGTTGTACTCATTGCGGTAGGGGAGACAACAACAAAGGTCACATGTTAGTACAGAAGAGTACTCCCACATGTTTCTGCGAAGAAAATTCTATGTTTATTGTGTAAACTGGGATCTGCGGTAAACTTATTCTTTGTGTAGCTGCATTTTTGATGTGCATTTTGCAATTTCTTGAGATAAAGTTTCGTAAGTAAGAACAGTATAAAAGCTAAGGAAACATGCTTGGTACGTTTCAATTTCTTTTCGAAATGATCATACAACATTCGTTTGGGTAACCAGATTTCTATGGCCCTGTAGGTGAACACGTTGATTGCGGCTTCAGTTACGTTCTAGGTATCTACGCTTATTTGAAAAAAATCTTTATACTCGTACGCTTAAAGCGGTCGTTCGTTTTTGGCAATAAAAATGCTCATTATCAGCCTACAACGTTCCCATTGGTGGGACACCGGCCTTCTCTCTGTGAGAGGGAAGGGACAAGTCGGGTTTTGGTGGATGTCACATGTCTTCGATTTTTTTGGTTCTAGGACATGCCGGTTTATACTACACAAAGTAATGTGCCTGCCTAGATTCGAACCCACACGTAAGTCGGGGCCGTTACTACTTTACCACTACTGCTCTAAATAATAATAAAAATGCTCTGTACTGTAGAATGGTTTTGAGTTTTTGGTTCAGGTCAAATTGCTGTTGGTATTTATCATGAATTTTTCTCACATCTGTCTTAAAATCTTTAGACATTATGTTTGTAAATTGTCACCAAGCTGGCCTACTCATAATTCTAGGCTATATAATATACTTAATCTAACACCAAACCTAATAATGTAACCATTTCTCGCTAACCCAATCCGGACATCCATCAACATAAATCTCAGTTCATACGGAAACTGTCAGACCGTAGTCACCAGTCAATCAAATCCCACTTCCAATGGGATTGCCACTAATTCTACGCCTCCCAATCTGGCTCCATCATGGCGGTTCAATCTTGTCAAGTAAGAGGTTATGGCACTGAGTAGATAGGTACAGAAGGCTAGGCACATTGAATGAGCGAAAGCGCACGCACACATAGACACGCGTCTACGAACTTTTAGGCTACGTACACACTGACGGGTTGCGTGCTTGCTTGAGACACCTTGCGAGTAGTGAAGTGAAACGAACACTCTAGAATTTTCGCATTACGCGCTTGGTGCCTTCACTAGCCGCCTAACGTGTATGTAAGGATTTTAGGTTAATAGGCTCTAGGCGCTAAGTAACCAGCGCGTAGCCTCAAGGTTTTAGATTCGAGCATAGAAATATAACTTACTAACAGCACCCCGCGGTTTCACGCGCATATGTTTCGAACCCGTCGGAATATCGAGTTAATTATTTTATGTGTTAGTCCTGGTTATAAACTATCTGTGTGCCAAATTTCATCAAAATTTGTCCAGCCGTTTGGGCGTCAAGAAGTAACAAACATACACACCCTCACACACATACTTTCGCCTTTATAATATTAGTGTGATATCTACGAATGAGATTGAGAGGCTTTTGGCTACTTTGTATTTATTTATTTATTTTACCATTTATGTACACAATATAAACAGACAAGAAAAAAACAGAACAGAAAAATAGGTACAAAGGTGATGCTTATTTCTTAAGAAATCTCTTCCAGCATGCCTGCGATAGGACATTATTATTAGTGTGTACTGTGTATATTTTTTTCTTTTGTAATGTGCGTCTTGTTGGTGGTCTTTCTTTACGTGTGTACATCAAGTGCAAGCGTAGTTGCAACTGGCATTGGTTTGTAAAGTAACACAGGCAATTTTATTTTCAGTCATTATTGCTCATTGTACGCACGTAATTACCGGAGGTAGTGAAGCAATTTGAGGAGCGATATGGAGTACCATAATTAAGTAATCACTTCATATAGCTCAGTATGGTGTGGCGGTACCTATTGCAACAATTGCTACAATATTGGCATCGAGCAATATGGAGCTTATGTCCATATTACTCTACTATTTTTATTACCTGCGGCAATGGATACCGGCAGTTAAAAAATGCAGAAAATTGTTATCGTCTTAGCTGCTTCAAAGTTTGATATTTCTGCTGAACGCGTCTATGAGTTTTATCTCGTTGTTTGGAGCCTGCCTTCTGTGCGAATCTATTCTGTGGACATGGTCCTAACACACTTACCGCCCTCCCCGCTCCCCTTGCCCGTCTTATGGCGCGACCCCCGTACTAATTGCCAACTAATTATCGAGAGCTGCGCGTTCTAACCGTGCCACTTTACCGTAATAGAGAGATAACAGCCGGCTATATCTGGTTAGGTCCTAATTTATTCTATGGCCGTTATTGGGATAGTCTTTAAAAGTGGTTTTAAGCTTGTGTTGGCTAGTGTTGGTTGGTACTTTTATGACTGGTTGTCCATCTGGTAAATTACCTATTCATAGTTTCTCCTCAATTTCGACGCAACTTCAATAAATATAAAAAAAAACACGCTTTTATCACGCACTGCCATAATCAGCCTTTTTGAATTAAACATATTCAATGGTTAATTCAAAAAGTATTGAGCGCTATGTTTAAATTAATTAAATGTACTCACAAACAAAAGCATGCCACGCTTTTTACATTTTTCGTTTCTATCCACCTCCTGGTCCCATCATCAGACCCTCGTTACCAAGCCCAATCTATTGGATTCGTCAAAACGAATCATACGAGCCCAAACTCGAGGGGTTTACTAGTAGCCACTGAAGATTTCCACTATCCATCTCGTGGCTCCTACATCATACCCTCAAGACCAAGTGGAATCTATTGGACTCGTCAAAAAAAAATCATATGAGTCCAAACTCGAGGGGTTTACTGGTAGCCACTGAAGAGTTCCACTATCCACCTCCTGGTTCCATCAGCAGACCCTCGACACCAAGTGCAATCTATTGGACTCGTCAAAAAAAAAAACATGAGTCCAAACTCGAGGAGTTTACTAGTAGCCACTGAAGAGTTCCACTATCCACCTCCTGGCTCCATCATCAGATCAGCTGTAAGATACCAAATTATAGTACTGTCATCCGAACTACGTATACATAGAAAGTCTCATTTCAATACGACAATTATAAGCAGATTAAAATGGACTTATAAGATTTTATTACCGCTAGTTACGAGTAAAAGTTAATATAAAAAGCGTGTTAAAAAAAGTGACTTGAATTGCTAGCAGAGAGGCTTATGGCCGTGAGTAGGTACTCGAATCCTTTGATCCCTACTCTGTCGTAATACGTTTCGAACCAATAACAGCTTTTTTCCCAATTCATCCTAGCTCAGTTTCAGCACAGAGCAAGTTGTCCCTGAGTTAATTTTGCTAACCTTCCTCTGAGCGTCGTCTTTTACTCAATAACACTGTAAAAGCCATTTGTCTTTTAGAAAACTGATGTAAAAACTTTTCGCTCTTTTTTGAGTCACTGTTTTTTTCAACGCGACGACAAACTATATGCATTTCAGTAAGTGGTAGAAGTAGCAAGGAACGTACCTATTCGTGTTACGATTTTAAGTAAAAATGTTGGAATAATGATGTGGTCTATTGGTGATTAGGTAGTACAGTGCGTTTCAAATAAGAATAGGATCGACTTAGCGCCATGTTGTGACGTCATAGCTGTCAAATCGAATAAATTGGGTAGGGTGAGCAAAACAAGATATTTTTTAAATAACATTTATTTACGAATCATGAACGAAGATTTTTTAATCACAATTTAGGTATTCAATTCCGCTCATGTCTGCATCACTGTTTGAGTGGTCATCGTCATCATCATCACTATCATCATCACTGCTGCTTTCCCCTATAAAATAAAACATGGATTAATGTAGGTATTTAATATTTTATTTCACCAACTGCTATTTAAAATAAAAATAGAAATTCTGTTACTTGTATTTATAATAAATCTAAAGTTATCATCGTCTTCAAATATCTCGTTGCCAGTATTCATTTTCTATTCTTTTGACGTGGTTAATTTCTTTGTTCCAATCGTCGCTCGTAATTGAAGCAATTGCTTCTAATGTCAGACTCTCAATGTCACTTTCGAGTTGCCAAACGTAATTATGACAATATTTTTGATGTTTTTTTTTCATTTTGATTTAACTAAGACTCGGTTAAACAAAAAAAAAAAAAAAAAAACGTTATTGATATGCAAATAAGTTTTCTTTGCAAACCGTACTTTTCAGTAAACATTTCACAGATAGAGGTCATTGACATTCCTATTCTTATTTGAATCGCATTGTATGGGGTTTTCAGATTATTTAAAAAAAAACTTCTTATACCATTCTTATATCATTCTGAATAAAAAATACCACTTTTTATTCAGAATGATGTTGGTATAAGAAGTTTTAGTAATACGTAAATAATGTTGTGAAGCCACAATACATGCCATATAGCGTTGTATTAACCTTTTCGGTTCGCCAGTTTTGGCTGTATGAGGTAACAAATTGTCTCACATCGATGTATCTCATATGATGATGTGTCTCATATCTATATATATATATATATAATGACAGGCCTGTTAGTCTAGTGGTCAGTGGCCCTGACTGCTATACACAAGGTCGTGGGTTCGATTCCCACCCAGGACAAAAGTTTGTGTGATGAGCACGATGATTTGTTCTGTGTCTGGGTGTAATTTATCTATAATATGTATGTATTTAGAAATATATATGTATGTTTATCAGTTGTCTTGTACCCATAGCACAAGCTCTGCTTAGTTTGGGACTAGATGGCGTTGTGTGAAAATTGTGGAATATTATATTATTATATTATTATTATTATTATTATATAATAATAATAAAGCTGAAGAGTTTGTTTGTTTGTTTGAACGCGCTTATATCTGAAACTACCGGTCGGATTTGAAAAATTATTTTAGCATTTGATAGCTTAATTCATATATATAGCTTATTCATATTTCTGACTAACATAGTTTTAAGATATTGTTACTAACAAATTATGGACATTTTATTAGTCTGAATTAAACGAATTTTATTATTATTTTTTTAATTTTTTTTTAATTTTTGAGGAAGGCTAAAATCATGCTAAAGCAAACGCAAAAAGAAAATAAAAACAGAAAGAACGCTAAGCTAAAATGAAGTAAAGTCGAGGGCAGAAGCTAGTAGATAATATAGTTTCTGCAATTCTCTGACAGTAAAGAAAGTCAAATATTTTTTGTCCTTATTTTACAAAATAAAAAGGTCCCGCCATTTTATTATGGTAACAAGACGTTTATATGTTCACGATACCTGCAAACTGACAGCGGAAAACAGGACTCGTACCAATTTTACAAATTGACAACCGTCGATCGAGGGTCACCAATGGTTTGCGACACATTGCGAAACCTTTGGAATATATATTCCGTTCATACCGTTTCAATTGAATTTATTCTTGGTTCGGCGAAAATATTTATTTCTAGAAATATGGCTTTATTTCGATAAATAAATGGAATATGCTCACCTTGATAATGTATATAGGGGTCATCTAAGTAGGTGTTCCACCGGGAGGGGACACCCTAGAAGGACATACAACGTGTAACGTTAAATGCGCAAAACCTGAAAATAGTTTGATCAGAATAACGAGCAGAATTAATTGAACCACTTTTTAATATAGGTCACATTTTTCAAAAAATCTTCATTAAAAACGTTGCCGTGTCTATTTATTAATAGGTCAAGCAGCCCAATATCAGCGCGGTGCAGCGGCCCGGTGACGACTCCTCCCTCGATAAAGCGTCGTCGCAGACGCAAGAAACGATCAGAATGGCCAGTAAAACTAAAACAGCACATAAAACCTATATAATTTTTTAATGACTTATTTTCTCTCTGAAATAGGTCAATTGAATTAAAAATCAGTGGGGGTGTCTGAGGTTTTGCGCATTTAGCGTTACAAGTTGTATAGTGTTCTTCAGAAAGGTCAGATACGCAGTACTCGCAACGGGCGTGCGTGTTTGACCAGATGTATGCACGTAAACGAAGCAGTAGCAGAAACAGTGTATGTAAGGATGCAGTTGACGTTGCAGTTTCTGCCTCATGGGAAAAAGGCTTGAGTTTATGTATGTATATGTACGTTTTATGAAGGCACATATTATTTAAGAAATAATTTGCTTATTGAAATATTAAAAAGATCTAATTGCTTTTCGATAAAGCGATTAGGAGCATGGTGTGTGAAATATTGACCAGTAATTACTTAATATTTTATTATATAACAATGAGACATGCCGGTTTCCTCAAGATGTTTTCTTTCAACGTTTTTAGCCCACCGTCATGTCCTAGAACCAAAAATTTTAAGACATGTGTATCTCCTAACCTGCACTGGGCCCGCGTGGTAGATTACAGCCCACTCCCACTCGAAGAGAGGAGGCCTGTGTTCCAGCAGCGGGAACCTTATAGGCTGATTATGTACAGACGCCAGCACATGAATCTACCCGAAACTGTCAGATTTTCCCAATCAACTTCGAACCTTATGCTTTAGCGATAAAGTTGAAAATCTATTAAATAAATCTGACAGATTGTAGTAGCTTGATGTGCTGGCGTCTGTACATACGTAGCAATAATGCGTTATTAATTTATCGGGTTCCTATATTTTCTTGACTATTATATTTTCTCAAACATGCTTGGAGATTCGAATATTCTTCGAGGTATGAAAATGCTGTACATGCAAGCACACACTACTGATGAAATACATGCAAGCATTGGCCGGCAATGTTAGTATGAAAATCCAAATCTGTCGTGTGTAGCGACCGAATAAATTACGTTCATCACCACTGTTCTCAAAACGGTGAAGGAAAACAGCGTCAGGAAACCGACATGTCCTAGAACCAAAAACAATCGAAAACATGTGCCCTCCACCAACCAGCGCTGGACCAGTGGTGGAATATGGCCCTCTCCCTTTCACAGAGAGGAGGCCTGTGTTCGAGCAGTGGGAACATTATGCTGGCTTCGCTAGATGTATAGCCTTTGTAAAGCTTGACTTACAAAAGTATTCCCTACTTTTAAACTCTTTCCTAGCAATGTTATTTTTTTTTATTTCACGTAAACAACCTTGCCGTGATCAAAACTACAAGGCCAGTTAGTAAATCGAGGTTCAGTTGAATCGAGGTTATTGGCACAGGCTGTGTCAGACCAACCTAGGTTTGGGCATTCGAGGGGGGAGCCTTTCCTTTCATATTAGACGTCTTTTACTACCTTCTACCCTTCGACTTCGTTCGCTTCAAAGGGGATTGAGGATTTTTATATGGAGCCTGGCACACCTACTGCCGCGCCATTTTGTTTATTTTTTTTACAAAATTAAAAAAAAGAACAAAATGGCGGTGCTACGGACTTTCAAAGCCCTTTTCTTTTTCCTCGACTCACGTGTTTTTTCGCGTTCGTTCTGACTTTTTCTTTTTTCGGCTCCCATCACCATCACCAAAGCCTGTATATAAACTTCCTCAAGAGTTGGGTTAGCAAATGCAAAAAGGTTTTCCAAACCTGACCGCTAGTTAGAGATAAACGCATTCTAACAAACAAACAAACAAACTCCTCAGCTTTATTATTAGTATACATATATATACTCGTATATAGGGTATAGAGGGGCCCGTGGCTAAATAATAACTGCCGCACAGGTCGATCGATCAGGTTAAGCTACGCTTGCCGCGGTTGGTCTGTGGATGGGTGACCATCTTTACATACCGAGACCCTCCGTGCTTCGGAAAGCACGTTAAGCCGTTGGTCCCGGTTGTCATTCGTAGATCTTTGACAGTCGTTACGGGTAGTCAGAAGCCCAAAAGTCTGACAACCAGGTTTACCTAGGGGTATCGTATTACCCAGTAACTGGGTTGTGGAGGTCAGATAGGCAGTCGTTCCATGTAAAATACTGATATTCAGCTGCATCCGGTTAGACTGGAAGCCGACCCCAACATAGTTGGGAAAAGGCTTGGCAGATGATGATGATATTTATACAACGTGTAACGTTAAATGCGCAAAACCTGAAAACAGTTTGATCAGAATAACGAGCACAATTAATTGAACGACTTTTTAATATAGGTTATATTTTTTTAAAAAATTTCATTAAAAACGTTGCCGTGTCTATTTATTAATGGTTCAAGCAAGCCAATGTCAGCGCGGCGCAGCGGCCCGGTGACGACTCCTCCCACGATAAAGCATCGTCGCAGACGCAAGAAATGATCAGAATGGGCAGTAAAACTAAAACAGCACATAAAAGCTATACAACTTTTTTTATGACTTATTTTCCCTCTGAAATAGGTCAATTGAATTAAAAATCAGTTGGGGTGTCTGAGGTTTTGCGCATTTAACGTTACACGTTGTATACTCGTAGATAGTTCTCTTCTTAGTTAGTTTTAATCATGATCTGGCAGTTTGAGTAATTTATGCGGCCTACCCAAATGTCCTTTCATTGGTATTGTTCGTCAAATCGTATGGCTCCTCAAGTTCTGAGTCGAGCTGCACGATTTTTGACAAATGCGTGCACTGATTGGACAGGTCTGCTCAATCTGTGTGGTTCTTTACTCGAAAGACCATTTCAGACACCAATCTACATGGTCTTCACATGATCTGACCAAGACTATGTCTGGACTTTAAAAGAGACTGTGACCTCTGAGTTTTTTTCGGCCTTTCTTCTCAGAGTAGTCAGATAGGAAACGCGGACCTCATCTAGTTTAAAAAAAATATGATTGACATGTAAAAGTGTTTGTACAAACCTACTTACAGAAAATAAATCATTTATCATTTAGATATTATTTTCATATTCATCAAACTTAAATAACCATTAAACATATATAATCTTGGCTTGTAATTTTCCCACTGCTGGGACACATGCCTCTCTGTGAGAGGGAGTGGGCCGTAATCCACATCTGCCGGTCGATTCTGTAAAAATCTCACCGTGAAATCATAAGTGAAGTGAGCACTTAATAGTCTTAATCTAGAGATTAAGACTATTAAGAGCGTGGAGTGAGCTGTCATTCGGTAGACGAATGACAGCTCACTCCACGCTCACTTCACCTAAGTTTTCACGTTGAGTTGGTTACAGAATCGCACGGCAGTTGGTAGATAAACTTAGATAAAAGATGTTGTAATTATTTTCGTAATAAAAAAGGACTTTGTAGCAAAAACGAAATTCCAAGATACAAAGTTACAGAAGGAATTTTTAATATAGTCTGTATTAAGACTGATACTTAGTGAAGCCTGCTATTCGTTTTATTGTCTAGACTAGTCAGAAAAAATGCACTTATGTAGATATAAAACTACAATGTGAAATATTTTATATCAAAAATGTACACGGGGTCGTCGCTAAAGTATATTGAGAAAAAAAAAATCATTTATCTTCTATATACAACGTGTAACGTTAAATGCGCAAAATCTCAGACAGCCCAACAGATTTTTAATTTAATTGACCTATTTCAGAGAGAAAATAAGTCATTAAAAAAATTGTAAAGGTTTTATGTGCTGTTTTAGTTTTACTGGCCATTCTGATCGTTTCTTGCGTCTGCGACGACGCTTTATCGAGGGAGGAGTCGTCACCGGGCCGCTGCGCCGCGCTGACATTGGCTTGCTTGACCTATTAATAAGTAGACACGGCAACGTTTTTAATGAAGATTTTTTGAAGAATGTGACCTATATTAAAAAGTGGTTCAATTAATTCTGCTCGTTATTCTGATCAAACTATTTTCAGGTTTTGCGCATTTAACGTTACACGTTGTATAAACACATAGTTGGAAAAGGCTAGGCACATGGTGAGATACGTTTATGTCTATACAAATAATATAATAGTAACGAAGTCAAATCTGTACATAATTATGAAAAAAGTAATTGCCAAGGGCCACAGTAACTCTTTCGAACAACCCGCGACCCTGCCAAGCATCCAGTACAGCCCCTTCCGGCGTCATTATTTGGGTTTAAGTTTCAATGTTTCATATTTAAACTTTCAGAGTTTTGGTATTCATGTTAATTCCGGATTATAACTTGTAAGCAGAGTATTAAACTGGTGTAAAGCACTTTAGTTTTAGTTACGAAACAAGTTTATTTAAACAGGCTTTAAATACACAGGGTGGCAGGGAACACAACACAGACATCGAACGCGCAAATTGTAACCATGAATTCAGTACCTACACGATTCTAGACGCCTAGCGTAGACATTTTTCGTCGATCATCAAAAAAAAAAAAAAAACAGGTGTTTCATAGAAAATTGCAATGCCTACTTTGTTTAAATGTACAGACGCCAGCACATCAAGATACTACAATCTGTCAGATTTCTTTAATAGATTTTCAACTTTATCGCTAAAGCATAAGGTTCAAAGTGGATTGGGAAAATCTGACAGTTTCGGGTAGCTTGATGTGCCGGCATCGGTAAAAAGCATCTATATTTCTTTTTTTAATAACTGACTAAAAATTTCAAGGCAAGGGGGTTCAAAATCAAGTATAATCCATTTTCCAGATTCCCTGCCACCCTGTGTAAACTGTATTAATCAAATGCAGCCGGTCGATTCTGGAAAAATCTCACCGTGATAACTAAGGTGAAGTGAGCTTAGAGTGAGCTGTGAGTCATGCTGATGCTAGGGATTGACACTATTGACGACTCACTTCACGCTCACTTCACCCAAGTTTTCACGGTGAGATGGTTACAGAATCGCACGGCAGGCATATGTTTCAAAAGATAGTTTGAATATGTTTTATTCGAACAATTTTTTTGGCCACAATTTAAAAGATAATTTTGAACTTTCATACCTATTACTCCACGGACAAGCTCGTAATTTTCTTATCGCATTCAGATGTGGGCTTAAATAGGGGATGAAAGTTTTGTATGGATTTTTTTCATTATTGCTTACGGTAAATCCCTTTGGGCACACGTCACGGCTTGTGATTCCAATAAAAAAACTTACAAGCAACAATTTCTTCCAACCAGCAGACCAGAATATAATTAAAAGCATTGTTTCAGCCAATGATAATAGCGAAGCGGGAGTACCCTTACCACCGATGGGAGCCGCTCTACTTCGGCACCAACAAGGAACCCTGGTACAGCGAAACTCTATACTGGGAAGGACTCCAGGACAAAATGACACAGGTAAACTTAATACCCCATAGCATAATTATAACGCTGGTCGGCATCAAAATAAGAGCAAAACTATGTCACAAAAAATTTCACCGTGAAATCATAAGTGATGTGAGCACTTAATAGTGTTAATCCCTAGCGAATGACAGCTCACTCCACGCTCACTTCACGCAAGCTTTCACGGTGAGATGGTTACAGAATCGCACTGCAGTTGTTGGGGACCAAAAAATAGGCTTCCTTCAATTTGGCCTCACTTATGCGTGGAAATTTACCTCTCAGGTGTTTAACTGGTTCTCCATCTGTGTCAATAACTTTTACAAAGAACAATATTAAGCCTAATTTGATATGTATTGTGGCGGCAAAAATATTTTTTGGCTGTCAATTAAAGGACAACAAAACTAAATGAAAAGAAAAATTGCTTATAGCATCAAAACTGGGCGTGTAAATAGTAAATCAATCAGCTGGTAGTCTGTTTTGTAAGGGAGGGCCAAATTTTTTTTTCATATTTCGACCTATGTTCTTTGGGGAAAGTTGTTGAGTTTCATGAGCACATTCACCTCCTTCAGGGTTGATACCCCCCTTCTGTTACACGCTGTATATTTGAATTTATCGTGTCGATATGTATCAATTCCACATATACATAGTTTTGCTCTTATTTTGATGCCCGACCAGTGTAATCAGCCCATAGCGTTCCCACAGCTGGGACACAGGCTTTCTATCGGTGAGAGGGAGTGGGCCGTAATCCACCACATGGGACCAGTGCGGGTTGGTAGATGTCTTCGAATTTTTGGTTATGGGGCATGCCTGTTTCTCACGATGTTTTCCTTCACCGTTTTGAGAGCAGTGATGATGAAATAATTTACACAAAGTCAAGCGCCTGTCTGTCTGAGTTCGAACCTACGACCTACAACTCGTAAGGCTCAACTCACACCAAAAGAGCGTCGAAGCGCAGCGAAGCGGAGCGCAGTTTCAGTGTCATGAATTTTAACTTTATTTTCATTACTATAATACTTATTATCGCATGAGAAACATTCGCTCGAGCATTCCAGCGACTTCTCGAGCAGTCGCGGGAATCCACGCGCCTCTCTACCGAGCGGGTCGCTGCGCTTCGCTGCCCTTCGCCGCTCTTTCGGTGTGAGTTGACCCTAAGTCGCGGCTGTTACCACTGGGCAACCACTGCTCTCCGATCAATACCCCATAGGCCTTAGGTAATGGATTCTTAAAAGGCCTTCAACGGGCATTTATTATAAAAAAAATGGTACTGGTACAATATAAAGTGTAAAATCAATTTTGCGCTAAGCGACTTTAGAGGTCATTTTGGTTTGTTCCCGAGGAGCTGTCCTTTTTATAATGTAATCGACCACACTATAATCTGTATAAGCAACAGCAAACTGTTATTGTTTAGTTGTCATCTGCCGCTGTCGCGAGCGCATCTTGATTAATGTATGTGTTGTCTTTGGTCCCTGGCCCTGACATCAATTTATTTATTTATTTATTTATTTATCCTCCTACTGGAACGCCATACAGCAATTACACCAACGGAGCAAAGAATTACTTAATGTGCTGCTTCCCATCCATCCTGTGCGCGGTGGACATCGAACGGGCGGCGATGGAACACGTACGCTCACACAGCGTCAGCTCCATAGTGCCATTACTCCATCCAAATTGCGCACATTCTTTGCGATTTTTTTGAGACACAATTAATTTTTCAAAATAAATGCATTAAAATTGTAAAAACGGAAAATTTTGATGTGTTGTCCTGATTGACAGAAGATGTCAGATGTGTATGTCATCAAGCGCTTGAGTACGAGGCTTTTGGCTACGTTGTATATTTTATGTCTTTATTTTTTATTTTTCATTATTATTTTGTTTTTTATTTGTATCGTGCGTTTTATTGGTGCAGAATAAACGTTTTTTCTTTCTTTCTTTATTTCTAAACTGTGAATTTTGTTTGTACAAAAGAACAAATGCTGTATAGTTCCACTGCGGCACGTGCCGCTTGGCACGTATGTGTCTGTCCAGTCAAAGAGCTGTATCTCTCTTACCGTAATAGGTAGCCAGTTGTAATTTTCACAGAATACTTATTACTATGGCTTCTATCGTATTATAATTGTAAAAACTACTACTAAGCTCTAACCACTAAGCAAGCCTGGTTAGGGCCTAGAGACTAGTGACTTAACATCCCTCGAAACACGCGAGGCTACTTGCCAAAGCACCAAGCGAGCAGTGCGACCGCTTGCAAAAATTCTAGTTTTCGTTTCATTTTCTACTCGCAAGATGACTCGCTCGGCTCTAAGCGCTAAATAATAATAATAACAATAATTTATTTCAATCGGAACAACATAGCGACCATTTTTGTTAGTAAACACATTAGATACTACAACTTATACACTAGGATTAGTAACAAAAGAATAAACAAATTAATAAATCATACAGGTTGAAATTGAAAACATGCGACAAATCGAAATGAGAGATTGTACTCATCATTTTGAACAACTTTTACTATGAGATAAAACCTGAAATCGCGGAAAAAAATCAGCTGTTCCCTACATTTATGTTCGCATAACTCGTCAAAATGTAAGGAACAGCTGATTTTTTTTTTCGCAGTTTCAGGTTTGGTCCCATGGTAAAAGTTGTTCATAATGATGAGTACAATCTCCCATTTCGATTTGTCGCATGTTTTCAATTTCACCCTGTATATTTACGAGGCATTTCATGCGGACAATGATTCCGCATGTGATGCCTCAGCACAGGCGCTCCCTGCTACTCCCTCGAATCCTCCTCACAAGCGATGCCACCTTTTTCCTAATGATAGCATGGAAACCATTTGCGCGCGATTGGGCAAACATCCCCGAGGCACTACAGAAACGAGGGAGTTTCAACATCATCCTGAAAACATTGTTATATTGGACGCGCAAGGCATTTAGCGTCCCCCGTGAACAGCTGAACCACAGACTGCAAGCAAGCCTTACAGTTTTGATGATATGGAACCCTTTGTGCGCGAGTCCGATTGCTTGGCTGCTTACATTCACTTTAAATGTCTATGTTTTGTACTAGATGCTGGAGATGTGCCTTCAGGAATACCGCATGGTGGTCCTCGACGGGGGCTTCCTCTCTCACGCAGCCAGCCCCAAGCCTAAGCATCGTATGAAAAGAGCTCAGGTCATAAACACCAACAATTACATGAAGATAATCAAGTGGTTCAAAGAGAAGTATGAAGAACGACAGGAGTGTAGAATGCTGTGGGGCTGTGAATATTATTCGAGGAAAAAGTGACCGTAAAATTATGAGTCTAAGATTCAGTTTTGAGTTCCCCAAGGCGTAATGTTCGGCCCTTTGTTTTTGAACGCTTGAACTTGATAGCATATACAACAGAAGCTCGTTATAACATTATTGATCCAATGTTTACAGTAACTCACGCTTGATATGGCACTAGATATGCAGTTCGAATGCTTGACAAATAAATTGCACGTATACAAGCCAATCTATGTGTTCCATTTACATTGTTTTGTTGTATTTCATGTTCGTTTTTCATACAAGTGCATACAAGAGGTGTTTCTTATATGGCGTAATAGTACGACCTATATGCTACAAATTAGCGCTCCATTTGTTCTAGGTGCAAGCAGTTCGAGAAAATGCAAATTTTCAGTTTTAAAAAAAAATATCCAAAAATTGTAAGTACCACCTAATTTTTAGAAAAAATGTCAATACAAATTAAAAAGTAAACAGAACTGTTGAATTTGTTAATTTCGGGCTAATTTTTCACATCGATAGATAATTTTTATTCGTGAAATTAAATTGACGTCTGACAGATTTCGTATTGGAAGAACTGTCATCATCTGCCTAGCCTTTTCCCAACTACGTTGGGGTTGGTTTCCAGTCTAACCGGATGCAGCTGAATACCAGCATTTTACATGGAGCGACTGCCTATCTGACCTCCAGAACCCAGTTACTGGGTAATACGATACCCCTTGATTAGACTGGTTGTGAGACTTTCGGGCTTCTGACTACCCGTAATGACTGTCAAAAATCCACGAATGGCAGCCGGGACCAACGGCTTAAGGTGCTTTCCGAGGCACGGAGGGGTCTTGGTATGTAAAGATGGTCATCCATCTACAGACCAACCGCGCAAATGTAGCTTAACCTGATCGATAAACCTGTGCGTCTGTTATTATTTAGCCACGGGCCCCTCGTATGGAAGAACTGTCTGAACTGTGTGTGTAAAAATTAAAAATTATTCGTGGAAGAGAATTATCTGGCGTTGGTAAATTTCAGCCCTTAGTGATAATCCTAATACAATAACCGATGTTAGATACGAGAGATCATGTCTAATGTGATTATTCGTATTTTGGCTTTTAAGAAAAGAAAGATTTTTTTTTTTTGCTTTTTGGTATTATTGTGTATAACTTGTAAAATGTGCGTTTTATTTGTGCAGTATGAACTATTTTTCTTTATTCTTCCAATTTTCATAGCTAAATAAATATTGCATTTTCTCGAAAACTAACTGATTTTGCAATCACTTCTTATAAGTAATACGTCGATTGAAACACCGCCCTGTATAACTAGATGAAATTGCGAACCCAGAACTCTTGAATAGTGATATAAAAGATCAAACTTTCGCGACTATGCAAATGTAAACAATCGAAATGTTGATATTACACGAAGTATACAAGAATAGTTGGAATATGGTTATACGGAATTTGGACCATGTAAAATATAAGTGGACTTCAGCCGGTCGATTCTGTAAAAATCTCACCGTGAAATCATAAGTGAAGTGAGCACTTAATAGTGTTAATCCCTAGCGAATGACAGCTCACTTCACGCTCACTTGACCCAAGCTCTCACGGTGAGATGGTTACAGAATCGCACGGCTGATTTATTTTGTTAATTTTAAATTTTCTTACGAAATCAATGGAGATTTTTGATTTAGTGTTCCAAGCCTATTGTGTTAATCGATTCAGGACTTAGTTTTGTCAGATATTCTATACACTAGCGACCCGCCCCGGCTTCGCACGGGTGCAATGCTGATCACTACATAGTATAAAACAAAGAAGCTTCCCGCTGTCTGTCTGTCTCTATGTATGCTTAGATCTTGAAAACTACGCTACGGATTTTGATGCGGTTTTTTTTTTATAGATAAGAGTGATTCAAGAGGAACGCTTATATGTATAATACAAGCATAATATAGTAGAGAAACACTGATAATTTTAGAGGTTTCTAATGTGATGTCGTAAAAAACCCACATTTTTTGCGTTTACATTGCAAACGACATTTTTTAAGTACAAAATAAATCTTTTCTAATTTAGTATATTTATTTTGTACTTAAAAAATGTCGTTTTCTTGACGGCTGTAGACGTCGGTGGCGTGTTTGGCACGTTTTCGTTTGTCAGCTATAGCCGTCCGTGGCGGTCAAAAGGTTAATGACATTGCAATGTAAAAAAGATTCATCATCTGCCTAGCCGTTTCCCAACTATGTTGCGGTCAGCTTCCAGTCTTTCCTGCAACTGAGTCCCAATATTGCAAATGGAGCGACTGACTATCTGACCTCTACCACCCAATGATTGGGTAACACGATACCTCTTGGTAAGACTGGCCAATTTAAAAAAAGGAAAACACTAAATCTTTTCCATCCAGCAAATGTTCGCAACTAGCACGCCAGTAGATATGCAAATTACTTGTCTCCTAAACGTACCTTGTCACTTTTGTTCCTACACATATTGCTGTTAACACCAGAGATGTTAAGCATTCCGTTTTGAACTTTATATGAAATATTTATTAGCGGTTTTATGAATAATGCGGCTTACTTCTTAGATATAAACAGGAATTAATAATAGGCTCGTGATAAAATGTTTCACGTCTCTGGAATTGTTTAAATTTTACAGGCTTTTATGTATTTTATCGGGTTACTCGCTCGAAAAGTGCGAATCGTCACTTATAAATACCATTTTTTTTTCTTCTATAACCTACTCGCTTGAATTGGCACATTTTGAATGTTATGCAATAAAGTATGGAAAAAGGAAACTAGCGTACAGAATTGATAACAGTTAAATATTATAAACCTTTTTCCTAACTTCATTGCATAAAATTCAAAATGTCCCGATTCGTGCGTGTCACTTATAGAAAAAAAAAATATTATTTAAGTGACAATTTCGTCTCAATCGACTCATAAGCCATTCTATCGATGTTCGACACAGATTATGATAATTTATAAAAAATACAGTTATTTCTTTGTATTAGGATAATTTAAAGTGAAACCCCGACGTAGAGCTATGATGGACCCCTAGTGTATATACCGAGGTCTTCTTATGTGGAATGTTTCGTCCTAATAAAGATTTTAATATATTAGATGCATTTCTTGTGTTATTTGCCCTAAAAACTGTTTGACATTTTCTACATCACGTCTGTACTCCAGTAATGTTTAAGTCCCATGTAATAGGGGCGAACCTATTGCCACCAGCCGGGGCGATTCCAGGCTCCGGACTGCTTCCGAGAAATTCCAGATGGAGAAACCCAATAACACTTTGGCCTGCCCGGGAATCGAACCCAGGGCTTCATGCTCGGCAGTACCACTTGTGGTACACAAGACCAACGAGGCAAAACTTTTTCTTTTTATCCAATTACAGTACGGCTACGGATACGGTGCGGACGCGGCGCGAGGAGCGGCGCGGCAACGCAGACCCGGTCTCGAAGCCAGCGGCAAATCGCGCGGCGCTAGAGCGGCGTAGTGTTGTGTTATGAGAAATTAGTGTCTTTGTTCGCGAACGAAATGTCTAAACAGCGGCGGACAAGTTTTTGATACAACATTTTATTTATTTATTTATTTATTTATCCTCCTACTGGAACGCCATACAGCAATTACACCAAAGGAGCAAAACATTACATAATGTGCTGCTTCCCATCCATCCTGTGCGCGGTGGACATCGAACGGGCGGCGATGGAACACGCACGCTCACACAGCATCAGCTCAATAGTGCCATTACTCCATCCAAATTGCGCACATTCGTTGCGATTTTTTTTTTGAGACACAATTAATTTTTCAAAATAATTGCATTAAAATTGTAAAAACGGAAAATTTTGATGTGTCGTCCTTTTGAAACGTCGGTCGTTAAAAAGCAAAAACTAAAATGCACAACACTACGTCAATGCAGACGCGCGGGCACCGTTAGACTGGTGCGCATCGCTCGTACGCCGCTCCCCGCGCCGCTGCCTTCGAAGCCAGTTCCATATAAATCTATACATTGAAACGCGCCGCTCCCCGCGCCGCCGCCGTCGCTGCTCCGCGGTCGCTGAGTTCGTGTCCGTAGCCTAAAGCTGAAAGGGAGTAATGCTATTAACGCGAGAGTAAATATGTCTGCTTATTTATCTAGAATTGCGACCGTTATGAATTGAATTATCTTGACCAAATGTAGCTTAATCCATTTATTTTAAAAGGTACTCCAAAAACAAAGATAAAATCATCACAAAGGTTTTTGTTGTCGTGCCTGTATCACTACATAGTATAAAACAAAGTCGCTTCCCTGTCTGTCTGTCCCTATATATTCTTAGATCTTTAAAACTACGCAACGGATTTTGATGCGGTTTTTTTAATAGATAGAGTAATT
Source organism: Eremobia ochroleuca (assembly GCA_949629135.1). Lineage (NCBI taxonomy): Eukaryota > Metazoa > Arthropoda > Insecta > Lepidoptera > Noctuidae > Eremobia > Eremobia ochroleuca. The sequence goes on from OX451385.1 coordinate 18,234,042, forward strand.
CAAGGGAAGGTTTATATGTATAATACATGCATAATATAGTAGAGAAACACTGATAATTTTAGACGTTTCTAACGTAATGTCGTAAATAAACACATTTTTTTGCGCTGGCTGAACCCGTCGAGATAGATCAAAATAATGTACTACAGTATTGTACACCTTAAAAAGGTCTACAAAAAAGTCCCCGATGGTATATGTCTATCTCTTAGGGATAACCCACAATAACCATTTTTTATCCTATACTTTTTACGAGAAATAATGGCTCTAAAATTATCAGTGTTTCTCCATTGCACCCGTGCGAAGCCGGGGCGGGTTGCTAGTATTACATACACCAACACGCCTTCTGCCCATGGGTACTTTCACCAGTACAGCATTTTCGATTTATCTCGAAGAAGGTTGTCAAATAATGTTGGAATTCTCAAGCATGTTACAGAAAATATAATAGTCAGTAAAATATAGGAACCTGATAAATTAGCAACGCATTTTGATATATGATAAAAGGGCTTTGAAGATCCGTGGCACATCTACTGTAGCGCCATTTTTTTTTCTTTTCAAATTAGCAAAATAGCGATGGTGTTTTCTGTTTACATAGATGTCAGCAATCGATTTATATAGGTTTCATGCGTGACCGCCATTTTGAAAAAAAAAATCAAAATGGCGTGGCAGTAGATATGCCAGCCAGGCTTTATATAACAATCTTCAATACCTTATTAAGTAAAAGAAAAGTTTAATACCTACTTGACCAAAATGTATAAAACAGCAGATTTTGTTTTCGTGATCTCAGAGTTGGTTCCATAGTGAATATTATTCATATTCATGCGTGGAACACCCTGTAAAAATTTGGAGACGGTAAAAAAAGCATGCCGTATAGTAATAATGTAAGAAACGGAGTCATAATCAGAGGAATAGATTTATTGATTGAGGAAGAAAAAGTAGACAGAAATAATAAAGAGAATATCAAAGATGTTTTCCCTCTTAATAGTCCTATACGAGTGATATTAAGAGGTCTTCAAGTATGTGATCAGTGTGGCCACTTGAGAGGCTGGGAGTGGCCTTCTCATTGTTTATCTAGTTGAGTGTATAAAGCCCCGGATACACTAGGGAACATTTTGTCCCGCAACATGACGCGCAACACAAAATATATGTGACGCTGCAACGTTGCATAGTGTCCCGCAACATGACCCACAACATTTTACGTGACGCGGGACATGTTTCTTGCTCCCGCTCCGAGAGCGAGCGCACGGCGCGACATTCTCTCGGGACATTCACGTAGTTGCCGAGCACCATGTTCCGCAACATGTTGCTCCATTTGTCCCCTAGTGTATCCGTGGCTTAAAGGGGCCATTTAATTGCAGATTGGACACAATATTGGCCCTTTTTGGGTCAAGTTTTCTGTATAGAGAAATGTCACCTATTAGTTCCAAGCTAATTGGGATTATTTTAATAGCTTTAGCCGTGTGATGCTCGATGACCTCAGTAGAGCCTCTGAGAAAGTAGGTCTTAAAATAAACATGAACAAGACAAAGGTCATGTCAAATGCCAAGATCGGAGACTACACTCGTAGTTATGGAAGATTATGTTTACCTCAGGACAAACTGTCCAATTAGGTAGGTCCGACTTCGACAAAGCGATCAATCATCGAATTCGATTCGACTGCGCAGTTTCTCAAGAAAAAAGTCTTTAACCAGTCTGTGTGTGGACCTATGGCACTGAAACGTGGTCGCTCATAATGGATATATGGCATAATGGTTATTAAAAGGCCAAAAGTCACACAAAGGGCAACGGAGAAGGCAATACTTAGAGTTTCCCTACGTGATCAAATTAGGAATGAAGAGATCAGCAGAAGAACCAAGGTGACCGAAATAGGCCGATGAATTGCCAAACTTATGTGGCAGTGGGCAGGGCACATTGCCCACAAAACCGATGGGGCCGAAAGGTTCTGAAGTGGCGACCGCGTACCAGAAGACATAGCGTTGGAAGACCTCCCACAGGATGGACCGATGACCTTGTGAAGGCCGCAGGAATCCGCTGAATGCGTCACAGAACCGGTTGAAATGGTGGCGCTTGGGGGACGCCTCTGTCTAGCAGTGGATGTCTTCGGCTATAATGATGATGGTAACGAGTCGTGTATACTTATTTTTTATGTTATTGGATAGCAAGCAAGCAACTGATATATCTAATGATAACTGGCACAAAGTATAAAAAATATATAATGATTGAGTGAAAAAGTGTTCATTTAAAGACATTTATTTTCATTAGGATCATGAATTTACGAAGATAATTTTATTGATTTTCAGATGATGATTTTATGAAGATTATTCCTAACATAATTTGGGTCGGCTTACTACGTCGTCTAACCGATAAAGCTAAATATATAACCTCGTAAGGCCCAAGCTGAATTTCGCAAGATGAGCTAAACGCCCAATGTACAAATGTATTTAACAAAGCTACATACGGCATTCCGGCCCAGACTTAAAAACAAAATCTTCTAAACGCCCGATGTGTGTACATTACAATGTACAGACGCCAGCACATCAAGCTACTACAATCTGTCAGATTTCTTTAATAGATTTTCAACTTTAGCGCTAAAGCATAAGGTTCAAAGTTGATTGGGAAAATCTGACACGTTTGGGGTAGCTTGATGTGCTGGCGTCTGTACATCATCATCTGCCTAGCCTTTTCTCAACTATGTTGGGGTCGGCTTCCAGCCTGACCGGAAGAAGCTGAATACCAGTATTTTACATGGAGCGACTGCCTATCTGACCTCCACAACCCAGTTACTGGGTAATACGATACCCCTAGGTAAGACTGGTTGTCAGACTTTCGGGCTTCTGACTACCCGTAACGACTGTCAAAGATCTACGAATGACAGCCGGGACCAACGGCTTAACGTGCTTTCCGAGGCACGGAGGGGTCTCGGTATGTAAAGACGGTCACCCATCCACAGACCAATCGCGGCAAGCGTAGTAAGTTAAATGCATGTTTGCAATGTGTAATACTGCATGTAACTTGGTTCAATGCATTGTACATTGGGCCTTACGATGGTATTGTACAAGAAAATAAGTTTAAAATTTAATACCAAGAGGCTACACGTATAATATACCCAAAAAAATGTGCAAAACCTCAGACACCCCAACTGATTTTTAATTCAATTGACCTATTTCAAAGAGAAAATAAGTCATTAAAAAAATTGTATAGGTTTTATGCGCTGTTTTAGTTTTACTGGCCATTCTGATCGTTTCTTGCGTCTGCGACGACGCTTTATCGAGGGAGGAGTCGTCACCGGGCCGCTGCGCCGCGCTGACATTGGGTTGCTTGAACTATTAATAAATAGACACGGCAACATTTTTAATAAAGATTTGTTGAAAAATATGACCTATATTAAAAAGTGGTTCAATTAATTCCGCTCGTTATTCTGATCAAACTATTTTCAGGTTTTGCGCATTTAACGTTACACGTTGTATAGAGTTACAGTGTTTAAACTGTATGTTGTTTCTCAAAAATGCGTCCTTATTTATGAACACTTCTTAAATGCAGTGTATTGACAGCACGGAGAACTAATATTGTTATATTTACGAACTGTTTCCCGACTTCAGTCCAGCCATCGCGTAGCGAGAATGCGTTCCTAGCACCTGCCAGTACGACAATTCTAGTAGCTAATACAGATCAAATTCGCAAAACACATATTCGTTTGTAGAAAACTGACTGGTGTCAAGAACGCATTCTCTGGTCGGCCGCACTGTACCTTGCATTTTTGAACCGAAGAAAAGTTACAGACAATTCGGCCCTTTTCAGATAAAAATCATTCTGTTGTTTTGTGAGTTAAAAATATGAATGATGTTTTAAAACGTGTTTTCGTAGACGTATTACACAAAACTTAATAAACACGTACACTAATTCGAAATTTTCTTAAAGCATCTGTCTTCAAACGTCCTTGCTAAGCCATCAAGACGTGTCTAAAGATATAATAGACACTAAATGATCGATGGATCTCCCCTTTCATGTTGCTCAGTAAGAACTAACAAGCTTTTCACAGATAATATTATATAAAATGGATGAAAGGAAAACGCCCACCCGGACTGAGCAAACATAATTCCATAGAGCCAAAGGAATCTTCTGTTTTTTGTTTATTTTGTTTCATCTGGTAGGTGTTTACTCGGCACGTCCAATAACTCGCCTTTGTTTGATTTCGCGTCCTTATAGCCTTTTTATCGATATTTACTTTGGACAGCAACTAATAAGATACTGTGTACTGACAATCATTTTCAACACCTACTGGTCGTAATATATTTACTTTTCGCTTTATCCGAACTAGCCCGTGGCAAAATAAATCCGATAGTCACTGCTTATTATTTATGTCATCTAAGGTACAAAATATACAGTCCGTTCACAATTACCTCTGATTTTGCGTCACTGTCAAAAACAAAGTTATCTTTTTTTCGAAAGCAATGACAAGAAAACGCCACTGCGTTTGGGTTGCTACCAACTTACAAGCTTGTCAAAATCGCAATGATCTTTATTCTCGTAACTATAAGGTGGCTGTTGGGTTGATGCTGTCACTGGTATGATTACTATAAAAGGACTCTAGTACCGAAGTCGACCAACAGTCAAATCTAAAAAAAAAAAGTATCATGTAAATTGGATTAGTAATTCTCGGGCTATAAAAGAAATAACAGGAAGATAGAGAAAATTACAACATCATTCGTTTGTTACAAAACCACAGGTAAGTAATTAAAATAGTAACCAAGTCAAACTGTACCTACATTGAATATTTTTGAAAAAAGAAACTGCTATGAGGTGTTTGAACGAGTCGTGCCGAAAATATAGTTTTCAGAATTTTTGTCCGTTTATCTGGATGTATGTTCCGGATTGGTGCAAAAACGGTTGAACTGATTTGGAATCTGGCATACAGATATTTTATAACCAGGATTACGTTCCCGTGGGATATTTTCCGACATCCGCAGGCAGCACGGGCAAAAGCTAGTCAGCGAATAAAACCAAAAATGATATTATCTGTAAATTATATCATGTGATAGTGATTATTAGCCAGAGTGGTTTCACTGCAATTAATATTTCGAGCACACGTTGGTGGCATACAACACTGTTTTTGTTTGCGTTTGGGGTAGCATCATAACAAATGGGCACATTACAGTGTTGAACCGCAGAATATATAGCTACAGAAGGCTGGCTCTTACAACAAGCGACGACGCACGCACACATAGACGCGTTATCTACACTACTGTGCGTATTGTGAGCCCTCTTCGACCTCGCGGTACTAGGATGTAAGAATTAAACAAAAGTTTGTCGAATAACTTTCATATTTATTCCTACAAACGGTGCTACGTTAAGTAAATTTTTCTTTGGTATAACTTTGCTTGTCAGCTAAACTGACTCCTTCAGTTATTTCATCTATTCTAAATACAAATCAATGTTTGTCTCAGATTTGTGACATCTACTTATAACGGATTCGCGGAGGATGTATGCTAAAACCATGTTAGGTTACAGCCTCTACAGTACCATCAACGCGCGGAGTTCTCCAACAAATGCCAGTCGTGAGTACGCTTCCGCTCGCTTGGTGTACATGAAGCGTATCTGTGTGCGTGCGTTCTCGCTCGTTGTATGGAACTGACATTCTGTACCTATTATATTCTGTGGTTGAACGGCCCACGTAGACAAAGAACGGCTCCTGCATGCAATTGCTTTTGGTGGGACGTGTGGGGGTAAGCACTAAGGTAACAAAAGCGTGGTTCCCGGTAAACATCTCCTTCTGGAGACGTACGAACTTGTGTGTGCTTAGTCCATTAGACTAGACTTCACTACATAGTATAAAACAAAGTCGCTTCCCTGTCTGTCTGTCCCTATATATGCTTAGATCTTTAAAACTACGCAACGGCTTTTGATGCGGTTTTTTTTAATAGATAGAGTGATTCAAGAGGAAAGTTTATATGTATAATACATGCATAATATAGTAGAGAAACACCGATAATTTTAGAGGTTTCTAATGTAATGTCGTAAATAAACACATTTTTTTGCGCTTACATTGTAAACGCTGGCTGAACCCGTCGAGATAGATCAAAATAATGTACTACACTATTGTACACCTTAAAAAGGTCTACAAAAAACGTCCGCAATGGTATATGTCTATATCTTAGGGATAACCCACAATAACCATTTTTATCCTATACTTTTTACTCTTTACGAGAAATAATGGCTCTAAAATTATCAGTGTTTCTCCATTGCACCCGTGCGAAGCCGGGGCGGGTCGCTAGTTGAGTATATTTGAACATCGCCGTCCAAACTTTCTGGGACTAAATTGATGGTAAATGTAACATCGGAGACTGTTACTTCATATTCATACTAATTTATTTGCATTCCATAATGTGTATAAAGACGTTACATAAAGCTTAAAGCTAAAGTACAGTTATGGACCCTGCTATGTCACATGCAATGTCATATGCAACATGGTATTAACCTAAAATTAATATTCGTTAGTTTTGTTTGTACCTTTTTGTTCTACAAATATATTTTTATAAATTTGTATTTAGTGTACACAGTCAGAGAAATTAACAGTTAAGCAAATTTAAACCCAACCGTATATGTCGAATGGAGGATAGACTTGAATAAAATTTTGGCTGCAACAGTCTTTATTTTGAAAATAAGAAAATATATCAGTATTTATTCGTTTAACTTATTTTAAAATAGCCAGATGGTTTTTAAACCTGGTTTATAAAAAAATGTATACTTACATGATTTTACCAACATTCTTTGTCCCCCCCTCCCCCTTCATTCGCATCGTTAGAGCTTTTAGAAAGCTTTTATGTCTTAGCTCTTATTGTTAAGAGAAAATATTTGATTTTTTGCAAGTTTTGTGTTGCGCTTTCATGGTAAAACGGCTGAACAGATTTCGAAATTCGCTGAAATTTGGCACATGTGTAGACCATGACCTGGATTAGGACATGTATTATGATAAATATAAATGATAAATGATTTATTTTCTGTAAGTAGGTTTGTACAAACACTTTTACATGTCAATCATATTATTTTTTAAACTAGATGAGGTCGGCGTTTCCTATCTGACTACTCTGAGAAGAAAGGCCGAAACAAACTCAGAGGTCACAGTCTCTTTTAAAGTCCAGACATAATCTTGGTCAGATCATGTGAAGACCATGCAGATTGGTGTCTGAAATGGTCTTTTGAGTAAAGAACCACACAGATTGAGCGGACCTGTCCAGTCAGTGCACGCATTTGTCAAAAATTGTGTAGCTCAACTCAGAACTTGAGGAGCCTTACGATTCGACGAACAATACCAATGAAAGGACATTTGGGTAGGCCGCATAAATTACTCAAACTGCCAGACCATGATTAAAACTAACTAAGAAGGAAAAAAGAAAAAAGAAATGACCCACATAGTCTTCACACTCACAATAATAATAATAAAAAATAAGATACTATACAAAGTAAATATCCATGTCATTGTTTATATAAAATTCATCAATGTCAATGTGTATATAAAAATCCGGACATCATCTTTGATCTTTGAGGACCATGTAGATTGGTGTCTGAAGTGGTATTTTGAGGGAAGAACCACACAGATTGAGTGGACCTGTGCAGTCAGTGCACGCATTTGTCAGTAACCGTGCAGCTCAACTCAGAACTTAAGGAGCTCAACGATTCGACGAGCAATACCAAGGACAGAACATTTGTGTAGACCGCATAAACCACTCAAACTGCCAGACCATGATTAAAACGGAAACAATGACCCACATAGTCCTCACATTCACAATAATTAAAATAATATAAGACTTTAAACAGTAAATGTTCATGTCATTTCATAAATAGATATTTAGAAAGAAAAAAAATAACAAAAGTGTAAATCAGCAAAATAAAAAAATAAACAACATTCACTGTCTAGACCTATTGGAGCAGCTCAATCCCAAGCGTTTTTGTCCTCAATATAGTCTTTTACAGTATAATAGGCTTTCTGGCATAGTTTTAGCTTTATAAAAGATTTGAATTTATTAATGCTTAGTTCTTGAATGTGGCTAGGAAGTTTATTATAAAAACGTATACATTGGCATCTAAACGAGCCACCTATTTTCTTGAGCCTTGTTGTAGGAACAACAAATTTATTTATTTATTTATTTTTTTATTTTATTATTTATGTACACACAGTAAAAAACATATGGATATGACATTTTAAAAATTTGAGTACAAAGGTACTGCTTATTTCTTAAGAAATTTCTTCCAGCAGACCTGCGAAAGGAGAAGTAAAAAAGAAATGTAGACAATAGTGTGCGAGAACATGAAGAGAAAAATAAGAATGTGTGAAGTCTAAAAGTAACATATTAAATATACCTACACATATAATGCGAAAATTAACATAAGTATACTTAAATAAATACATAATGCTAAAATATACATACACATATATTTATATATATACATATATACATACATATTATATATATATAGAAATACTCACAATACAGAGGAAAGATAATGCTCTTTTAATCGACATTTAAATACAGAAATAGTTTTTAAATCACGAATGCTAGGCGGAAGTGAGTTCCACAATCTTACAGCATGGACAGAGAAGGAATAAGAATAGTAGCTTGTTTTATGAGGGTGGGATTTGAGGAGGGATCTTCGATGTGATCTACACGGTGTGGAACTAGAGCGAGCGTAAGAAAAACGCTCACGCAGGTAGGAAGGATAAGACGGGTTGTGTAGGATATTGAAGAGGAGACATAGAATCCGAGTATTCCTGCGAAGGCGGATTGGGAGCCACTTGAGTTCCTTGCGAAGGTGAGAGACATGGTCATACTTTCGAAGACCGAAAACAAAGCGAATGCACAGGTTTTGCAAGCGCTCAAGTTTGTTTAATAGCTCCTCAGTAGCATCCAGGTAGCAGGCGTCGGCATAATCTATAATCGGCTGAATAAGTGTTTGTGCCAAAGAAATTTATGTTTGTTCCTAGTATTTATATTATGGATATCACTGTATTTCTTAAACAGATTAATATTTTTATGTGCATACAAAAGATTATCATAAATGTACTGAGAAGGCACAGTCATTATATTAATCTCTTTAAATTTGTCTCTGAGGGAGTGTCTGGGACTTAATTTATAAATGGAACGAATTGCCCTTTTTTGTAAAATAAAAATTATCTGAATTTCGGCGGCATTTCCCCACAACAGAATACCGTATGACATCACACTATGAAAATAACTAAAGTAAACTAAACGGGCTGTCTCTAAATCAGTTAAGTCACGAATTTTCCTAACGGCGTATGCTGCAGAGCTAAGCTTTTTTGACAATTTATCTATATGGGGGCCCCATTGAAGCTTGGCATCCAAAGTTATGCCTAAGAATACTGTGGTATTTTCGGGTTTTAACTCTTCACCCTTTATGAGAACACTAGTTTCTACTTGTCTAACATTTGGTATCGTAAACTTAATACATTTGGTTTTTTTTTCGTTAAGAAGTAAATTATTAACATTAAACCAGTTAACTACTTTTGCGAGGGCACTATTTATACTGTCAGTAACCAGCTGTTGACGTTTGAGTTTAAATAAAAGTGAAGTGTCATCTGCAAACAACACTATATCATGTTCATCCTTTATGAGGTAAGGCAAGTCATTGATATAAACAATAAATAAAAATGGTCCAAGTATTGAGCCCTGTGGGACCCCCATTCTTACTACAGATCCGGGTGACCTTTTCCCGTTAACATCAACTCTCTGAATCCTATCACTTAAGTAGGAAGTGAGAAGATCCAGAGAGGCGTTCCGGATTCCGTAGTGGTGAAGTTTCCTGATTAAGGTTTCATGAAGAACACAATCTATATCATATGTAACTATACTGGAAAATTATGTTTAAATAAAAGCTTGTGCTACTTTTATGTTTTAAAATTTTCTCATATAAGCAAAGATGCAAACGGGGTATCGTATTACCCAGTAACTGGTTTGTGGAGGTCAGATAGGCAGTCACTCCATGTAAAATACTAGTATTCAGCTGCATCCGGTTAGACTGGAAGCCGACCCCAACGTAGTTGGGAAAAGGCTAGGCAGATCATCATGATGATGAAGCAAAGATGCAAACTAAATTGCTTACTTATCCAAAGTAAAAGGATTTTAAAGGAAAAACTATTTTGATACCAACCTTTTACCCTGTATTACAATAGGGTATATAAATAATATTGGTTTTCATTAGGCGTAGCAAAAATTTCCCTAGAGGCAGGAATATCTTGGAAAACGGGGGTAGCGTTGAGTGGCAAAAAATTGAGACGCATGCCGCGAGGAAAGTGGACGAAATCTCAATAAGTAGGGAATTGTTTTGGAAAAACCATCACCGCAATTATATTGATTTTGAAAATGTTATGACGGTAATATGAGTTAAGAAATTTTGAGCCTTTTTCCCATTTTGACTTGATTATTATTTTTTTTTATCTGAAAAAAGAAAAAAATAAAAGTAAAAATCACTTCGATACGGGTAACAAAGTTACGGGATTTACGGGTACTTAAAAAAATGAAAACAATAAACATGTAAGTATGGTGATTGTACAGACGCCAGCACATCAAGCTACTACAATCTGACAAATTTCTTTAATAGATTTTCAACTTTATCGCTGAAATAGAAGATTCCAAGTTGATTGGGAAAATTTTACAGTGTCGGGTAGCTTGATGTGCTTGGCGTCTGTACATAACTAAGGTTATATATAAAAAAAGTCCCACGTTTTACTCACCGTGAGACTAACCAGTCCTTAACCTCAGTAGCGATACTTGAAACAACTTCATAGATCAAAAACCCCAAATACTCAAACGACATTGTATGAGTTTTTGATAATTATTTCCGTCAACACAATACATTTTAAAGTAACGTTGACAGCGTAACAACTTACAACTGAGTACAATCCGTTCACAGTTATTACAATTCTGACAACAGCAAACTTATTTAACGTAAATAAAGATCCCAATTATTTTGACAGACTTGTCAGTGGCAATAACCCAACAACAACCTTATTAGAATGAGAATAAAGAGGGAATTAGTATCTATAGTCCTTCAAGGATCTTTTGGCGCTCGAAGAGGCGCACTTTGACAGGGTGACGCTGTTGGTAAATATTTGTGAGTGGTTGACCAAAAAGGGACCTCTGGAGGGATTGGAAACCGTTATTTATTTATTTTTTGAATTTTCGAATCTGTGGTCTTATAGCTTTGTTTTGGTCTAACCAGAATATTTTTAGGTGCCATAGTTTTTAAAACATGCCGCGCCCCCCGCCCGCGCAGCAGTCGAAACTTGTTTCTACACGAAACTTCAAACGCGATTTACTCGAAATCAATTTATTTTCCCTTGAGGTCCCTTTTTGGTCAACCACTCACATTTGTGAATTTGTTTTGTAAAATGCATTGAAATAAAAAAAATATAAATATGTATATACATATAGTATAGTCTTCCGGACCGTATTTCGGCCATGGCGACAATCTCGACAGACTAGCCTTCGGTGCGGGAGATATTATAGTGCACTCTCGCATTCCGATGTCGCCGGCAAGGAGAGAGATAAGGTGCAGAACCAACGGCTTAACGTGCTTTCCGAGGCACGGAGGTATCACACCGCCAACTTCCAAACTCCGGACTGTTACTAAGAAATTCCTAATCGAAAAGCCAAATAACGCTTTGCCTGACCTAGGAATCGAACCCAGGACCCTCAACAGTCGCGCTTGCGACAGTGTGCGGCAGTTAAATGTATTGAAAAAAGTAATATGGCACCATTACTTCTGATTTTGGCCACGCGCCATAACATCCTCGTAGATATGGCAGGATTACGTAATACCGAGCGAATCAAACTTCTACAACGTTTAACGTTAAATGCGCAAAACCTGAAAATAGTTTGATCAGAATAACGAGCAGAATTAATTGAACGGCATTTTAATATAGGTCACATTTTTCAAAAAATCTTCATTAAAAACGTTGCCGTGTCTATCTATTAATAGGTCAACCAACCCAATGTCAGCGCGGCGCAGGTGCCCGATGACGACTCCTCCCTCGATAAAGCGTCGTCGCAGACGCAAGAAACGATCAGAATGGCTAGTAAAACTAAAACAACACAGAAAACCTTTACATTTTTTTTATGACTTAGTTTCTGTGTGAAATAGGTGAATTGAATTAAAAATCAGTTGGGGTGTCTGATGTTTTGCGCATTTAACGTTACACGTTGTATAAGAAAACAAAATCTTGACCTATTTCTGAACTTTCTGTTTCACATCCAGACTCTCTTGAAGCTGTTTAAAGCCGCGATCCCTTTATTGTAGTTTCACGATTGTTTGATTTATTCTGTTTATAAAGTTATTCTTCGGATTTGTGTGAAATTTCGTATCGTATCGGTTTCGCTATGAAACTGAGAGTTAGAAAGTGCTGGCTTCGCTCTATTTCAGCTGCAAAGCACATAAGGCCGGTTTGCCAATTTACGATGACAAAAATAAAGTATAAATTTTCATTTACTTTCTGACTTGCTAATCATGTATTATAAGTGTTAGACGGTAGAAATAAAATTTTGAGTTGGGACTAAAAAAAAAAAAAGTAAAAGTATAAAAGCTTTATACAGCATGTTTATTTGTACCGTCTCCAAATTTTTACAGAATGTTCTACCCATGAATATGAACAACTTTCACTATGGAACCAACTCTGAGATCACGAAAAAGAAAAATCAGCAGCTTCATACATTTTGTTCAAGTAGGTATTGAACTTTTGTACTAAACAGCTGATTTTAATTTCGTGATTTCAGTGTTAGTCCCATAGTGAAAGTTGTTTATTTAGTTATTTATTTATTTATTAAGGCACATCAACAACACAAACACAAACATTTACAAATAACAGAGAACAGAGACATGGACTAGTGTTTACGTCAATTACAGACGTGCACAGCATTCACAACAAAAGAGAAGAAAAAACACAGCATTCACGTTGTTCATAGTCATGAGTAGAACACCCTGAAAAAAAGACAATTAAACAACAATAATTAGAGTACGTGTACACCTGACGGTTCAATATCTCTGTTAAAAACTCTTAATTTTTAAATACTGCGGCACAAAACAAACGTAGTTACTCCGTCAAGCTTTCGGGCGTAACTGTCTCACGGTTGCCGTGCGAGAAAATAAAAAGGGCAACAAAGCGCGCTTACACAGGCTTTTGTGGTACTTTAGTGAGCTTTATTGTTTTATGATCATATTGGTCGTTTATTGAAGAATTTAAACAAAGTAGATTTTTTGAGTTTCTAGACATCGCAAAATTATATTATTGTCATCGTGCAAACCGGCCTTGCGTGCGCCGTTACTTATTTTTGAGAACGACGACGACGAGTATTGAGCGATATGCAAGCTGTAATTACTTTTGTCGCGCTGTTGTATGGCAAAATATAGGTAGTAACCTCGGGAAGTATAGAACTCGAGAGGTGTTATGGCAGATCGGTATTTGTAAGAGTCTTTACACAGGTTTGAGTGACCGAGACACACCAAACAGACGAACTTAAAAAAAAAATCTATGTTCCTTTTTGACAGTATATTTAAAAAACTGTGGTAATTTTCAGCTACCCAGGCTGCACGGGGTACTAAAAATAGGCACGAATTTAGGCAACAATTAATGGTATCGTGTGTTAGCTTCGTAGCTGGATGTGTAAATTTGATTTGTGTTGCAACGTCGGTAGTATAAATATTACCAACGTGAGGACGTGGGCGGCCACCCACGTGATGTTTCTACCGCATTGGCATGACAGAAATAAATTTATAACTATGTTTGCCAACTTTAATTCGATTTCGACTGAATTATTTGCTTAATGGCACTATAAAATAAAAAATAAATAAAACACTTTTTATTCCTCGGTGGGATAGATTTTTCCCCAGACATTTTTGAGTTCTATGTGGCGAGGGGCGAATCCTATTGCCCTATATTGCGATCTCTTACTCCACTCTACGACGCTCATTTAAAGGTTAGTTTCTTGCCCGTTTTTCTACACAGGAACCTACTACGCTTTGGAATGGGCAACTAGATTCATCTTTCTGACTGACCGACCCTTTGACAATTCAAAAGTGCCATCTAGATACATATATGTAATTCAATCAACTCAGCCTATCGCAGTCCACTGCTGGACATAGGCCTCTCCCAGACTGCGCCACAACACCCTGTCCTGCGCCTTCCTCATCCAGTTCGTTCCAGCCACCTTCTTATATATGTCATTGGTTTATTTTAAATAAATGCTTTGAATTTGAGTTTGAAATGAAACAATCCTGACAGAAATTTCTACGTCTTAATAACATGTGGCTCGACCTGGGGACCAACGCAGCAGTCAAATACAAATATTTGATGAAAAATACAAAAAGTGTAATACCTACCTTCGAAGTTTTTTTTTTTGTAAAAGATTTTTTTTTTATAAAACAAAAACAACCGACTTCCAAAAAAAAAAAACACTACAAAGTGAAAAATAAATTGACTTCCGAAATTAAAGTTATTTTTCACTTTTTAGTGTTTTTTGGAAGTCGGTTATTTTTTTTATAAAAAAGTTCTTATTTTTCACTCTTTAGTTTTCTTTGGTTTCAGTGACAGGAAGCTGCATCTGCGTTTCTAGGGTACAGACGTGATGTTATGTTGTGCGATTGCGTAAACAAAGCATACATATGCGACAGCAGCAATCGCGGTTGTTTTACTGGTATTTTTTGAAGAGTTCCGTTGTCTGTCTCCGAAACTCATCACCAGATCTTTACGAATTTAATTTAAATGGGACCATTTCGGAATAAACCTCTATCGAACAAAAAAAGAATTTTGCAAGTTATGCCCGAACAAACATAAAAAAAATAACATCCGAATTGATAACCTCCTCCTTTTTGAAGTCGGTTAAAAACTACGTTACACGCATCCCAGTCTCACGTAGATACACTATTATTCCAACTGGCCTAAACCAACATAGAAAACTATAATCAACCAAGTTACGTAAGCCTAGCCGCAGAACACAACTTCGCAAATAGCCATCTGTCTCATTTGAGGCCATTATTATTATATTTGGTCCCGTTTGACCCCAACAAACAGTATTATCTGTCCTGTTTGGGGACGGATTAGCAGGCCTGTCACGGAGATACAGGAGGCATCCAATCAGACGTGGATTATTTAATCTCCGTATGAGGAGGCCTTGTTATGTACAGGATGA
Organism: Eremobia ochroleuca; assembly: GCA_949629135.1. Taxonomy (NCBI): domain Eukaryota; kingdom Metazoa; phylum Arthropoda; class Insecta; order Lepidoptera; family Noctuidae; genus Eremobia; species Eremobia ochroleuca. Next base: position 18,249,233 of record OX451385.1, read on the forward strand.
GTCGGTTTTTGGGACGAAGTTCTTTCACGTAGCTTGAGATAGGAATATAATGGTAGAAATCGTTACGTAAAGAAAAAGCGCTATGCCCCCTTCGTGCGACTTTCTCTCTCTGAGAGATAGTTTTCATGGTTTTCGAGGATGTTGAAGCCAATAATGAGATCTAAATGAAAAACCAAAATGGCGGCTGTAAAAAAAATTAAATTATTTCAACACTCGAACATGGGACTTAAACTTGATTGGCGTAATGTGGTATACCTCTACCTCTGTCTAACCTTCCGGGAAACAAGGTGAGAGTTATCTACAGACGCCAGCACATCAAGCTACTACAATCTGTCAAATTTCATTAATAGATTTTCAACTTTATCGCTAAGGCATTAGGTTCAAGGTTGATAGGGAAAATTTGACAGTTTCGATTAGCTTGATGTGCTGACGTCTGTATGTATGTAAGAAGTAACAGTTGGCATAATTATGCAATTTGTGAGCATTTACTTTTTTCTCGGTTGCAATATCTATTAGTTGAAATCTGTAAATATATGAAATAGGATAGAATTAACAAATTATGTTCATTTTTATGAGTCAATACCAAAATAACTGTAACAAAATAGCATAAAAGCTTATAAATACCAACGATGTAGTAGTATTTTGGTTTATATTTAATAAAATAATCACGAAAAATCACTAGAAACGTTGCCAGCCCGCGCGGGACGAACGCACTTAAAACATATCCCATGGGTGCATGTAGCTTTTCATCAGTGAAATATTTTTTTAAATCGGATGAGTAGTTTGGGAGATTACCTCGTTCCTTCAAACTTACAATCTTTACCTATTCGTGTAAAAATCTATACACAAAGACGGTATGAAACTAATGTCGTTGCAAATTGCGAGCGCATTGTCTCCTTTATGTGTAATTGACACACTATATTGACATAGGAAAGTTCCTGATATTGCACATAATAATAGGGATTTGTACAGAGTCGTAAACCGTGCCTTATAATGACACTTATTGGTGCAAACGGTTTGTTTTCCTCATTTTGGGGAAAATGTTGAAGATATTGAAGAAAATTGTAAATTATTTTATTGAGTGCCGCACTTTGCTTTTCGACTTTAAAGGTTTTTTTATCGCTGCTCTATACAATGTAAATGTTTTTCTATTAAGAGGTAGTTACAATAAAAATAGTATAAGTAATTCTTAAAGCGTTTATTGCAAAAGTAAGGATATAAAATTGGGAAATTCTAATATTTTTAATACTTAAACTGTAGAATAAATTAGTAGGCATTTGACCTTATTTCTTGAGGCAAGCTGGAACAAGAGAAACAAAATATTAGTTAGTACATAAGTTTGAAAGGAAAATGTTAATAAAGTCTTATTACGTTTATCGAGGTTGTGGGTTCGAATCCGGGCCCAACAAGGGGAGTACCAAACTTGGGAATCACAGATTCCGTTGAGTTTTATACATGTTATAGAGTAGTCTCCCCTCAATAACTAGGTAAAATGGTAAGACGCACTTCACTTTCATTTTCGAGAAAAATGATTTTATTTCCATTTTGATAATATGCACCGATCACTCGAGCAAACAGCACTAAACAATTTTTACGTGTTACACTAACGAAAACTCGTAGTCGAATGACTCCAGTTAAAAGTAGTCGCATGACAAGGCCAAATTTTGGCCAATCATATTATTCTTACACCTACGTCCCTTTCCCCAGTTAGTACTATGTCGGAGCAGGTAGAATTAGGGGGAGAGCGGTCCTGCCCGGCAGGAGCATATAATAACTGAATATTTATATTCCTAACAAAATGTATTAACGTTAAAAAATCCCAATAAAAATAATAATGAGTATTATTAGAATTAAAGATGTTTTATTGTTAACAATAAAATAAAATAGTAAAAATCCATTAAAAATGACAAAAAAATCTATAAATATATCAGATATATATAAATTTAATATTAAATAACTTCACCATTTGAATTATATATTGATTAATATAACAAATTATTTCATAAAAATAAATAAATTTGGAAAAAAAAATGAGTCGAGTGGACTTGAACTTTAAATTCATTTTTCTCGAAAAGGAAAGTGAAGTGCGTCTTACCATTTTACCTAATTATTGAGGGGATACTATTCTACAACATATACAGCGTGTAACGGAAGGGGGGTATCAACCCTGAAGGAGGTGAATGTGCTCATGAAACTCAACAACTTTCCCCAAAGAACATAGGTCGAAATATGAAAAAAAAATTTGGCCCTCCCTTACAAAACTGACTATCAGCTGATTGATTTACTATGGGAGGGCCAAATTTTTTTTTCATATTTCGACCTATGTTCTTTGGGGAAAGTTGTTGAGTTTCATGAGCACATTCACCTCCTTCAGGGTTGATACCCCCTTTCCGTTACACGTTGTATAAAAATCAACGGAATCTGTGATTCCCAAGTTTGGTACTCCCCTTGTCAGTGTGACTTTTTCAATCCAATTGAGCTTTCTGAGTTTATCTTGGACATAACTGTCATGAGTGAAGGAAAAACATGGTGAGGAGACCTGGACTCCTAACTAGCAAGACTAGTGTGGTGATTAATGTTCATGCCTTCTCTGTACGAGAAGAGGATTTTGCCTTGCAGTGGGATAATAATAGGCTGATATAACGTTTTTGCCTACATTTACAACAAGCTAGCGAAGACATTTCTTTGGTGTGATAGATAAGGAAAAATAAAGAACAGACGCCAGCACATCAAGCTACCCGAAACTGTCAAATTTTCCCAATTAACTTTGAACCTTATACTTTAGTGATAAAGTTAAAAATCGATTAAAGAAATGTGACAGATTGTAGTAGCTTGATGTGCTGGCGTCTGTACATTGATAAGTTTGTATGGTGGGCTTTGTGTCTTAAGAAATGTAGTCATGTGTATATGTTATACATCCACCCAATCTGCTTTCAAAGATTTGCGGTACATTGATAACTGTCATACCCTAGCTTAACTCTTAACTGCATCGTGATGGAAATTTCCGTCAACAATCCAATGCCATATTTTCGTTTCCACAGAGCACGGGGATTCCCCAATTGTTAGAGATATTCAATTCATTTTGTTCCCAGTAGATTCGTTCTGATTACATAAAGATGTAAATTTCCAGCAGGCCATTTAGAATAAAAAAAGTGTTTTTATGAATATATTTATTAAAATATTTTTTCCTTACTATAGAGCTAATGTTATGTCCAAATAAATTTAATTTACTTAAAAAGTAAAAATCATGCAATTAAGTGTTAAATGTTGTGCGTTATAGGCCGACCGCTTAACTGAGACGTTGCGTGAGGTAGCAGTTCGGTACGGGAGGGGTGTGGTGACGTAATGCGAGAGCTCAGTGATTCATCAACTATCACCCCTCCCGCACCGTGCAGCTACCTCAGGCAACGTCACAGTTAAGCGGTCGGCCTATAGCTACTTTTACGATATGAAAACTCACAAACTCACTCTGCAAAGTAAAGTAGTTTAAAAAAAATCCCGTTTTAGTGCGAGTCGGACTCGCACATGAAGTGTTCCGTAGTACAAGGCAAAAAACGCCGAAAAACAGATTTCTTGTATGAAGACCCCCTTTAATTTTTTAATTTATTTTGTTTCAAATTTTGGACAGCGGAGGCTTAGTAATAGGGTCCCGTAGGCACCCTCTGGGTACGGAACCCTAAAAGCTAGTTAGCATGCGATAAATTAAGCCAGCAAATCTATGAATTTAGTCAGGTTCCACTTTTCAATCACGTCAAAATTCTCATTTAAAAATCTCCATAATAGTCATCTGTAACTTAGTCAGGTAGATAAAATATTCTGAAATCAATCTGCATACTGATTATAGATTCAGAAAGTCCTTAATAAAATCTTCCCAACGCTTGAACTTGCCGAGGACTTGTTTAATCTTATTTGGAAAGTCGTACAATCTCTGCTGATGACAGTAAAATACGCCAAAACTCGGGAATCGTACGAACAAGAATTCCTTATGTATTATAATGTGTGTGTAGGATAACGTTGGAAGTTTTGAAACAGTCGTACGCGAATTTGGGTAAGTGAAACATAATATTATGTTTCATGAATCCAGACAATGTTTCTACAGCGAACAGGAGATTTATTCAAATATTTACATAATTCAAAAGCCTAAACGTAGTAATAATATGTACAAATATATAAAAACGGGAAGAATCATATGGCATCAAAAAATCGTTCGCATCGTTGTTAACAGGAAAAGTGCCCAAAAGTTGTATAGCAATGCTGATTCTTTGGCCAAAAATAAAAACAAAATTGATAATAATAAATAATATTAATAATAAAATTCATTCAAAAATATTAGCAAGTAACGTTAAATACAGTTTTTCTTAAATCTATGCCAAGGTCACCCTTGACTTGTGCCTGAACTAGGTAATCCTGTGTTTCAGGCGATTGGAGGTAACAATAATTGATTAAATAAATATATAATTATCATGTTTATCTTATTGCTACATATGTAAAAGGTTTATAATATTATAAATTACAAACAACATTTACTTTAGCACAGGTAATAACTTCTCTGTATTTCCATAGGACATAGTTCGAAGAGTCTCCATAAGGATTTTCTTGCAGTTACTCTGATTTAAGGAGTAGATGTTGATGTTGTATTGTATTTTTGACCCTACGAATGTGAACAGCTGTAAGAGTGACGGAAATACAAAGAAACTGTTGATATCAGTGTGGTAGGGGCATCGACGTGCATGTGTGTATTGTGTGAAAGGGATATAGCCAGAAAAGGGATGACTACTGTGATGAAAGCACTAGGAAGTGGTGAAGGGCGGGCGTTTTGGGGACTTTTTTTTTTTTTGTAATTTTGTCGTTCGAAAAATGCTGATTCTCAGCCTAGTTTGAATAAATGACTTTTGATTTTGATTTTGAAAGCAAAACAAAGATGTATGGAAGATGAAAACATGGTATGCTGACCGCAAAATAATGGTGCAACGGCCAGGAAAACGCTGCAAAGAATTTCATCTGCTCACCTGGCAACGGATTTCACTACGACAAAGTTGTTCTTGTTGAGAGTATATAACTGAATGGCAACCTGAAAATAAAACAAGAAGAAGATCTTCGTGAATCATTTTCAGGATTCTAGGAGAATAGTTAAACTACATATGTTGGACCTAAAAATATAGTTGTGTATATATTTTTTTTTGACATTGTAATGCTAATTTTCATGACAGTTTAGCAAACGAAATATCATTGAAAAGGCTAGTTTATAATACTTAGTTTGTCCACGAAACAAGGTGGTTTGTTTGTAAACCATTACGTATTGCGTAGGTTTGTCCTAATTCCTAATTGAATAACTCCAAGTATTCTGTTTAAAGTTTTAGACTCATGAGGACCAGCGGTCACTTGACCGATGATTTTAGTCGGTTGATGGTTTCATCGATATAGTGCATGCTCGAAAAAAAAATTAAATCTTATATAATAAAAAAAATATCTTAATTGTAATCTTATTATTACTATTATTTGTTTATTGCAATGTTTAAGTTAGTGAAATTATCTCTGAGCTGATTTGGTTTTGTAACGATAACTAGCTTATTTAATTATTTATTTCCAAATTTCGGTATTCTTTAGTAATGCCCTTCTAGTGACAACCACTGATCTCTAAATATGTTTTATATGTGGATAATACAGTGGACTGTAACATTACTACCTATAATTTGTGAATCTTATGTACTATACATGTTGTAGTTGTTTATTGTCCCTTAATAAATAAAATAAAAGATATACCTACCTAGTTTACTGAGTGTCATAGGTAGATATACTCTTTATATATAGTCTCTTAAAAATGTCACTAAAGATCTGCGGATCTATTCTGTAAAAATCTCATTGTGAAAACTCAGGCGAACTTAGAGTGAAGTGAGCTGTCACTAATAGTGTCAATCCCTAGCATCAGATGAAATGACAGCTTTCAACAAGTTCAGTTCATCTATGTTTTTAGGGTGACAATTTTACAGCTGTTTTACAGTACTTGATTCTTCGCACGATTTCGATAAAAGGAATAGAATGAGTTTGCCAAAATCTGCCCGAACTCATTCAGAGATGATGATGGCATTTTTCATGTCAATATTAAATTTATTTTAATTTGAAATTTAATGTAATTGGCATGCCCATGTGACGGTAGAAAATGGAGGACTTATTATAAATGAAACACCTGTACAATTACCCATGTTTGCAAATGAATAAATGATTATGATTCAGGCCAAAGATAAAAACAAAAAACAAATATAACTTACTTCGGTTGTATTAAATGGAAAGGCATCTTCCTTACAGCTTCTTCAGCGATGTCTAGAGGGAAGGCGAATTCGATCATGTTCTCGTTCAGACAATCGTTGTAAGTGGAGGCGAGTTGGCATCTGTCAGACATGCCTTCGATACTGTCCAGGCAGAGTCGGGCGACGGCGTTGAGCTTGCGGACGACGCGGGAGTTCTTGCCATTCACCAGGCTGGCAAGGTGGACTAGGAGTTCCCTGTTCACCTATGGAAAAAAACGATTTAGTCAAATAAATAGCGAAGATTGTCGCTCCATCTAATTTGAAGGCGTCGCGTTGTTGTACACTGCCTCTGGTAATTCGCTATCTCGAACCGTATCATACTCAAATTGGATGAAGATGTATGGTCGGTCATATAAAGAGATAATAAGTGCACAGGGCAGCGAACTTAAAACTACACAACGTTTTAAGTGCGAAAGAGCCCACTCAGAATGTTGTGTAGTTGTAAGTTTGCTGTCTTCGTGTCGATGGCATGACAGCTTGTCAAATTTTATTGGCTCAAAACTTCGCACTTACACGGCGTCAACGGTGGCAGAGGCGAAGTTTGAGCCAAAGCGCAGAGGTCATTATGGCTGCATTTTTTGGGGGACAGAGGGCAGGATGGGAGGTGGAGCATGGTTTGCGATACAGCTCCACATCCACACGCTACTGCCTTTCCGTCCAGGTAGCCCCCACTTTACAAGGTTGTAGTTACATCTTCCTACTTGGGATCGGAGACGGTTCAGGGACTTCCAAGTGGGTCGCTTGATAGTTTGCTGTAGTCAAGTCTTTTACATCACATTTTTTAGTGTATCTAGTTTAATTAAAGCACACAGAAAAGACGAGTATTATCAGTGTTATGAAAGAATGAATATTTTTGCTTGTATACGTAACTCTTTGCTTCATATTCATCCATGATTTCACAGTAGGTACCAAATTCCACGACACCAAATTAATATTTGATAGCGTGGATATCGATCTAAGCTCTCAAATATGAATTTAGTATCGTTATTTTTACCACGCCTCGTTTCTCCGGAGTGTTGGGCAGAAGTGTACCTATAGCTGACCCGCTGGTCTCGTGGTTGCAAGCGCGACTGCTAAGAGTGGGGTCCTTTCTTCGATTCACGGGTCGGGCTAAGTGTTATTAAGTTTTTCCGTTAGGAATTTCTTAGTAACAGCCTGGAGTTTGGAAGTCGGTAGTGTAATACCCCCGTGCCTCAGGAAGCACGTTAAGCTGTTGGTCCTGTGCCTGATCTCTCTCCGGTCGTGTCGGATTGCCGTCCCATCGAACTATGAGAGTGAGGGAAGAGGGAGTGCACCTAGTGTGTCTGCGCGCACACTTGTGTAAAGGCTAGTCTCCGTTGAGATTGGCCGCTGTGGCCGAAATGCGGTCTGGAGGACTTTATGTAATAGGGGGCGAACCTACTGCCATCAAATGGGCACAAATCCAGACTCCGGGCTGCTACTAAGAAATTCCAGACAGAAGAACCCGGTCACACTTTGCTCGACCTGGGAATCGAACCCAGAACCTCATGCTCAGCAGTAACGCTTGCGACCACAAGTCAGTTATCAATAAAAACACAGCTATATTTACTTTGCCATGATTGATGACGTCACTTTGCTCCAACATGCAGGCGGCGAAGCACTGACCAGACCTGGATACTGGTGATGAGTTGGTAAAGTATGCTCTGACGTCTTTAGGAGTCGCTCGAACTTTGATGACGCAGGACTGTGCCATTCGTACTAGAGCGTCTAAGTGTCCTTGCACCTGAAACGGTACGAAAATACAATATAGTTGCTGTAAATTAATGTTATATATGGTCGCGAATCATATTTAGATCAACATACGGCCTAATACCGACCAGCAAATACCAAAAACTCCCTGACGCTTTTGCCTTAAATGGCCGTTCTGTGACTTTTATCCAAAGTACATTTGTCCTAAAGTACGTAGACAAAAACGTGTTACCTGAGGGTCTGTGAAATCGACTAGTGTTCCCGCAGACCGCTGTGTTCTAAGTCCCATGACGAATGGCAACAAAACGGCTACAATTTTGAGGAGCTGCATTGTTCTGAGAAAATAAAACATAATTAATTTCTTGGGAATTATTACTGTCCTTTGACGCGGCTTGTGGTAGGAGTTGACCGGTAGTAATCGACACGAAAAAGCGTTACACGGTCCCTTCCATGCGACTTTAGAGAGAAAGTTGTCATGGCTTTCGAGGGTGCTAAAGTCGACAGTGAGGTCAAAATGAAATCTAAGATGGCGACGACTTTATGAGAGCTTCTAAAAACTTATACTAGATAGCTTTGTATTAAAAACGCGTATTAAATTCGCACTTTCGCCCTCTCTGTTTCTTTCTATTATATACATACGAGTGTATGTGAAAGTATCGCGTAAGGAACTTTGTTCCTGACGGCGGTCCCCCGACCGCCAACGTATTTTTTTTTGGTTTTGTGTGATGAGATGATAACAGCTTTCAAAATTCCAAAAGAATAATGACAGCACGCTTTCTCTTAAACTTAAAAAAATAACAGTTTTATAGACGCAAATTAAGAACGTATTAAATCTTTCGTGGCTTATATCATCATCTGCCTAGCCTTTTCCCAACTACATATGTTGGGGTCGGCTTCCAGTCTGACTATCAGTATTTTACACCCATTTGAAACCCCTTGGTAAGACTGGTTGTCAGACTTTCGGGCTTCTGACGCCCAGTAACGACTGTCAAAGATCCACGAATGACAGCCGGGACCAACGGCTTAAAGTGCTTCCCGAGGCACGGAGGGGTCTTGGTATGTAAAGACGGTCACCCATCCACGGACCAACCGCGGCAAGTGTAGCTTAACTTCATCGATCGACCCGTGCAGCTGTTATTACTTAGCCACAAGTCCCTTTCGTGGTTTATATCTAGGTCAAGAATACAAATGTGGCACGGCAACTTTTACAAGACTAATGTAATAAGAGAAGACTACAAACTGACCTGATACTACAAATGGTATTAACAGAACGACGGACTTAATACTGTTTAGAAGCTTTTAACACGAAGAGTATTTTGTTTCTTTCTACTACAATGAAAGTCACGAAGGAATTGTAGTACAAAACAAAAGAATTCAACTTTATACACATATAACTGTTACAGTCAACAAAAGGAATTAGTAACCAGGCAGCTAACTACAAACTCCATTTAAGAAGCATTTTTGTGTGACCAGCTGATCTACACATTCTGTAAAAACTTCATAGTTAAAACGTAGGTGAAGAGCTGTCATTCCATGTGATTGATACGAGTACACCACATACATGACATTACAAACTCAATTCACTTAAGTTTTAATATTATTTATTTATTCCTTTGGGGGGGGCCGTGGCTAAAGAGGGGCCCGCGGCTAAATAATAACAGACGCACAGGTCGATCGATCAGGTGAAGCTACGCTTGCCGCGGTTGGTCTGTGGATGGGTGACCATCTTTACATACCGAGACCCCTTTGTGCCTCGGAAAGCACGTTGAGCCGTTGGTCCCGGCTATCACTCGTAGATCTTTGACAGTCGTTACGGGTAGTCAGAAGCCCGAAAGTCTGAAAACCAGTCTTACCAAGGGGTATCGTATTACCCAGTAACTGGGTTATGGATGTCAGATAGGCAGTCGCTCCATGTAAAATACTGGTATTCAGCTGCATCCGTTTAGACTGGAAGCTGACCCCAACATAGTTGGGAAAAGGCTAGACAGATGATGATGATATTCCTTTATTTCAGGCGTCTAGGGCCCATAGAAAAAATAATACATACTAGTTACTACAAATATAAGAATACAAACTAATACATAAAAAAAGTATCATAAATACAATACTATAATAATATAACTTAAAAATACTATAAATACATACAACATAACAAACTAAAACTACTGCACACGAAGTGTCGGCGTCGTGTTTCGCTGACTGGTGTCATGTAGCCGGCGATACACAACACCCTTCGGCCAGAACTCTTCCTTGAGGAACTTCTCGAGATGATGTGTCGGAACACGCACCACGAACGACTTGAAGTTCGTGTTGTGACGCGGCTCCAACTTCTCGACCCTCAAAGTCCAGTTGGTCTTCACACGCAGGCACTCCACGATCTCCTTCATCTTTGTAAAGTGGTGCAGTCTGGACACGTACAGCAGCGTCTTCGGGATTGTTGGACGCAACAGCATGTTCTGGTCGTGCCGGCGCGGTGCCGCACTGGTTCCGACAAGGAGGCTTCTTCTTCTCCATCTTGATGAAACCGTCCTTGTCGCTCGTGTCCTTCCCTAGTGAAATCTCTAACATTGTTTGAGTGTGTATTCTGTTAGTTTTTGTTTTCATTTAATTCTCTTGCATCCTAGTGGATCTGTGTGTATGATCTTTCGTGAAGACGAGTAACGTTAGCACATAACACACCCACACATATACATCCCCTCACACACACACTCTTGACTTCGCAATTCTCTCGGATGGGACGATACCGAGAGTTACACAAACATGCACAGCGTGTTGTACTCGTGGTAACCAGAAGTGAGCGCGAGATAAAACTAATGTACTGAGAAACGAAATGTATTTCAGCAGTACAAATATGTGGAATAAATAAACATAACTTTGGGACGAATGAGTTATCCCGAAATTGTGCTTATGTATTGGAATTGTGACAGGACTTGAGAAGTGGAAAGATAACGATATATGAAGAAGCAGTGAAGCGGAATCAGGTATTGAGTTAATGTTGGATAGTAACAGCCGTGTTTATAACGGCAAAACTGACGAACTTCCATACAAACTTTGATTCCATTTCGTGAACGGGTTTTCAAAAATCCTTCTTTAGTGCTCATCTTCACTATGGAGCTTTTGGCCATTTTTAGGGTTCCGTACTCAAAGTGTAAAAAGGAACCCTATTACTCTCGCTCTGCTGTCCGTCCGTCCGTCTATCACCAGGCTGTATCTCATGAACTGTGACAGTTAGACAGTTGAAATTTTCATAGATTATGTATGTCTGTTGCCGCTATAACAACAAATACTAAAAAACAGAATAAAATAAATATTTAAGGGGGTTCCCAAACAACAGACATGATTTTTTTGCCGTTTTTATAGATAATGGTACGGAACCATTCGTGCGCGAATCCGACTCGCGCTTGGCCGGTTTTTTTTATAATACTAGAGCCAGCGGTTTAGGCAGTGCGTTGTCTGTCAGTGAATGAATTTAAGGTACATTTTCCAAATGCTGACTATATGGGTTTCAAAACGATAATAAATGGTGGTGAAAGAAAAGTATAAATTTTTTAAATAAATACTGTATTTGCTGTGAGAATTAGGTATCCTTGAGCTTATTATTATTCAAAGGTGATGACCACAGTCTCATCTAGATTACCATCATCATTATCATCTTACTATTTTAACGTATTAGATAAGTGTTTTTACTACTTAAGCATTCTCCATTTCAAAAACATAACTATAAATTATAACATAACTATAAACACGACGCCGACACTTCGTTTGCAGTAGTTTAAGTTGTGTTATGTTGTATTTATTTATAGTATTTTTAAGTTATATTATTCTAGTATTGCATTTGTGATAATTTTGTATGTATTAGTTTATAAGTATGTTTGTAGTAGTATGTATTGTTTTTTCTATGGGCCTTAGTTGCCTGAAATAAAGGAACAAATAAATAAATAAATAAAATAAAGTCCCACCGTCACGAGAATGCGTTTTTGACACCTTTCAGTTTCATACAAACGAATACGTGTTTTGCGAATTTGATGTTTATTAATTACTAGCTGCACCCCGCGATTTCAACCGCATAAGTGTCGATCCCGTTGGAATATCGGAATAAAAAGATATCGGAAAGAAAAAAATAGTAAAGGATTTATTGTTTTTCATTATTGTTTTCCGACATCCACGCGAACGAAATCGCGAGCACAAGTAGTGATTAAGAAGATCTAACTCACCGAGTATTCAGTAGTACAGTACGCCTGCTGCACGTCTAATTCATTTCTAAGGAGGTGACATGCCGAGCTTATAAAACGTTTGAATAAAAAGATGATTGTGGTAGGAACAATCCTCATTGTTGCGACACGATTTACGTTGTTTTCGTTTTTGCCACTCGACAGGTGGCCGTTGTGCACATATGAAATTATATGTTGTTTTATTTTTAGGAAATCAGCCATTATTTGCGTACGGAAACGAGCACAAACCTTTAGGAAACATTCAGAAGCAATTTTCTCATGAAATACAGATTGCTACTTTGAGAATAGACTAATTTCATGATAGTATGGTTTCGAAAATATGTACTTTGTTCTTAACACCATAAAATTTATATCAATACTTTAGTAGAAAATCGCTTAGAAATTTTGCGTAAATATAAAGCCGGGTCCAGATGAATGTAACGTGTAATGTAATATATCGTGAAATTTAACGCGAATTCTGCGTGTGGACGGGACTAAGAGCATTACATGTATCGCTCGTAGTCCCGTCCACACGCAAAATTCGCGTTACATTACACGATAAATTACATTACGCATTACACGCGTCTGTACACGCCTTAAGATAATTATGCTAGTGACAGTTCATAGGTTTTCAATTTTTAATCCAATCCAGCTTGTCCCTCGCTGCCCTCCCCCAGCGACGCCCTAAGTCGAGGTCAGTACCCCACAGGGGGTGCTCTTAGCGTGTAGTCGCTGGAGGCCTTAATTTATTGAGACACCCACAGGCAAGTCTGCTTAAACAGGCGATAATTTTGACCTGCGAGATACAATTTATGTAACAAAATAGGTAGTTAATCTTCGTTGCTTGTTTAACTGCCTCGTTTGACTAATAATCGCAAGCAGAATGCTGGCCATTAGGGTCCTGCAGGTCGATTCTGTAAAAATCTCACCGTGAAGACAGGCGTGGAGTGAGCTGTCAGTGTCATCCCACTGATGCTAGGGATTGACCATGCAAACATTTGCAATCATAAATATATATATATATATAAACTCTTTATTATGTACACCATATAGATTACAGACATAAATATAGAAATTTTACAAAGGGTGACACAATGGGCGGTCTTATCGCTAAGAGCGATCTTTTAAAGACAACCTTTGGATGGGTTGAATGTAGCCCACTGATGTTCACATTTTTAATTTAAATAAAAGGGCATTTTGGCCACTGCTATGAGCAAAGGAATTTATGGTTTCAGTGTATCTGAAATGTATTCGAGACACATGAAAGCCGTACATTCACTTTTGGTCGCATAACTACACATTTATGTGACCTGAATGGAATGCCTCATATGGTCCTGAGGACGTGCTTCTGAAATCAGATGGGAAGCATTTTCATACATATTCATTAGTGGGCAAGTTTTCTTATGGATTTATTCAGTCATGAGCCCTGAAATATCAATATATTTTAAACCGGATTTGCTAAAATTAAAGAACTATACTCGTAGGTATACAGGGTGGCTCATTCAGAGCGGTCAGTATGGGAAAGTCTGAAACTATAAGATATACGAAGATCTGTTCTTAGGAACCATATCATCGAACACCTACTAAAATAAATAAAAGTATGTGAAAACAATGCCTTTTATGCATTTTAGACATCATGTTCCATAGAAACATTTACTGCTTAAGACCTACACAATCGATATCTAAATAGAAATAGTGTTAGTTTTTTTTTTCAAAACGACCGGGTTCGATTCCCGAGCTGAGTACAGGTTTTTTTAAAATGTATGAATGCAGTTTTTCTTTTTATTAAAATCGATGACATGGTTCCTAAGAACAGATCTTCGTATATCTTATAGTTTCAGACTTTCCCATACTGACCGCTCTGAATGAGCCACTCTGTATATAATATAACCTTGCCGAGTAATTTATTTATGTTATAGTAAATGAACCATAAACAATCTGCCTAGCCTCTTCCGAGCCCTTTTTAGGGTTCCGCACCCAAATGGTAAAATTGGACACTATTTCTAAGATTCCGCTGTCCGTCCGTCCGTCCGTCCGTCTGTCACCAGGTCACATGAACCGTGATAGTTAGACGGTTGAAATTTTCATAGATGATGTATTTCTGTTGCCGCTATAACAACAAATACTAAAAAACAATTAAATAAATATTTAAGGGAGCTCCCATACAACAAACGTGATTTTTTTGCCGTTTCTATAGATAATGGTACAGATCCGTTCGATCGCGAATCCGAATCGCACTTGGACGGTTTTTTTTTTGTTTGTTTCCGGTGTGGAAAATCCTCATGGATGTCCTCTGCCCTGAGGCGGTTGGGGGGGTCTGTCAGACTCTTATTGACTAAAAACCACCCCGGTGTTCCATCTCACACCTACGCCGGGGGTCGCGGGAACGTACGATCCTTCCGCAACCCCCGACTGGTGCCGGCCCGCCACTGCGGGCCTCCTCGGCTCTTCCTAGCCCTTTTTTTTTGTCGCTGAGAAATGACATTACGCATCCCCGCTCGTCGGGGGGCGGAACGGAGTAAGTGGGACTCCCTGCCAGAGTGGCAGTATACCCACTAAAACTCAGCGGTGTTCCCTCATCGCCTTGATCGGGGGGTCATGGGAATCCGGCTCAGCCTTTGCGTCCACAATCCCCCCGGCGGCTCTTCCTAGCCCTAACCTAACCTAACCGGCTGCAGCTGAATACCAGCATTTTACAAGGAGCGACTGCCTATCTGACCTCCACAACCCAGTTACCAGGTAACACGATAGATATCCCGTAGTGAGACTTGTTATGGCATGTTCTTAGTTGCCTGAAATAAAGGAATAAATAAAATAAATAAATATATTTTTTTTTTTAATTGTGTTAGTTTTAAAATACGTAATATAGAATACGTGTTTTCGATTAAAATGATAACCTAATCGCCACACTGTATATCAAAATAAATTACATTATAAATAGAAGAGAAATTCTAAATCCCCTGGAAAGACGCAACAGATAAAAAATGACATGCTAACGTAATAATGAAGCCAGCGAGTCCTAATCAAAGTGCAATTTCATCATAATTACAACTTTGATGTCCTACTGAGGATCGCTACGCAGATATTCCTTTTGAGCTCCGTTTAAGTTAAATGTCTTTACTAGAAGCGCCATCGGTTCTAGTAAAAATACTTTCATGAACTAATTTTGTTTGTAACTACCATAGGTAGGTATTTACAAATATTCTTTGGTTCATAAGGGGGTGCCAATGGGACCCTATTACTAAGCCTCAGTTGTCCGTCCGTCCGTCCATCAGTCTGTCTATCAGCGGGCTGTATCTCATGAACCGTAATAGGTAGACAGTTGAGGTTTTCGCAGTGTGTATTGCCGCTATAAAAATAAATAATAAAAAATACAGTTTCAAATTAAAGAGGGTCTCTATACAAGCAACGTGTCTTTTTGGCTTGTGTGTGTCGTGTGCTTCGTGTCACCGGCCAGCTTTTACTTTAAGCTAAATTGGCTATGAAGACAGAGGTAGAAAACTCGAAGATTAATAGCAATTAGCATAGTCCCTATAATTATTTAGTGCTAACTTTTTATTAATGAAGAAGTGGTGGGAGGCGCCCGACGTGACAGCAAAGTGGTGGCATGCGCGTGAGCTGCGCGCTGTACTGAACAGTACTTGGACATTGCAACATCACTTTATTTTTCTAAAATAAAACTAGCCTAAGTTACTCCTTATTACATCAGCTACCTGCCAATAAAAGTCCCGTCAAAATCGGTCCAGCCATTTCAGAGATTAGCCGGAACAAACAGACAGACAGACAGACAAAAATTGTAAAAAATGTTATTTTGGTGTATGTACAAAACATATCCACACCAACAGATTACCTTAAATATCTGTTAGCTGCATTCCCAACCCCTCCGCCTCCGGCCAGCGGCTAGCCCGGAGTATGACGTGATCGAGTCCATAATAATACGAAGTACAGTGTGACCACGGGCTCATTCCCCCGAACCCTTTACTATTATTATAGCTCCCCAATTGTTCACTTGTATTTGCTTGTAGCTCAAATTGGTTTGTTTTGTTTTGTAGTGTTCTAGATTAAGTTCTACTAGACACACTTTTTATTGTTCTCTTTTGTCTCTAATATCGTGTAAGTTTAATGTCGTGCATACCTGTTATGCATGGTTACTGAAATGGCAATTTTTATTATGACTTTTTTATTTGAGTTTAAGTGGCTGTGCTGTTGGTGTGCTTATTATAAATAAATAAATAATTATTTTGATTAAAAAAAACTTCCTTTTTTAAACTTTTAACCTCTTGATTATCCTTTAATTTGAATTCAATTCCTAACACAATGCTTGACAGTTTAATGTCATGGAAACGCGAGAAACTCCTTAAATAATGAAAAAAACACTTAAACTTCAGTTACATCGCAAATTTGTTCTCGGAAGTGTTAATTCGCCAGTTTAGGAAGACTCGTGTACCTGTCCATTACTCATGATGTGTACTTGTTTTTAAGTAAAGGAGGGGGAATGTCGAGGTCTGATTACACTGGTCGGGATTTGAAATGGGAGTTTATTAGATTCCGTCACAAAAAAATGATAGGGACAGAAGGTCGGCTCCAAACAACGAGCGAGAACGGGCGCACGCACAGATAGACTCGGACTTAACGTACGGAGATCTCAAACATAAACGAATGCCAGTTGCAAGTGCAACAACATTATTTGTACAGTAAATAGTGCATAAAGTTTTTAGTAAAAAATTAAATAAACAATAAGTGCGCTTGCGCTCGCTTCAGTGCTTGAAATACCTGTATTTTTGGGAACCGATCTGTTAACCATTGGCCTTGTTGTGATACCGGTACCAAACGTATATCTATTTCCGTAAGTTAGAATGAGACTGTAGATATGTTCACAAATATGAGATTTGTGGCACGCGCCGGGTATCTGAATTCAGTACAGGTACTTTTTAGATGGTGTAGGTACTAGTGGTGGTCCAGGTACCGAAATGGCAAGAATCGCTAATTACCGATATAGAACTTGTATTCTTGGTACCGATACTAAGACCTGCTGTACGTGAATCGTGTCTGCGTACGTTCGCTTTCACTCGATGTATGTATCTGACCTTCTGCTCCTATCTATTTGGTTATTCCGTGGTCGGTTGTTCGGATATGACGGGAACAAATTGTTAGAATTATCCCTTTACAATATATTGTTTGTTTTTGCATTGACGGACTAATTGAAGCTCTGTGAACATCACGGAGGGATGAAAAAACAATCGAATGAAAGAAGTAGGTATACGAGTACCTACTAATTGCTTTTATCGACTCAGTTTGATAGATTCTATGTGAATCGCGATGTTGAATTGTGTATACTTCTGTTGAGGTGTTTAATTTTGACAAATAAATTGTTGAAATTGTACAAAGGTTTACATACCTATTTTTATTTACCTACTAGCATCCGCCCGCAACTTCGTTTGCGTAGAATTCGGAATTCCCGCCGTTTAAATCCTATTACCCATTTTCCCGTAGAAACGAGGCATTTTCCCGCGGTAAAAAGTAGCCTATGTTCATCAGGGATAATGTCGGATTCTAATGGTAAAACAATTTTTCAAATCGGTCCAGTAGTTTCGGAGCCTATTCAATACAAACAAACAATCAAATCTTTCCTCTTTATAATATTACTGTAGATTAATATTCAAATAGTGCATCGGGAGAAGCAGCGTTGGAAGGTCTCTCACAAGGTGGACCGATGACGTTGTGAAGGCTGCAGGAATCCGCTGGATGCGAGAAGCACAGATCCCGTCGAAGTGGCGATGCTTGGGAGAGGTTTATGTCCGGCAGTGGACGTCTTTCGGTTGAAATGATGATTCAAATAGCTACAGTTCATCATAGATTCAATATCTCATAAAGTTATTCAACCATTTTTGCTTTGTTCAAAACAATTTTTTTTTTATAATAACAGTCTTGTAGTCTTACTCGCATAGATTGTTCATTAGTAAAGTTATATGAATTGTATATGCTGTGGATAACGGTGTGAGTTTCACATTTATATAATATCTTTGTTTGTATTGTTTGCGCAGATATAATGTGTTAATGTTTGTTTGACCCAAATAAATAAATAAATAAGTATGCTTTTGTGTTTATTTGTAGGTATAGTTAGTTAGTCATTTAGTCACTTACTTTAGTACAGTGGTAGTGTAGTTTACTTAGTGTAAATAGCTGTGTCAGAAAATTGAATGTTCTTTAATTAATGCTAACATGGATAATCATATTGTACGTACAAAAATAGATTGGACGGTGACCCCCAAACTAGACCTGCAGTGCTATTCTGTAAAAATCTCACCGTGAGAACGTAGGTGAAGTGAGCGGGAAGTGAGCTGCCATTAGGGATTAACACTATTGACACTGCTCACTTCAAGATCACGTCACTTATGATATCACGGTGAGATTTTTACAGAATCCCGGCTGGTTATGTATCTTGGGGGTCGGACTGGGTAACGTACCTATCTATATTTATTCTTCAGTAATGGCGACGAATGAAGCATTTATATTTTATTTCAACAAACCTGCCAATTTAAGATGGAATTACGTGGTGCGAATACCAAGAAACGGTACAGACAATCTAGAAATATCTTTATTACATTTGATGTTTTCTCAGTATTTAAAGAATAATGGAAAACCAGCGGGTAGCGTAATACACTATCAGTAGGTAAATACACTTTCATTTTGACAGTTCAACAACATTCATTGCGTTATTTACGTTGTTGAGTAGACACATGTTTTGAACATATGAAGCAATGGATTAGCAACATCCTTCAAAATGATTCAGATTTAGATCGGTAGAGTACCTACTAAGAACCACCATAAACACAATATTTATTTATTTATTTATGATAAGCACACCAACAGCACAGCCACTAACAACTCAAATAAAAAAAAATCATAATAAAAATTGCCATTTCAGTAACCATGCAAATAACAGGTATGCATGACATTAAACTTACAAATATTAGAGACAAAAGAGAACAATAAAAAGTGTGTCTAGTAGAACTTTTTAATTAATCCCGCAACAAATGTCGATTAACATTTTTATTTATCACTTAAATGAATGCAAAATGATTCGACACATTGATTTTTAACATTTCTTGTTTTATTTTATACGATTTTTTATGACCGTTTTGGTCAATAATTAAGACCTCTCAGGGACGAGCTATTAAAGGTTGCTTTTGTTTGTGGATCAAATTTGAACCTGCAGGTTAACCCGTGAGAAGGCGCGCCTAATTTTCTTACACGAGTAGGCGCGTGCGAGCAAATTGCTCACACTATCATAAAATGTTTATATTTTTAGTGTTTCTATATTTATTGGCTTATAATGTATTTAAATAAATAACACAAGGTTTAGTAAGTAAGAAAACAAGTATTTTAATCAAAACTATTGAACATAATAGCAACTTCTAACGCAAATAACAAAACAACCTAGTATTAATTAATTTTTTTGGCACGTTTCATAAAAATCACAATAAAAACTGTTCCATAACAAAAACTAAAAAGTGTTATATACAGATTTAGATCGGTAGACTACTAAGCAATTAAGGGGCAGAAGTAGGGAACCACCATAAACACAATATTTATTTATTTATTTATTTATGATAAGCACACCAACAGCACAGCCACTAACAACTCAAATAAAAAAAAAATCATAATAAAAATTGCCATTTCAGTAACCATGCAAATAACAGGTATGCATGACATTAAACTTACAAATATTAGAGACAAAAGAGAACAATAAAAAGTGTGTCTAGTAGAACTTATATACATGATCCTTCGAGCCGATATTTTGTTTTGTTTTGATTCTATTTTAATTTAATTTTATTTTAAATTTGTAGTCATTTTGATCTCATTAGCTCCCACTGTACCCAATATTTGTACCTTTAAAAGGATTTTTTTTGTTACTTTACTTTAATTCGATTATTTGTTATTTTATGTCATAATTCCTTTATCAAGATGTTAATACCTAATAATAATTAAGTGTTATTTTACTCACTTAGAATGTTGGTCGACCTATTATTGGCGACTGTATAAGTCTGATGCTTTGTTACTATTATTATTCTTATGTAAAGCTGTATACAGAAGCTGTTGGTTTGCCTTTAATAAATAAATAAATAAATAAATAAACTTAATCGAGAACACTACAAAACAAAAAAAAAACAATTTGAGCTACACAGATGTGCACTCTTCACACTGTTTAAATAGGGAACGTCTGTATGAAGCAAAACTCATGGAGAAAATATCAATAGGAAAATCTGTCAATATAACTACACGAAGAGAATATCATTTTTAGAAAAAAATACTCTGCTCGCCACTGTAAAGTGAGTGGAAGTGACATTTACAGAAAATTTTCTGAGTGAGATTGAGAAAAATTCACTATTTGTCCAATAAATTTTATTATGCAGCATAAGAATTTTTAAAATGCACTCAGTTTAAGAAACAACACAGTAATTTTTCTAAGATTTTTCTCTCCGTGTATTTTAGTTTTAGTTCTGCCTGTCTGCTTAACCCTTAAATGCATAATGTTGCCATTTGGCAACAAAGTACGTCATTTAATTTTTTTAAGATTGTGATAGCTGTGAGTTTCTGAACGCACCTCTTATTGTCAAAACAATATATATACTCTATGAATATTAATATTATTGTATAATTATTATATATTTATTATCTAAATTCTATAGACAAATACCTATACAATAGCATTTTTTGCAATACGATAAAATAAATCATGCATTTAAGGGTTAAATGGACTCCTATCTGCCTTTGTTTATCCGTAAATAACTCTTGACCTTGTGCATTTTAACTGCAGCACATTATTCAATGTAATTATTTAATCTCATAATAATCGCTTCCGAAATATATTCCAATTGCCTAATACCCCTATCGTCCAAAATACACATTCGTTTTCCGTTTACAAACGAAATTGCAGTTCATAACTCATTTGATTTGAGTTTATACAAAGCCAAACAGATGACAATCGGTATAGATGACTATCTAAATTACAGCATGGTTTCAAAACAACTGAGTATCGACCATTTTGTTCCAAAAACTGTAGTCAACACACATGTTTATAAGTTAGAACAAAATAAAGAAGGAAAGAAAACTAAACTCAAAGAAAATAAAGAAAGTGTCTAAAATGATGTCGAAAAAGATCTTACTAGTTGTAATCTACTTGACGGTTCTGATAACCTTTGTGGCAAGTCAGGAGGAAACTACGATGGCTGCAACCACGAAGGGTGATGAAGAAGAAGAGGAGGAACCAGCCAAGAAGGGCTGTTCCATCTGGTGCTGGATACAGAAGATAGCCATGTTTGTCATCTCTCAACTGCTGAGCGGTAACTGAACATTTGTATTGATTTCTTGATTACATTATTTAAAGGGAACGTGTGTTTTTTATTTAGGGTGTTACTTACTAAGAGAGGCTTGTGGCTAAGTAATAACAGCCGCACGGGTCGGTCGATCAGGTTAAGCTACGCTTGACACGATTGGTCTGTGGATGGGAGACAATTGTTGGAACCTTTGGTACTTGGTTGGAGAAGGATGTAAATGAAATCACAGAGTCCGATATTAGAGTCTATTTATAGATCAGGAGTTATGTTACAGTGACGTTTCTTATTATATACTGCTAGCACACAAGTTCGTGCTAAGGCGCGGCGGAGACGATTGCCGCTCGCCTATGTGCGCTGGGGCACATTGCATCTGCCTAGTTGGCATTATTACTGTAGTTCCCACATACCCTCCCCCCCCCTTACAAAAACAAAGAAATCCTTAATATATAATGTTAAGGGTGGTCACCATGGCAAACTGCTCTGCAATAAAAATAATTGGTCACCCTATTCGAGTCCACAGCATTTACCTACAACCATCTTTACCTACCGAGAACCCTCCGTGCCTCGGAAAGCACACGCTTGACAGTCGTTACGGGTCGTCAGAAGCCCGAAAGTCTGACAACCAGTCCTACCAAGGGGTATCGTATTACCCTGTAACTGGGTTGTGGAGGTCAGATCCATGTATAATAAAATACTGGTATTCAGCTGCACGGTCGCGGTAGCTGGTCGGTTGGAATGGAAGCCTACTCCAATATAGTTGGGAAAAGGCTAGGCAGATGATGAGTTACTAAGAATGAGCTAAGACCAGCACAGTATGGGTAAATGTCCAACGGCATCGCGGAAGATCCAGGCGTAGATGGCGGGACAAACATGATGCTTATAGGAGGGATTGGTCCATATTGACTCAGCAGTGCGATTCTGTAACCAACTCACCGTGAAAACTTAAGTGAAGTGAGCGTGGTGTGAGCTGTCATTGTCATCCCACCTGATACTAGGGATTGACCAAGCATATATTTACAATCATAATCGAGATTTTAATAATATTTTCCCGACATGTCGTGAATCGGTCGAAGTGATCACGCCACACAAACTACGTGGGTTTTAATAACTAAAATACTAGCTTCGAAATTATATAAAAATTATCAATAGAATAAGCATAACAAATATAATTAAAAACTCTTTTATGATTGTAAATGTTTGCTTGGTCAATCTCTAGCATCAGTGGGATGACACTGACAGCTCACTCCACGCAAGTTTTCACCGTGAGATTTTTACAGAATCGACATGCTGGATCGAGTTGAGTGGAAAAAGGAAAGGGTGACCTTTGTCCTGCCGAAGGGACAAAAGAGGCTGATTATTTATGTAATAATTAGTTCCTGCGTGCCTGCGAAGTAAGTTCCATCAAGGCCTTGGTAAAAAAGTTTTTAAAGGAAAAAGTATTTTGCAAAATACAATTTTTGCCGCGCAGTTTCCAATCTGTGTTACAAAAAAGTGCAGGCCCTGTGATTAAAATTTTATACAATAAAAATTTACAATAAAATCTGAACTGTATTTTTTAAACCTAAAAATAGAAGCATAGATTTGAAGTGAAAGCCACTTAAATGCTGCATAATGTACGTGTTTTCCGTATCTAACAGACGTAAGTAAATATGTATAAATGTAAATAGATATGGTCTACGAAAATACAATAAAACCATTAAAGCGTAGACACTCTTAAAGCTTTACAATACATTACCTAAATAAGAAAAAAAAATCGGCTTTTTTTAAGGTAAAAGCATTGTAATTTAAAAATCGTTCTAGATTCCCTTCAAAGGATTCCCAATTTGAATTTCAAATTGCTTGCCAGATTATTTTAAGCTTATTTTCTAGAAACACGTGTGGAATTTTTACATTTATACTAGCTGACCCGGCAAACGTTGTTTTGCCATATTAATTATTTCTAGGGAATTTCTAGTGTAGAAAAAAATTAACTAACTTATTGTAAGTGTGTAAGGATGTGGTATATGAGTGAAAGAGGCATGCAGCGCTGTGAGCAATGAGCGAATATAAAAATCACAAAACACCAAACATTTTTTATTCTAT
Source organism: Eremobia ochroleuca (assembly GCA_949629135.1). NCBI lineage: Eukaryota > Metazoa > Arthropoda > Insecta > Lepidoptera > Noctuidae > Eremobia > Eremobia ochroleuca. Next base: position 18,272,885 of record OX451385.1, read on the forward strand.
TTATTATAATTTATTCCTTAAAATTATATATATCATTAATAATTAATTACGACAGTAACACTAACAAACAATATCAATCTCTTAATGCTATAGTGTGAACAATATTTTTTGTTAGCCCATCTTTAGCACAAACAAACTGGATGGTTTACCCACTCGAGTCGAGAGCATGCCACGTATAATTGTCCGTGTGAAAAACATGGTGTGCTCAAATCTAAGCCACAAACAGACATCGTTTGGCCTTGGGACTTATTGATAGTCATTGCAAATGCTAATCTAATCGGAAACTGAATACGTTTAAATTGAATTGGCACATCTGTAGGTATAATAGGGATTCGTGGTATTAATATATTTTCACCTCGGAACTTGCCATTTAAAATGGTGGCTTCGATAACGTTTTTCATTAATTTTTGAATGACTAATCGCGTACCGTTGCACAGCCGTGGCGGGTTCAAATTACGAAGCAAAATAATCGAAGATCCAACCTTCAATTGTAAATTAAGTGAGTTCAAAAACTCTGTTGGAAAATTTACAGCTTCGCTGGCTTCGCAAACTGTATCAATAGATTTGTATGATACCAAGTTCCCTGGCAACAACTGTTGTATCTTCAGATTTAAATCGTCAACGTCCAAATTTTTTGCCGCTAAAATTGCTCTTTCTGCAAGCCATTCATGATTTATGTACTGTGTGTGTACATCGGGAAATATTTTTTCAATGAGAGCATTTTGCGAATCAATTATTGTGCAGAAATCGGTCGGTAATTTTACGAATCCGGTTTAATCTATAGTAACTTTTCCATCGCCGATATCTAAGAGTTGTTTTGAGAATGTTTCAGCGGATGGATCTTGAAGCATTTGAACGCGCATATTTACTTTCAGCTGTACTTTTTCAACATTACGCCACAATGGCGATGATTTTAAGCAAGCGTTGATCTCATCAGCGTATGTTGAACGTGGAATGACGGGAAGTGTTTGTCTGAAATCACCTGAAAGGACTAATTAACTAATCGTATGAACTACACTCAACATTAATAATTATTGATAAAATAGGAATAAATAATTATAGTCCAGCAAATTAATAATACATTTAATTGATAATATAGTTAATATGAGAGTTACACTGAGATAGTAAAATGTAAACGTTACTACTACGCTTGATGCATGAACAATAATAATGGCCGAAAACTCTGGAGGGAGTGAGAGAAGGCTTATTGTGTGAGAGAAACAGGAGACCAGCTTCAGTCTCTTCCCTACTCCGTGCTGTTTACTGGAAAATGACACCGGTATAGTCTGGCAAATGAGTGTTGATCCAGAAAAAGCGCGCAAAATTTAAAAAATCTAGAACTGGTAACACTAATTATATCAGGAATAAACTGTCTTGATACTAATGTTACCATTTAATAAGTTTCAATTAAATGTTAGGCTCAACTGGTGGGGATAACTTACCAAGTGATCATTGATCAGTTATCGAGCGGGATGAATAATGATTAAATTACTAAAATGACTATTAAAAAATAAGGGTTGGTGATAGAGGGGTGAAAATTTAGGGTTGTATGTATTTTTTAATGGCACATTATAAAAAAATTAAAAATTAAAATTTCGTCCAAAAAATAAAAATAAAATGTTAGGGGTGGGCAACCCTTATCACTCAGGGGTATGAAAAATAGATAGTAGCCGATTCTCAGACCTACTGAATATGCATATAAAATTTCATAAAAATCTGTCCAGCCGTTTCAGAGGAGTATGGTAACTAACATTGTGACACGAGAATTTTATATATTAGATTAAGAAAGTTTGTATTCAGTGACAAAATAGCAGCGTTCATTCAAGTTGAATTATTTATTGGGAAAGTTGTACATCATTTATTTCGAACGCTATAAAAATGAGTGCTAGTAAAATAAAAATGAATGCTCGCAGGATGTCCACTTTACTTTGCAGCGCTGTAATTTTGTTCGCTTTCGTAGTGGTGAAATAAAAGCAATGACATGCAGTTATAGCTAAAGGCGAAATAAATTCCAGCTGAATTTAAAAATTTCAGCATTTGGATTTTTTCCGGAACCAATCGCGTTATTACTTGTTTTGGACTTTGTATTTCTGTTTTTATACACAACATATCAGTCTCATATATATTAACCTAAAAAAATCTGGAAAATTTACAAATTATTGTGATTCCTATCTCCATTCTCAATCCTCTGGAGATTTACTAAACCAAATCTATGTATATGTATACTAACTATGAAATTGAAGCGTTTGCTTGGATACGCTAATCTCCGGAACTCCCAGTTGGATTTGAATTATTTTCATATAATTTGCGACAGTGTAAGACCAAGACTATTGTGATGCAGTCAATAAATCAACTCAGCCTATCGCAGTCCACTGCTAGACATAGGCCTCTCCCAGACTGCGCCACAACATCCTGTCCACTGCCTGACGCATCCAGTCTACCCCAGCCACCTTCTTTAGGTCGTCCGTCCATCTAGCTGGGGGGCGTCCCACACTACGCTTGCCGATACCCGGTCTCCACTGCAGGACTCGTCTGCTCCACCGGCCATCGATCCTGCGACAGACATGACCAGCCCACTGCCACTTCAGTTTGCTTACTCTGCAAGTTGTCGGTAACTCCGGTTCTTTTCCAGTTTTTTTCCGGTTTTTTTGATCTAGTACCTACTTTAGATAAATTATACGTAGAAGCTGTTAGTGTACCTTAATAAATAAATATTTTTGAATTTGACAGCCCAATTCTTCAGAAAGGCTGTAGGCTGGAGGAGTGGGTCGGGGGAACAAGAAATGTATTATTTATTTATTGATTTATTTAATACTTTAAGCACACAAATGTACAGAGGCGGACATAGTGCCACAGGCATTTTCTACCAGTCAACCTTTAGGTGATGCAGAGACAAACAGTAGTAGGTGCAATCATGAAAATTTAGGAAAAAAATATTTTTAAATACGCGTAAACCTATTTAAAACAAAAAAATCAATGGAAGAAGCAAGAAGAAGCTAGTAACAAAATAAAGAAGAAAACTAGTCTAACAAATTGGGACAAGCCACTTTACAAAAGGTAGGTATATTGGTATATAAATACAAATTAATTAGGAGACACCCCCATGTTGGCTGTTGAACGAAATCCCCTATCTATTTAGAATCACGTAATTGAACAAGCTTTATATTATATAATACATCTTAAAGGAGCTTGTATTAATTCCGTGGGTGTGACGTGGTAAATAAAATCTACTACAATTAAATTTATTGTAGTCTGTTGAGAGAAGGGGCCCGTGGCTAAATAATGACAGCCGCACAGGTCGATCGATCAGGTTTAGCCACACTTGGCGCGGTTGGTCTGTGGATGGGTGCCCATCTTTATATACCGAGACCCCTCCGTGCCTCGGAAAACCGTTATTCCCGGCTGTCATTCGTAGATGTTTGACAGTCGTTACGGGTAGTCAGAAGCCAGAAAGTCTGATTACCAATCTTACCCAGGAGTATCGTATTACCCAGTAACTGGGTTGTGGGGGTCAGATAGGCAGTTGCTCCATGTAAAATACTGGTATTCAGCTGCATCCGGTTAGACTGGAAGCCGACCCCGACATAGTTGGGAAAAGGCTAGACAGATGATGAGTCTGTTGAGAGAAGTAGTGGCCTAGTGACTGCGACATAGGTACAAGTTGAAGATCACAGGCCAGAACCCAGACAGGTACTTTGTGTAAATTATTTTATCACCGCTGCTCTCAAAAAGGTGAAGGAAAAAGGAAAACACCGTGAAGAAGCCGGCATTTCCTAGAACCAAAAACTCACTGAAACGTCACATCTAATCTCACCGAGAGGAGGTCTGTGTCTCAACAGCCGCAGGAGGCTGATTATGGTTATGCTGTTGAAAAGCGATCTAGTACTGAATGAATTTGTAAATAAACTAGAATGACAAGTCTGATCGCGACGATAGCTCGTGGATGGGCGAAATGGAAAGATAGCGGACTGTATAACAAGAAATGTAATAAAGAAGGAAAAGTAAAGAAATTACAACGGTAGGTTGAAGAAATGACAAACATGTATGAGATTTGTAACTAAGACGCGCAAGCGCAGCCGTGCACTAAGGCCCGGCGCCCATTATCGGCATCGGTACGACTGAGGATTTTTGGTGGCAAATAGCAAAATACTATAACATAATGGCAATAAAGTAGAAATTTCCGTGATATGTGGTCATAATAACAAAAATACCGCTTCGGTATGCTTGAGGCTGGTGTATCGGCAGCCTTGAGAATGTTTCGGGATGCTTCGGCATCCTTCGGCAACCTTCGGTACGCCGCCGGCGCCGAGGCAACACTCGGGGGATAGTTTGAGAAATACGATATTGAGACGCTTCGGCAAGCTACAGGACGGTGCGGCATCCTTAAGGACGCCTCGTCATCCCTAAGAACGTTGTAGCATGCCAAAGCATAATTGCCGATAGTGTGCGCTTGCATGTAATATGCCGAAGGATCCTTTTCCTTGCCGATGCCGATAATGGGCGCCGGGCCTAAGGCGAGCAACAGCTGACTGCCGTGGCGGTGTGTCGCGGGGGCCCGCGCTCGGCCGTCGGCCGGCTGACTCCCCGCTGTCCCCGCACCCCTCGTTCACTGCCGCTAGCGCGCGGCGATGTTGAGTGGAGCGGTCTCAACAGTCGTTGATGAAAAATTTCGTGTGCGAATGTTGGCAAAGGCTACAAACTCAAGGTATATTACACAAAATAATATGATGACATTTGGTAGATTCTTCACGGAGGCCAGAGAAAAAATATAAAGATTTATTTAGTGGGAAAATAATTTTGATATTGAAGTAGACATTTAATCATAATTCATTTACGCGACCAACATAGTTGCGAAGTGAATCCTAGCCAAAATGAAGCTAAATTAAATAAATGTCACACTGAATACACACACTGAACTTCTGTCTGCTTAGGACCAACATTACGCATTAATACATTTAATAAGCGAAGCCCATGGCCATGGAAACTCAAGGGATTCTATTTCATTTGTTTCGTACGAATTAGTTCCAGCCGGGCACACCGTTAGTACTCGATGACGACACACTCGGTTATCTCTTCTAATTGAATAGATTTGGGTTAATAACAACGCTGAACATCGTTGCACTCTATATAAGGACTCAAATTCAAAATATTTTTATTGTGGGCATATGGTTAGTTACAGGTCTTAACAATAAATTATAGTTCCAATATGTCCTGCCTAATAGGCATACAATAATTATGTAGTGGCATTACATTCAAAATTATTTTACATGTCAAATTTACTTCTTATAAATGTCAAAATACAGTTGTTTGTTGCACACACAGTCAAATTAATACAAGGTCAATAATTCAATCAATAATTCAAGAAATCTTGGATCGTGTAGTATGCTTTATCAATTAAAAAGGTACGTAGTTTATTTTTAAATACTGGGCTAACTAGTCTAGGATAAAAAAAAAAAAAAACGTCAGTATGGAACTGACTGAGTTTATGTTTTGCTATTTTATTTTAAAACCCCTCAAAATAATAATGTTTTGACAACTAGCTTTGAAATTATATAAAATTATCAACAGAATTAGCAAAAAAAATATAATTAAAATCTCGATTATGATTGTAAATGTTTGCTTGGTCATTCCCTAGTATCAGGTGAGGTGACACTGACAGCTCACTTCACTTAAATATTCACGGTGAGATGGTTACAGAATCGGCCGGTCGATTCTGTAAAAATCTCACCGTGAAATCATAAGTGAAGTGAGCACTTAATAGTGTTAATCCCTAGCGAATGACAGCTCACTCCACGCTCACTTCTCACAAGCTTTCACGGTGAGATGGTTACAGAATCGCACTGCAGATCTGGAATGCTGTTTTGACAAGCCAATGTGAAATCGTTCGTGCAGAAATTCCAATTCAATTGCTGTGACATGTTCTAAAAGGTTGCTTTTAACTTGTTCGTTGTTTGTTCAGCAAATTTGCCAATTCATGAGGAAGAAGACAAAATAAAACACGTATCTACTACGTCTTTTCATAATATAATATACTTTTATTAGAGCAGAGATTTCACAGAAAATGAGAACGACGCTAAAATTTGGATCAAGTAAATTAGTGGCGTCTAATTTACCACAATTTTTGCTTCCGGCATCAAAGAAATGTCCTGAGGACCCTCAATTTAATTAATTAATGAGCACAAAATCTCGAACAGAAAGTGTGTAGTGGTTCGTTTTTAGGGTTCCGTAGTCATCAAGGAACCCTTATAGTTTCGCCATGTCCGTCTGTTCATCCGCAGCTTAGTTCAGAGACTCTTAGTACTATTAAGCTATAATTTGGCATAGATATACATATTAATCACGTTGACAAAGTGGTAAATTAAAATCATGAAAAAAAAAAACATTTTTAGGGTACTTCCTGTACACGTAAAGTGGGAATGTTTGTTTCTCGTCTACCCCATTGTGTGGGGTATTTTTGTATAGGTCTTTTAAAAAAAATTGGGATTGGGAAAATAATTTTTCGATTCAGGGATCCGTTTGTGAAATATTAAGCTTTAAAGTGCTTTTTTTGTTAGAGTCCAACGTCCCCCCTTGCCAGCTGAATGGTTGTTTTTGGATACGTGAAAAATTCACGGTAGTAGTATATATAACGAAGTTAAAAGGAAAACTATCACAGCTAAGTAGGCTTTACAAGTTTACGAGTAATAGTCGACCAACTTACATTTGCAGTTGCAATGTATGGGAGAACATGATTTTCAACTATAATGTTAAGTTTGTTCTTGGGAAAACTTCATTCCAACTACGGAACCCTTAATTGTGCGTAGTCCGACACGCACATGGCCGGTTTTTTCTAAAGAAATGATGGATTTGATAGACAATGATAACGTTACTTTAGTAAGATTCTATATAAATGTGTGCAGTCGTTGAACACTTTGGCTTTTTTACAAACATCTTGCTTGTGTTGAGTCGCTTCAGCGCTCTCCATGCAGTTGCCACCGTAGTCAGCTATCCCGTTCCTCTGGTCCAATTGGTGCGCGATTTTAACTCGCTTTCTATAATAAGAAACACAGATATTGTAATATCGACGGCGAAGTTACAATAGCTTCTAACTGTCTTGTAATATCGACGGCGAAGTAACAAAACTTCTAACTATCAAGGTCAACCATTTACACGAAGTGAAAAACATGTTTGATTTAGTTAGAAGGTATTTCTACATATTGATTTATGTTGTTTCAAAACTTGCAGTTAAAGATGTAGTAAAGAGATTTTACCAAAACCATGCGAATTTGACGTTTAAATTCAAACCATTGAAAAGTAAATTTCTCGAAAAATAATAAACAATTCATCATCATCTGCCTAGCCTTTTCCCAACTATGTTGGGGTCGGCTTCCCGTCTAACCGGATGCAGCTGAATACCAGTATTTTACATGGAGCGACTGCCTATCTGACTTCCACAACCCAGTTACCTGGTTGTCAGACTTGGGCTTCTGACTACCCGTAACGACAGTCAAAGATCTACGAATGACAGCCGGGACCAACGGCTTAACGTGCTTTCCGAGTCACGGAGGTATGTAAAGATGGTCACCCATCCGCAGACCAACCGCGGCAAGCGTAGCTTAACCTGATCGATCGACCTGTGCGGCTGTTATTATTTAGCCACGGGCCCCTAAAAAACAAATAATTAAAAACAAAAACTAAAATAACAAATAGTTCGCCGTCGATATATTTTTTTACTAAGAATTTATGACTAACAGTGTAATTCACAAAAAGTAGAATCGTCATTTTATTCCGGATTGTGATTACTCAATCGAGATCGAATAAGTATTAAATAAGTATTCACCCAATCGAGATCGAATGACGAAAACGTAAAAAACATGAATCCGTCCAATATAAAATCACGATTCGCCAACAGAAGTAGCTACATATGTGTGGACAGACCGTATTTTTATCTAAGTGACTTTAAAACGGAGTATATTCTTGAGAATCTCGAAATCGTTGCTGACATCCTCGGATCAAGTGTTCTTTTTATCATTTGTCTAGATTTGGACTCGACATGTTTCTTGGACAGCTATCTGACAGTAATTGTTGGACGGAAACGATGATATACTCCTAGTGTTGGACTGAAGAATAACCTTCATATATTCTTAGGATTGAGACAGAAAATAAGTTACTTGTAGAACGCGTGGACTAGGTATTTCAGTTCTGTATAATAAATAATAATAATAATAAATTTATTTTCAGTAACTATGCTACTTCTACAATATATCTTACATAGGGGTCTCCTTTTAAGTATGAGAAATACCTGTGCTAGGAGGCCCCGCTATATGACAATGACTATGTTAATAGGCACACAGGTATAATATAAACCGACTTGTTTTAGATGCAATTATATAATTGCATAGCGCATGTGTGGGCGTGAGAGTATCTAGTATGTAGCATTGCAGCGTGACATAGGTACTCTCAGCCGTCAGTCAGTGAGCATGACTTATGCTTACTCAAATGTGACGCCGTCAGTAGGGACTGGTCATCTCTTAGCAGCCACTGTTTATTTTAATTTTTGACTTGTTTTTCTTTTTGTCTGTGTATTATGGGCACTTTTAACGTGCACGTCTTTCTACATCGATCTCAGATGTATAATTTCAACATGAATGATGTAACCAATATTTTGATTTAAAAGAGTGTCCGTGAAGTTTCTTGCCAGTACTTTTCCATAGAAACCTGCTAAGCCTGTACCTATCACTTATACAACGTGTAACGTTAAATGCGCAAAACCTGAAAATAGTTTGATCAGAATAACGAGCAGAATTAATTGAACCACTTTTTAATATAGGTCACATTTTTCAAAAAATCGTCATTAAAAACGTTGCCGTGTCTATTTATTAATAGGTCAAGCAAGCCAATGTCAGCGCGGCGCAGCGGCCCGGTGACGACTCCTCCCTCGATAAAGCGTCGTCGCAGACGCAAGAAACGATCAGAACGGCCAGCAAAACTAAAAGAGCACATAAAACCTTTACAACTTTTTTAATGACTTATTTTCTCTCTGAAATAGGCCAAATGAAATAAAAATCACTTGGGGTGTCTGAGGTTTTGCGCATTTAACGTTACACGTTGTATACATACAGTACTTACGTACAGCACTTACTTATAAATCTCCAAATTAATAGCACCAGTGGCGCTCATGATACCAAACTTCTTGAGCACACAGAAGATGATGCAGGGCTCATCTGACTCCTGTACCTCAATGCGTTTGTTCTTAGGGTACATCTCGCGCAAGCACTGCTCGGCAACTATGTCGCTTAGCTTGTCGTGAGCATACATCACCGATATACGAGCGTACGCGAACCCCGTGAGCATTAGGAATGTGAAGAGCAGGAGATCTGAAGTAGAACAAAATGGTGGACGTTAAAAAATAATCATTGCAGGTATAGGGAGGTATAAGGAACAGGGTGTAAAGTTCACTCAACCTCCATAGAAAAGGGATGATCCTCCGACCAGACGGGAGTTGTGTCTGGCGGGCCCGATGATTCGAGTCGGGCCGTTATATATATGCTAGTTGTGCGGTAAACTCTGCTTGCGAGATGCAGAATTTTGCGTGACGTCAGTATGACACGCTGTTCACGTGTGGCGTTGTACATACCGCTACCACAGAATACATAATAGTACTACGTACAGAAAAGACACTCCCTTCCCCGAGCTCATATCAGATACCGTACCTCACCCCGCACTTTGTGGTATTCGTCGCCGACTCTTTAGCAAGGGCTGTACTGCTGACACGAACACACAATTTTGCCATTTAAAATTTTTATTTGAGTTTTTATCACGATGGTTGGATATTGTGCTTTAATTGGAAGCTGCAATATTTAGTTAGGTACCTTATTTTTTTATTAAACCTTTTTGACATAATAACTATTAGAATATTATTTTTATTTCATTACGAACCTGACTATATAAATACATAATTAAATGCTGCTCTTACAATGTCACTTCATAATAATGCACACGTTCGGGCAGCGCCGTCGTCGTTCGTTTCGTCTGACGCAAATCGCTGCACTTTCCGCGTATTTTTTTACGCAAAGCACGCCAGCCAACCAAGTTTACGCACCCATTTGCACATGTGTGTAAAAACGTCATTTGGTTATGTAGTAGTAAAAGGTAATTATTTTGCGAGCGTTGTATGAATTGTCCGAGGTGTGGCGAGGGGTCAAGTTAGTTAACTTGACTCCTCGCTACACCTCGGACACCGCAAGAGTTCTTGCGGGTTGTCCATTGTCTTTAGACCGTTCATATAAGACAAGATTAAATGTTACCAGGCTTACGACCGTTTTTATTAACACTAAACGACATCTTAGTGAATGACTAAAAAAAGCGCGCTGTTGGATTTTGTACTTTCGGCGCTAAACCAGGCATCCATTTAGAGGTCGTATAGTGTAAGTTGAAACAGGCAGTAAATCATTGAGTTAGTTTGGTAACAGTATCGATTATATGTGTATTTTTAAGCAGGGCAGATATAGTAAGGACACGGAAGTTATAGTGCACAAGAGTTTGCGCAGACACAGGTACGAGTACGTGACTCTTCCGTTACTCTCATAGTCCGATGGGACGGCAATCCGACCCGATCGGACAGAGATCAGGCACAGCTCAGGGTTTTTGTGTTTGTGTTCTTTTTATGCGTCATGTTTGCCGAAAATAAATGTATTTTATTTCTTTTTCTGTCTTTAAGTATAGAGGCTCGTACAGACAGGGGCGACGCGACGGCGCGACGCGATTCTGCGATATATATCCGTAGAGCAATTTCTATGGAAACGCGCGCGACAATTCACACAGGGGCGACCTGTCGCGCCGCAACATGGTTGCGCCGCGACTCCAATAGGAACATTTTGTATGGCGACGCGGCAATATCGCGGCGATATTCGCGCAGCGGCCGCGACGCCATACAAAATGATCCTTTTGTATGGCGACGCGACGATATCGCGGTAGCGGCCGCGATTCGCGTCGCTCTAGTGTGAAAGGTGTTGCGGCGCGATAATATCGCAGAATCGCCCCGCGCCACGTCGCGCGACAAGCCGCGCCAGTCTGCACGAGCCTTTATACTTCCAAAACTGTTCATCTCAATAGTATCAATATAATGTTGATAATTATTGCTTTAATTGAAAATCTTACGCTCGATTGATACCGTAAATTGTACCGGTAACTTCGTCAATATTATCGAAACTTAATCTAGAAACTTGGTGAATTTGAAGTTTATCAAAGGGTAAATTAGAAATTGCCATTTGATACTATTAGTTAGCTGAATGTTTAACTTTTAGGAAGAAGAACCGAGAATTACCAGGGTATTGGATTTTGAAATCTATACTATTATCATCATCTGCCTAGCCTTTTCCCAACTATGTCGGGGTCGGTTTCCAGTCTAACCGGATGCAGCTAAATACCAGTATTTTACACGGAGTGACTGCCTATCTGACCTCCACAACCCACTTACCGGGTAATACGATACCCCTTGGTAAGACTGGTTGTCAGACTTTCGGGCTTCTGACTACCCGTGACGACTGTCAAAGATCCACGAATGACAGCCGGGACCAACGGTTTAACGTGCTTTACGTGATTACTCCCGCTCCGTTGTCCGTCCGTCCGTACGTCCGTCCGTCTGTCACCAGGCTGTAGGTATCTCATGAACCGTGATAGTTAGACAGTTGAAATTGTCACGGATGATGTATTTCTGTTGCCCCTATAACAACAAATACTAAAAAACAATGAAATAAATATTTAAGGGGGCTCCCATACAACAGACACGATTTTTTTTTTGCCGTTTTTATAGATAATGGTACGGAATCCTTTGGGCGCGAATCCGACTCGCGCTTGGTCGGTTTTTTTTTTTTGTCTATTGGACCATACCTAGAAACCTTCTAGTAATGGTACTGAATGTCAAAATTATAACTTTTACCGACGTTTTTTACGAAAACAAGTTTTAAATGTTATATAACACACCTTTAAATACCTCAACGAACCCTGTAACGTTGCATGCACACATAAGCACAATGTTTTGCGTGCGTTACAGTGCGTACTACCGCAAACAGCACACCAAAAATAAAAGTCGCTTCCCAGCAATTATTTTTGTGCATTGTTACTTAGCTTGGTGTACAGAATTCGTAGTTGACAGCTATGTGATGTTCTTTTTACATGCAGTATAAGTACAGGCAGGTTTGTTTTTTTTTTTTTTTTTGTTTCAACACGCTAATCTCTGGAACTACAAGCCAGATAAAAAAAAATGTATCCGCACGACACCCCTACATATACAACATTATTTTTAGTATATTGCAAACCTGAATACAGTTTGTTCAGAATAAGTAACTGAATCGATTCCCATAATCTTTACACCATGTTATATTTTGTCCCAAAAATATTTAAAAAAGCTAACAAGGTGGACATCGAGCGACACTTAAGCACATATCCGCAATCATATGCGCACAGCACAGGTCACACAGTCGGTCAGTCGGCGGCGCGTGTTACGTGCTAACTTTTTGTACGGACACTCAGGTAACATAATAAGCTTATAACTTCGTGATTTTCCATGATACAGTTTTGAAATACTGTACATAGATTCTTTACATAAAAATACTAGACACGTGTTTTGTATTTCCCATATAATAAAAATAATGTTGTATATTTTTGTTATGACCGAAATAAAATAATCTTCACTTCTTGAAAACTTCTTTAATTATTTTTTAAACTTCGTACAAATGAAAACGTATTAACATATTAATAACTCGCTCGTCATTTCCTTCACCTTTCTCCGTCCCACACATACTCTCTCATTCACTCAAAGTTGCGTTCATATTCTATTTGTTTTCTTACAATTATGATGCGTTCCGAATTGATATCCTACATTTCTATTTAACATCGCGCTAGGACCCTGAGCCAAGCAAACACAAAAAAAAATGTCAGAAAGAAGCAAAAACGAAAACGAAGCAAAAACGAAGTAGCAGCGCGGGCGGGCGATACGATGCGACGTGGCAGGCAGAAGCTAATAGTATTATAGTGTTAACTTTTTGCGATCCGACGGGGCCGGGGGAACAAGAAATTTCACGCGGGCAGATGCTAGTAATATACAGGGTGAAATTGAAAACATGCGACAAATCGAAATGGGAGATTGTACTCGTCATTATGAACAACTTTTACCATGGGACCAAACCTGAAATTGCGAAAAAACAAATCAGCTGTTCCCTACATTTTGACGAGTTATGCGAACATAAATGTAGGGAACAGCTGATTTTTTTTTCGCGATTTCAGGTTTTATCTCATAGTAAAAGTTGTTTACAATTATGAGTACAATCTCCCATTTCGATTTGTCGCATGTTTTCAATTTCACCCTGTATAATTCGTTTTCACCAGTAGATACATTTTATACTGGATGCGGAAGGCGGTGGATTTTTTATCTTTTTTAGTAAAGACACTTTTAGGGGCCCTTGGTTAAATAATAATAGCCGCACAGGTCGATCGATCAGGTTAAGCTACACTTGCCGCGGTTGGTCTGTGGATGGGTGACCGTCTTTGCATACCGATACCCCTCCATGCCTCGGAAAGCACGTTGAGCCGTTGGTCCCGGCTGTCATTCGTGGATCTTTGACAGTCGCTACCAGTGGCGTGCCTAGTGGTTAAACTTAGGGCAAGCCAACATACTTAAAAAAAAAAAAACTAAGTACCTACCTACCGTATCGCCTGTCACAAGTTGTGCCTACCGACTGATTCGTTTTAGTTCTTACTAATATTCTTATTTCATAATTGTAAGTTTTTGCTATTAGCAATTAAAATGAAATGTTTTTAATAGCACCATTTTTTTCTTATATTATAAATTATATACTCAAAGTATTGGTAATCCTTTACAAAATCGCAACTTTTTCATTTTCGTGTAAAATATGATAAGACGTATAAGAGCCATCTATTAACATTATTGGCACAACAGAGCTCAGAGTTAGTTCATATTTCACTCGCTCGCAACAGTCGCTATAGGCAAAATATTACAATCTGGCCACTAGATGGCGTACAAGTTATTGATTGATTTCTAACTACACATTGTTTACGATGTTGATAATATTTATAATTATAATTACTCACAATGTGAACAGCCATAACTCTTCAATTTTCGTTTCTTTATCACAGACAGATGACAAACACCACACACACGCACACGGAAGGCATGGTAAAAATTACTAGACAGATTTACTTTACCTTCAGTAGCTTTGATAAAAGCCGTTTTTTGTCAATTCATTTAGAGAACATGATCCTGGCGCCTACTTTATTTTTTACAATTAATTAAGCGGCCTTTACAAAATATAAAAATTATATATTCTAACTCAAAACGGCGTAATCAGTCGGCGTCAAAATTTGGTGAACGTTTTAATTTCTACCAACAGCTGTTTTTCTATTGCAATTTTCGATAATTCGGAAAGCCGTTCTTGTTCTTGAGTACTTATTTCTTAATTAAATATGTGTGAATACTTATTTATCACGTTCCGCGAAACAACTTGTCGCAGGAATGGTCACAATTAAATGAGCCATCTTTAAAAGTTCCGGAAAGGCACCCTGAAGGCAATTTTCGACTACAATGCCTATTACGTAATTTAGATTTCTGAGAAATAGGTACTCAAAAAGTAGGTTTAGGTGAAATAATGAGATTATATTCGTCTGTAAAACTTGAAAGTATTTACCTTTCCGAATAAAGATTGCACATACTTTAATCCATCACAAGGCACATTTGCAAGCGTTTCCGAATTCATTTTAATGTCAAGAAACATTTTAATCACTTCAAAACAAAGATAATCACCGCAAAACTAATCACAACACTTCATTTCACAGAAAATGTCCAAGCAAAAAATGCACCAGTAACCGCTCGAAACGAACTTGAACTAATTTGAAATTGTATCATTCCATTCCATAGATCGAGCTTTGCACAGCGACGCGCTCATTTATACTATTCACACACACACGCTTCGCTATACGTTCCATTCATAAAATATCAGAAGCCAGGCTTAAAAATCAGTACAATTTGGAAAATAAGTACATACTGATGTAATCAACAACGTGAACAATTTGTATACAAATAGTATGAGGTCCAGAAGCCTCATAAGAAGCCAGCTGGTGCGAGCGAGACGGGACGATGTTTATTGTTGCGTTCTCGCAATAGCGGTATTGGAGAGGTTTGGCAACGGGGCGCGTGATGAAAACTGTGCGGGATTTAAATATTATTCTTCGAGTATGTAAACCTGGCAACCTTGCATCAAACGTATAGCAGGCGGCCGCCGGCCGGGGCGCGCAGTTTTTATTATTCTTATCAATTCTTGCGACATGATTGAGTTGGTTAATTTACAAGTTTACTTGTGTAGTTTTATTTTTTTAAATTTTTTATTGTTAGGCTCACGTTTGACTGAAAGCCGGGCTTTTCGGCTTTAATGAAAGGAACGCCCCTGGTCGCTACGGGTAGTCAGAAGCCCGAAAGTCTGATAACCAGCCTTACCAAGGGGTATCGTATTACCCAGTAACTGGGTTGTGGAGCACAAATAGGCAGTCGCTCTATGTAAACTACTGGTATTCAGCTGCATTCGGTTAGACTGGAAGCCGACCCCAACGTAGTTGGGAAAAGACTAGACAGATGATGAGTACGGTTTTAACGTGCACGTCTTTCTACATCGTTCTCACATGTATAATTTCAACATGAATGATGTAACCAATATTTTGTAATAATTTTATGATTTAAAAGAGTGTAGTGTGTCTTTAAATTCTATATTTATCTCTGTAATTTATATGGTGTAAATAATAAAGAGTATTCTATAGTAAAAGAGTAAAAGAGTGTCCGTGAAGTTTCTTGCCCGTTATTCTCCATAGGTAGGTCCCTATGGAGAAGAACGAACAACCCATTCCAAAGCGTAGTAGGTACGCTTTGGAATAGGCGACTAGCTTCATCTTTCTGACTGACCGACCCCTTGATAATTCAAAATTGCCTGTAATTGGTTTATTTGAAATAAATGCTTTGAGTTTGAGTTTTAAGTTTCATAAAAGTTTAAGCAGATCGTTTACATCTGAGCGAATTGAGTACGCTTTAGAAAATAATTCTTAGAAGTGTTCACAGAATTACCTCTGTTTATAGGAATATTCCAGCATTTTAAAAGCCTAGAAGTCTAGCCTTAGACGATCTCAATCTACAGGACACGTAATATATGAGCCAGACGTAGGTATAGAAGTTTTTTTGTAGCGACCTCCGACAATGTCAAATGTTATGAAAACAAGCGTCATGTTCAGCAGGTTAATTGCGTAACACACTATCAGTAGCAATGGGTTTCATTTTGACAGTTCAACAACATTCATTGCGTTATTTACGTTGTTGAGCAGACACCTTTTTCGAACATGTGGATCAATGGATTAGCAATATTCTTCAAAATGATTCAAATTAAGTAATAGTGTGTTACGCAATTAGGGTGCTGGACAGGTCTCATATTATTACCCCTTAGCCAGGCAGTGGTCACATAGCGACCACATGGATTTTTATTTTATTGTGACGAGCCGATTTCTGAGATTCATTACAGTGAGTAGTCTAACCCTTAAAATCTGCGTAGATAACATGTAGGACAGTGGCCACATACAGACCACATGTCTGCACGGGCAGCAGGTCATATACAACGTGTAACGGAAAGGGGGTATCAACCCTGAAGGAGGTGAATGTGCTCATGAAACTCAACAACTTTCCCCAAAGAACATAGGTCGAAATATGAAAAAAAAAATTTGGCCCTCCCATAGTAAATCAATCAGCTGGTAGTCAGTTTTGTAAGGGAGGGCCAAATATTTTTTTCATATTTCGACCTATGTTCTTTGGGGAAAGTTGTTGAGTTTCATGAGCACATTCACCTCCTTCAGGGTTGATACCCCCCTTCCGTTACACGCTGTAGACACCACATGGATTTTTTTTTTCAGGAACAGAAAAAAAAAACAAGAAATTATATTTGTTATAACCCTGTAATCTACCAAAATCAGTATTCAAAAGAAAAAAATGGCTAGGCCTGGTTAAGGGTTAAACTTTCTGACTTCTAATCACAGTCAAAAAATCAAATCCTCCTAGCCTTTTCCCAAATACGATGGGTCAGCCCAACCCATCCCTTGGTAAAACTGGTTGTCAGACTTTCGGGTTTCTGGCTACCCGTAACGACTGTCAAAGATCCATGAATGACAGTCGGGACCAACGGCTTAACGTGTTTTCCGAGGCACGGAAGGGTCTCATCCATGGAGCAAACGCGGCTAGCGTAGGCTCATCTGATCCAGCACCCCGTGTGTTATTACTTAGCCAGAAGCCCCTTGACTTCTAATTACAGTCCGCTAATTAAATGCAAAAGCAATTTTAACCATTTAATATGTTTACTAAACCAGTCGTGCAGTCCCGATAAAATTCGCGTGACCGAATGCACATGTTTGTAAACATCACAAAGTTTTCATCATAATGGTTTGTTTATAGGCTTATGTATAACAACCTTTTTTTTTTTAATGTGTTTAAATCCTCATGGATGTCCACCACCCTGGGTTGGGTGGAGGGGTCTGTCAGATTCGTACTGACTAAAACCATACGGTGTTCTACTGCTATCTTTAGCCGGGGTGCTGGAGTGCTTGCGCATTCCGTCACGCTCCCCCGGCCAGGTGTTGGCCCGTATGAGTCCATGCGGACCCCGTCACCCTCAGTGGCTGCTAACAGCCACCATTCCTCTAGAGATAGAAGGAACACGGCGCGCCGCCGTCTCGGGCCTGTCACTGTTCAGGCAACAAACTCCCCAAGTCTGTTGCCTGCAGGCCTCACCCTAAGGCGGCCGGAAATCGCTCCGCGTCCTCCGGCGCCCGGTGCGTCTGCTACGGATTGGAGAGGAAGTTGTATCCTCCCTCATCCTTTCCGCCGCCTCCTTCGCGAATGTATAAACACCTAAGCTCGTGGCTCCACCATTTGATGTATTAGATGCCTTTTTCCAGAATCAATCAAAAATTACTTTGCAATTTTTAAATTTGTATACCTATCCATCTGGCAAACTATGTAGGTCCATATATTTATTGATTTAAACTTTTCGCACGAAAGGTACAAAGGCGGACTTAATCCTACAGTGCATAGTGTCCCACATATGGGACATACCAAAAAAAGTCTTATATTTTAAAAATCGATCCAAGTAGCGTAATCTAGTGTTGACAAGATTAACTATTATGTATTTGAGTTTCGAATTTAGTACCATATATTTTGGATAGATCTGTAGATAAACATTTATTTATGTTTTCTTCAAATCGGTAGGTACTTTGAATACGATTAACGAGCGGCGTATAATAATCGCAAAAAAATTATAAAATTAAAATGATAGAATTTTCATCGTCGAAATAATTAGTAGAGGTAAGTTCATGTTCATATTTGTCATTTTACGTGTAATTTCATTGATACTACGTAACACATATTAACATTATAATGCATGATGTGCCATGCACAAAAACATACGTTTCTATTGAGTTATGATTTTTCTAAATATTTTTTCGAGAAATGGCATCATATTTGCAGGCTAATGTATTTTTTAAGCCGATAAGAAAAATCATGCACTGTAGGGTTAATGCCTTAGGCATTCTCTACCAGTCAACCAACGGTGGTCGAGATTAGATGGCAGGTGCTTTGGTTGAGAGGAACATTGATAAAAAAAAAGCTATTAAAATTAGACAAACAAATAGATCAGATTCAGTAGTAGAGATGAATATTTTTTACGAACTCATTCTTCAGTATCTTTTGCACGTCACTACATAGTATAAAAGAAAGTCGCTTCCCTGTCTGTCTGTCCCTATATATGCTTAGATCTTTAAAAATACGCAACGGATTTTGATGCGGTTTTTTTTAATAGATAGAGTAATTCAAGAGGAAGGTTTATATGTATAATACATGCATAATATAGTAGAGAAACACTGGTAATTTTAGAGGTTTCTAATGTAATGTCGTAAGTAAACACATTTTTTTGTGCTTACATTGTAAACGCTGGCTGAACCCGTCGAGATAGATCAAAATAATGTACTACAGTATTGTACACCTTAAAAAGGTCTACAAAAAAGTCCGTAATGGTATATGTCTATCTCTTAGGGATAACCCACAATAACCAATTTTTATCCTATACTTCTTACTTTTTACGAGAAATAATGGCTCTAAAATTATCAGTGTTTCTCCATTGCACCCGTGCGAAGCCGGGGCGGGTCGCTAGTACTAAATAAAGTAAGGAGCTAATTGCTAAAACGAAATAAAAAATCTGGGCAGGTTGTGTACGATGAAACCTCCAAGGCTTTGATATGCAGAGAGAGTAGATACTTCTAAATTATGCAGGAATGCTGTAATCAAAAGCCCTCAATGAAAACAGGTCCCCAAAACGTAAAGAAAGAAATATGGCTTAATTTACATCGACTTGATATAAAAATGCAAAGTATTTGATCATAAAGGGGGCACCCCAGTAATAAAAGCAGCGGTAGCGGTTATTGGTTTTATTAACAAGTTTATAAATATAAAAAAAGAGTACATCTATGGTATCTACAAATGGAATTCGTCAGGATCTCTGTAAGACACAGCGTACAGTTGCGTACAGTCGTTAAACACTTTCGCTTTTTTGCACACGTCGTGGTCCAGATTCATTCCGTTAATGTTCTGCGCACAGGTCTCTCCGACGTCCGATATTAATATTCTCGGATCGTACCTGTGGATCGACTGCACTCTCCTGTAGTAATTCTTTATATTTATGTAACCATCGTTGGTCATTATACCGAATTTTTTGAGCACACAATGTATTATACAGGGAATGTCGTTCCTATCGATACGCAGAGGGTATTTATACAAATTCCTCGGGTACATTTCTGTTAAACAATCATTTGTTATTTTATCACTTTTCTGGTCACGCGCGTACAGGATCGAGATCGGAGGTTCAGATTCCAAGCTTTGTGAGAAATAATTTGTTTTATAGCTCTTCACTGTTACAGCTAATGATAGGAAAGTCGTGAAGATGAGTATTTCTGAAAGTATTTCAACATAGTTACGTAAAAGCACCGCAGGTCGAATTCCGGCCATGACAGCCAATCTTAGTGGAGACTAGCCATCTACGCGGGAGATATTAGGTATAGTGCGCAAGTGTGTGCGGAGAAAAAGGTGCACTCACTCACATAGTGTGATGGGACGGCAATCTGACACGACTGGAGAGAGATCAGGCGCAGGACCAACGGCTTAACGTGATTTCACCGCCAACTTCCAAACTCCAGGCTGCTACTATATTCTTAATGGAAAAACCCAATAATACTTTGCCCGATCTTGGGAATCGAACCCAGGGCCCCACGCTCAGCAGTCGTGCTTACGACCACGAGACCAATTATACAACATTATTTTTAGTATATGGAAAACCCGAAACACGTGTCTAGTATTTTTATGTAAAAAATCTATGTACAGGCGCCAGCACATCAAGCTACTACAATCTGTCAGATTTCTTTAATAGATTTTCTACTTTAGCGCTAACGCAAGGTTCAAAGTTGATTGGGAAAATCTGACAGTTTCGGGTAGCTTGATGTGCTGGCGTCTGTACAACATTTCAAACCTGTATCATGAAAAATCACGAAGTTATAAGCTTGTTGTGCTACCTGATTGTCCGTACAAAAAGTTAGTTACCACTTAACACGCGCCGCCGGCCGACCGGCTGTGACCTTTGTTGTGCGCGTATGATTGCGGATTGTCGCTCGGTGTCCAACTTGTTAGCTTTTTTAAATATTTTTGGCACAAAATATAACATGGTGTAAACATTATTGGAATCGATTCAGTCACTTATTCTTAACAAACTATATTCAGGTTTGCAATATATTAAAAATAATGTTGTATATTTGAGTACTAAAGCTGTAACAATACACACGGGAAAATCGCGCTGTTGTGATCTGAAGACGTCTAGGAAAACTTTCAACAGCGGTCAGCGGTTCACAGGGCAGAAATGAAAACGTAATATGATTTCACTCAAACAAAGTTGTGAAGAAACTTGCAAGACGAGAACGTTACATAAATGAAATTTCTGCAGCCATTAAAAGAAATTCTTGTTCTATTTCGAAAGAATTCATTTAAAGTTTAACTCGTCAGTCTACAGAAATCTCTCTATTCCCGTCTCTTCATAACGTCTTATTATTATGCCTTCATGAACATTACGGGCATGGCCTGGGATTGAAAAATGAAGTTTTCCTGTATTAATAGATTCAAAATGACTTACTTTTCATTGTGGCGTTTTTTTTTTTTTGTAGAAAATATCACAATTATGTCACGTGTAACGATTGGACATCATTACTCAAGTCCGACAAAATTACTGAAAGCTGAAACAAAAGAAATCGAATATTTTTCTTTCCTAACGCCAAGAAATGGATTGTTTCGAAAATTCAGTGGCTAATGTTTTATATACCAGACGAATTTCTGCAAAACAATCGTCCATTGTTCTGAAGGCTTCGATAAGAGGTAAAAATGGTCGCGAGGAGATGTAATGTAAAAAATAACCAAAGACGCCAGGTGCGTGGTTCATAAAAACCGTTTTTTTTTTCAAATTCGTTAAGAGCGTTCATCTCACGCGAGCTGGCAGCGTCGCATTTCCTGTAGTTTTTCTTGATTATTTTATTAAATTTAAACCAAAGTACTATTTTTTTACAGCCGAACAGTAAATCATTCGTACAATAATCACGAAAAACCACTAGAAATGCGACGTTGTCAGCCCGCGCGGGATGAACGCTCTTAAGTACCGAATAACATTGTGAATGTTTTCATTGTAATTGGAGTTATAGGCACGCATTATGTTTTAAGGCTTCGCAATTGGCAACACTGTTCAGAATTCGATTATATTTTATGGCGAACAACACATTTTTATTTCCTTTCAAATTCCTCAAACTTCTCGTCTTCGGGTAATTGTGATATAATATTTTCTCCCGTTAGGTACTTAGGTTCCGCTTCATTGAATTTTCTTTTCAGATATTCTTTTAATTAAGGAATTGTCTACTTCTTTGAATATAACAAAAGGGGTATTTCCAACGAATCTGAGCGTTCTTTTTTTGTAGCGTTTCGATTGGTTAATGATCTAGTGCCTTCGGGGGACAATTAAAAATTTAAGCTAACGTTTCCTGCGTTGCGGGCGATTTGAATTTGATTTTTCGTGTTCCTTCAATTCGTCTGTGTTGTAATGTTCTTTTCTCGGTATAACGGCTTGGTTTTATAATGGCGTTCTTCGCTCATTATTATTTATAGTCTGCCATTTGATTGGATTTTTATTGTAAGTAAATTGGCAAAAAGTGGAATTTGCGAACGATGTCTTGCTTTTTAGGGTTCCGTAGTCAACAAGGAACCCTTATAGTTTCGCCATGTCCGTCTGACCGTCCGTCCGGAGCTTAGCCCACAGACTCTTAGTACTAGAAAGCTGTAATTTGGCATGGATATACATATTAATCACGCCGACAAAATGGTAAAATAAAATCTCGAAAAACATTTCTTTTAAGGTACACGTAAGGCGGGGATGTTTTTTTTTTTTTCGTCTACCCCATGGTGTGGGATATCATTGGATAGGTCTTTTAAAAATATTGCGGGTTTGTGGTAACAGGTTTGTGAAATATTAAGCTTAATATTATAAATCAACTCAGCCTATCGCAGTCCACTGCTGGACATAGGCCTCTCCAAGACTGCGCCACAACAACACCCTGTCCTCCGCCTTCCGCATCCAGTCTACCCCAGGTACCTTCTTTAGGTTCTCCGTCCATCTAGCTGGGGGGCGTCCCACACTACGCTTGCCGATACGCGGTCTCCACTCCAGGACTCGTCTGCTCCACCGGCCATCGGTCCTTCGTCAAACATGGCCAGCCCACTGCCACTTCAGTTTGCTTACTCTGCAAGATATGTCGGTAACTTCGGTTCTTTAAAAAACTAGTATAAATAACGAAGTTAAAAGGAAAACTATCACAGCTAAGTAGGCTTTACAAGTTTATGAATAATAGTCGACCAACTTACATTTGCAGATGAAATGTATGGGAGAACATGATTTTCAAGCACAATGTTAAGTTTGTTGTTGGTATAAATTCATTCCAACCCTTCATTGTGCGTGGTCCGACACGCACTTGCCCGGTTTTTGGTCACATATTTTGATTGTGTTTGAGATTTATGCGAATATTAGCAAAGTTGTAAAGTAGTGCATACTATAGAATGAAAGTCTTTGGGTTAGGTTATGAATTTTCTCAGTTCTAAAATAATAAGAGCGATAATGGGCAAGTGTTAAAAACCGCGGTGTTGGTTTGAACCAGGCACTTCAGTTTCTGTAAATTATTTCATCATCACTGCTTTCAAAACGGTGAAGGAAAACAGTGTGAGGAAATCAGCATATCCTATAACCAAAAAAAAAAAATAGAATTGGTAGTTTGTCGTCGGTCATATACAGCGTGTAACGGAAGGGGGGTATCAACCCTGAAGGAGGTGAATGTGCTCATGAAACTCAACAACTTTCCCCAAAGAACATAGGTCGAAATATGAAAAAAAAATTTGGCCCTCCCTTACAAAACTGACTACCAGCTGATTGATTTACTATGGGAGGGCCAAATTTTTTTTTCATATTTCGACTTATGTTCTTTGGCGAAAGTTGTTGGGTTTCATGAGCACATTCACCTCCTTCAGGGTTGATACCCCCCTTCCGTTACACGCTGTATAAAGAAATCTGTTGTTTCATAGAAAAGAGCAATAAACTACAATACGTCCGTGCCACTCTGTTTATTACGAGTCTCTATCTAAATGTTAGGCTGTTTATTGCGTATAATTTCGTTGAATAAGATATGAATAAGATAAACTATCTCCACTCATGGGAACACAAAGTTATGTTTATATTTCTGAGTTTGTATAAAACTCGTAATAAGTTCTATATTTCCTTCATTCGATACGTGACTGATTTATTTGCTTAGCTTTGTTTGTTGTTTCTTTTTTTGCTATAGCAGTTTCATCGTATTTTTTTCCTGCTTGCCAGATTCTTTTTCTGTTCTTAAACATAACATAATAACGCCTGTAATCCCCGAAGGGAGGCAGAGGTATACCTATAGGTATACCTGGCTGTACAGACAATAATCATAAAATACAGCAAATCTAGCGACTACAATGTGTATTTTTTTTTTTGATAGATTTTCAACTTTATCGCTAATGGTGGGTCCACACAATACAGACTTTCATACAGACTTCTATAGAATTTTGTCTAAGCAGTACAGACAAATGTCGGTGTGATAAAAAGTCGCACAGACAAAATTCTATAGAAGTCTGTATGAAAGTCTGTATCGTGTGGACCCACCATAAAGCATTAGGTTCAAAGTTGATTGGGAAAATTTGACAGTTTCAGGTAGGTTGATGTGCTGGCGTCTGTACATTCACATTTCGCCAGGTATGTTTAAGTCCAATGGAGGTAATAAGGGGCTCGCCTTTTGCCATTAACTGGACACAGATCCAGACTCCGGGCTGACTGAGGAATTCCTGTTCTTGTCGTATAAGACAGGAATTTGAAAGGTGTCGAGGTAAATCCTCATTGATACTTTAAAAACAAAAGTGACTTCGTTTTCCAATGCTCAGCCACTTGTGCGTGAGTTTCAATTTCAAAGTCAAATCATTTATTTCAAACTGTCTTTTGCCCGCGGCTTGGCTCGTGTTAATTTAGAATTTGACAATCAATTCGGGTTGTACTCTGCTTGTTGTTTGGCTGTTGCACACATGGGCTCAAAACGGAAAATTATTCTAGGACGCTAATATAAACAATGTTGTAGGTCCATGTTGTATGTTCTTCTATTTGGCGCTAATACGTACAAATTCTGGGCATTGGACACACGCGAACATGCTACTTATAGCTGGCCGTGGGAAACACATGGCTTTTCCCTACTTAGATATTAATTTTATAGTATAATGCTTGTGTCGCAATTGAGGGGCTTGTGGCTAAGAAGGTTACTTCTTAGCCACAAGCCCCTGCTGGCTGTTAAGCCGCACTGTTCGATCGATCAAATTCAGCTACGTTTGCCGCGGTAGGTCCGTGGATGGGTGACCATCTTTACAGACCAAGGCCCTTAAGCACGTTAAGCCGTTGGTCCCGGCTGTCATTCGTAGATCTTTGACAGTCGTCACGGGTCGTCAGAAGGCCGAAAGTCTAACAATCAGTCTTGCCAAGGGGTTTTGTATTACCCAATGGGTTGTGGAGGTCAGATAGGCCGTCGCTCCATGTAAAATACTGGTATTCAGCTGTACCTGGTTAGAGTGGAAGCCGACCCCAACATAGTTGGGAAAAGCTTTTGGCACAATTATTACGTTTATGAGGCATGATCCTAACTTATAAGACATTGTTACACTAACTTTAGATTTAAATAACATATTATTTTAAAATTGCAACACTGTAAACAATTGTTGGTAGGCCATTAAATAAAAATAAATAAATATGCTACCAGAGCTGGCAAGTATTTTTTTCTGCCATCCATCTTATTAAATGTTGCCACCAATCAATTGTGCATGGTAGGTTTTGAATTGCTAGGCGTCAAAATAAATAGCTTATTTTATATTTAAATCGAACGTCGATATCACAAAAAACCTCATCCAATAAAAAATAAACCTCCATTAATTTTGTGCAGTCAGTGTTACCTCAGAAAAAATATATTCGTGGAGTTGCCACGTAACTCCAGCTGAATATATTTAAGCGGATCCTCTTTGTTGCAAGATATCTCTTAATTTACTGCGTGAAGATAAAACAAATTAATTTTATGTTTTCGGCTGGCAACTCGTTTGCCTAGCGTTCCCGGAACAACAATTAACACTGATTTATTTTGAGAATTGCGGCGCCGTGGTTGTTTTACTTGGAAATATCTTCTAGAGACTTTCTACGACGTCTTGATTAAAATTATTTATGTTCCATACTAAGATTCTCTGTAATGACGGGGCTGTGTAATTGCTTTGTTTGGTAAGAAACAAAAGACGGTGTTATGAATTTTGGGTGTATACATAATTTGTGTGTTACTGTATTTCTGTTTGAAGAGCATGGGTGCTAGAATAATCAGCCTATGATGATCCCACTGCTGGGGCACAGACCTACTCTCGGTAAGGAGTGGCCCGTAATCTACCACGCGGCGCAGGCCCAGTGCGGGTTGGTAGTCTATGCCACATGTATTCGAATTTTTGGTTCTAGAACACGCCGTTGACGGAAAATATCATGAGGAAACCTCATGATGTTTTCCGTTACCTTTTTAATAGTAATAATAAAACCATTTATTTTCAGGTAACAAAGACCCATACTTTAACTTAAGTATATATTATATAACAATATAACAATTGAGAGCAGTGGTGATGAAATGATCGTGGGTGCCAACAGACATATGAAAAAAAAAATGAAAATGAAAAAGTGTTTATTCCCAATAATACTTAAATAATAATAATAATTAGACATTTCGTCTTAATTTCTGGGATGTCAACGCACCTGAAATTGTGTGGCCATACCATTCGGTGAACCGCCTGCGTATTGGTTTATAAAGGATAATATCCTTTTTCAACCAGGAAATACACCCATTTCGCAAAGACCATGGGCCCCTTTGTTCTATATGAATGTGAACATGTCCGGTCATCGTCGAGAGTATATTGTGTTCCTGACACCTGTACTGTAACAACAAAACAAGTGTCAGGAACGCATTCTCTCGACGCCGGACTGGCCGTATAGATAATGGAGTACCTATAGTAATAGCGTGTATAGATGTGTTGGGACAGAATGTTTATTTTGTTTTGGCAAAACAAATTGTATACCTACTATATTTTGTACCTATACGATGGATACAATGTTACGGAACAAAGGTTGTTGAGAATAAAATTGTTCCTCGTCCGTGTATACATCTTTTTGGGGCTGACTGTAAGAGTTGTATCTATACAGTGTGAGTCTTCATAAAGTGCACATATTAAAAAGGGTGGAAATATAAACAATTTTATCGACGGAAAAAATGTCAAAAAAAATCTAAAAAAAAATTGAATTTTTTATGGGCTTTTAATTTTTTTTATTCTCGTCTTGGTACCCCATGCAAACAAACTGTTACTACTTTTAAACTAAATGTGATATTAAAACAAAACAAAATTAATAATGATCTCTACTAATAGGCCGAGCTAATAAAGCCATATTTTTTTGAAAAATAAACCTCATAAATTAATTATTAATGATTTTTTGAAGAAAATTTACCATTTTTCTACCAATTTTTGCAATAAATGTAAAATTTATCAAAAAAATGTCCCCTTTACCCTACTTTTTTCTTATTTTATGTTATTCTACATCGTATTAGCTATTTTTTGGTAAAAATCCCATGGTTGTAGCTAAAACACAACATTTGCTATCAGAGGCTAAAAAAGAGGCTGACCGGGTGTGTTATTAATTCGAAAGGATAAATTACTTTCTTATGAAGGCTATGTGATTCATAAAACAAAGAAGCGTAGGTTAGGTTAATCAAAATCATTTATTATTTCACATGAAACTTAAAACTAATGCATTAATTGCTCAAAATGTCCGCCACGCTGTTGTAAACACAAAAACGCGCGAAGGGAAATTTGTTGTGTGGCCCTTCTTATCATTTCGTGATCATTGCGAATACTATTCGCGCAGTTTATTATGCGATCTTGCAAATCAGCCTCGGTGTCGATAGGGGTGTTATAAACTAGATATAATATACAATGTATGATTGCTTGTTTTCCCAAATAAAATAAAATACCCACATTTGGCCAGTTGTGCCTAACCCTTCGGGAATTACAGGCGTGATGTTATGAGTTATTCAAATTGGGTTTCATTTTGACAGTTCAACAACATTCATTGCGTTAATTAGATCACTGAGCAGACACATTTTCGAACATGCGAAGCAATGGACTAGCAATATCCTTCACAATTATTCACATGGAGATTGATAGTGTGTTACACAATTTAGGGTGCAGGTTCCGGCGGGGTAAACAAAAAAAAAATAGAAGTTTTATTCTTCATCATCTGCCTAGCCTTTTCCCAACTATGTTGGGATCAGCTTCCAGTGTAACCGGATGCAGCTGAGTACCAGTATTTTACATAGAGCGACTGCCTATCTGACCTCCACAACCCAGTTACTGAGTAATACGAAACCTCCTGGTAAGACTGGTTGTCAGACTTTCGGGCTTCCGACCACTCGTAACGACTGTCAAAGATCCACGAATGATAGCCGGGACCAACGGCTTAACGTGTTTTCCGAAGCACGGAGGGGTCTTGGTATGTAAAGATGGTCACCCATTCCACGGACCAACCGCGGCAAGTGTAGCTTAACCTGATCGATCAACCCGTGCCGCTGTTATTAGGTACTTAGCCACAAGTCCCCCTTGAGAAGAAGAAGTTTTATTCTTATGACGGCTAATAGCCGTATAAAAAATTGCCACCTTGAAAGTGTTAAGTAATATATTAGTACCTGCCTATCCCTGAAGTTATATTGCTCAAGTGATCTGTCAGGATTATAAGCACTAAATAGTACTAACGCTCGCTCCTTGAACGTGAACCACTTCCAATGCAAATTATTATCAAAATTAATTTTAGGTTAAGGGCAGAATCATTTCAAATCCAATTTCTACTCGATCATATGAGGACGCTCTTCAAATATTAGGCGATTGCGCGACACCAATATTAGAAGGTATTTCCCGTATTGTAGGAACTTATTAACCCTCTCTTCACTTGAATATAATGGATTTACCGGCCCCCTAAATGCGTAACTTTTAACCACAATTTGAATCATTTTGAAGGATGTTGCTAATCCATTGCATCATATCGCACATCAGCAACGAGAGTGTCACAACACAATAAATGTAGTTTTTGGTAAATCGCGATTTTCTTTTTTTTAGAACTTATAATTCTATTAACAATTTTCTGAGAGAGCATATCGGAGAACTTAAGATATATTTAAGAAGACTATTTAATGCTCTATTATATTTTTAATATCTTTAGAAAAATCTAAAGATATTTTTTCCGTTTTATAAGATTTTTTTACTTTGAAATTACTCTATTATGTCACTTTTTTCGACAAAATTATCAAAGATTTCACATCATGTGACAGCTCTATTCTCTAATTTTAAAATACTTAATGACAATATCTCAAAAATATGGTCATTTCACATGATGTGACTGTCTTTTTGCCGAAACCAAAGCTTATATGAAAATTACTTATCGTAATAGGGTCGTTAGACAGGCTATGACAGTACTACACACACTGGATGCACATCCGTTCTGTATCAACTGTGATGTGACACTGTTTATGCTACAAAAGGTAGGAAAGTGGCTCGGTGAAAAAGGGTATTAAATGCCATCTCTCGGCGAGGAATCGCTCAGTAATTATGACGTTTTTTTAGCAGATAAAGTTTGTGATTGCCTTGCTCATGGCATACTTATCTCAATTTTGGTATTTTTATGTGTTGTGACTCTCTTGTTGCCGATGAGCGATATGTTCGAAAAATGGTCTGCTCAAGAACGTAAATACCGCAATGAATATTACTGAAATGTCAAAATTAAAGTCATTGCTACTGTTAGTATATTACGCAATTATCCTGCTGAAGTGTTTTAGCAACTTCAATATCATCAGGATTGTGCTGGAATTTAGCAGTTCGTCGTGGACGTGGTACGACAGCGGCTCCCCTGACATCATTTCTGTCATTAGAAGACATCCGCCACGCAACCATCGATGTGATGCTCTGCTAGAGAGACGTGAGAAGTGACGAGAGGCTCTTATTCGACGTTTTCGGTGATTCCAGTAACTTCGTAACAAAACGAGGCAGCGCCACTTACTGCACCGTCAATGATATAGTGTTTCTATGAATGGACTATCGTGGTGATTGAAAGTTTTGGCCCCTGCTTCTGATTTAATTGAGAAACCTATTCAGTGTCTGATATCTCCCAGAAGGTACAACAAATAGTTTATATACACATTCAAGTGTTAAGTACATGCAATTACATTTTTCCATTACATCTTTTTACCGATTTTCCTTTGTCAGCAACAAATGTCAATCAACACTTCTCTCCGGGACGAGCTGGTTCACATTTGTACCATAAACAACAGAAACCTTTAATAGCTCGTCCCTGAGAGGTCTTAATTATTGAGCAAAACAGTCATAAAAAAACCGGTCAAGTGCGAGCCGGACTCGCGCACTGAGGGTTCCGTACCAACTTGTAGGTACGTAACTACACATTTACGGTTTTCGTTTTTCCTTTACCTGTGCTATAAGACGTTGCTTCGTACCAAATTTCAAGATTCTGAGTTCAAGATTGTGAGTGTCGAAAATTTGCGGAAATTTGCGGTGTATCTTTTGATTGCGTTGGCTTAGAAGTTTGATTTTTTTACAGTCTAAGGAACAGTAGACCTGAGTATTTGATATAAATTCCAGCTTGATACCTCCACACGCGTTCCTGAGGAAAAGGGTCTTGACAGACAGACAGACGGACAAACGGACGGACAACAAAGTGTTCCTATAACGGTTCTGTTTTTATTTTTTAGCTACGGAACCATAAAAACCGTATAAAATAAAACAAGAAATGTTAAAAATCAATGTGTCAAATTTGCATTCATTTAAGTGATTAATAAAAATGTTAATCGACATTTGTTGCTGACTTAATTTAAAAAACTCTTTATAAAAAAAAAATAGTAATTAAGTCTTCTTATATAAAAATAAATCTTTGGACCAACACACAAACGATAACATAATAGTAAAATTTAAGCATAATAATTGCCAAATGAATTACTAAGTCAGGCCAAAAGGAAATTATCTTAAATCAACACTTGGTGGCCTCACAAGCTTAGCAAGACTCGACCCAACTTAAACATGGGTTAACTTAGATTAAGAAACGGTATTAACTTTAGGAATTAAGACTTTCCTGTTTAGACGTAAACATAAGGTGGGAAGACATTGTTGCTACAAACCTTCGAACTTTGACACTCCTTCATGATGAGCAGCGTTTAGCTCACAAAGTACGAAATCGCCGCGTCGGCAGCGCTCAGAGACGGCAGAATTGATACAATTAGTGGCGTTGAAAGAGCGTTGAGCGAACTACTTCCGCCACGGAACATCTTCAAAGCCGCTAGTTTCTATACATTTGTGTCGTAGTAGTACGAGTAAACGGTGACACGCTTTTTGTATGGATATTTCAACCTTCGTGAAGTTTAAATTCAATGGAAATCTTTGTTAAAGAAGTATAGTAATTGTTCACCGAGGGGAGAAAGTGACCGATTACAAACTGAACCTCGGGCATTAATACACACGAGTTGGAAATTGCTTTATACCATACCTACGAGAAAAATAAATACTCCTTTTTAACATAGAATACAAAGACCATAGATTTTTGCGCTTTTTCACTAAAATAAGACAGTAAAACATTTTCAGAAAAAGAAGGCGCATTCTTCTCGCTTTTCTACTGTAAATAAATGTTCATATGTCTTGGTACATTTATTTCTTGATTTCTCGGGCAATAGGTTTTCAATAACAGCTTGGGCAAATCATTACTAAAGAGCATTATCATTATCTACGAGACCGCATTTTGAGTAGATCGTAAACACAAATTGAAAATTCAGATAAATAAAACAAATGAAAGCTATTCGCGCGCGCGCGATATTCTCTTGTTCATACTTTTTTAATTGAATTTTTAAAATCAATGTTCAGCAAAAGTATGTGGCCAGTATCATTTTGCGCTTGGTGATACAAACTTTTTGTCTTTTGACATTATACTATGTAAGTATATTTAATTAGGATAACTACTGAATTGCCCTAAATTTAAAAAAAAATGGATTTTCATACACTTTTTCGACTCGCACATTTGTCCAACAATATTGACGTATATTCTGCTTCATATTTATAAAAGTGATAAGGTACTTTCCGAACAGTATAGTATAAAAGCAAATTCGATGTCAACTATACATACTATGTTCTAAAATGAAAAACAAATGAGCAACCAGAAACTATTTATTTCTCACTACGTGTTATCGGCCAGCAACTGCTGCACTATAAAAAGCCCCACTCTTCGAATCCAGCACCATATATTACATGTTCTCCTGGTAGATGTGTCCTCTGGCACTGGCGCTGCAGTTGCCGCAGTAGTGATGTTCATCATAGTAATATTATATTTATAATATTCTGGTATGTCTTCAAAATCGTAGTAGCTTGGGTAGTAACCTGGATTGTAATAGTAGCCCATGAATTGTGGTGGGTAGTAGTAATAACAAGCCCAAGTTGGGTAGATTAGAAAGAGTATGAATATTGTGTGGATTATAACGTCAATTTTGTTCATATTGTTCTCTGATTGGAAAGTCTTGCTCTGTATCTTGCTCTTTGTGTAAAATTGTGAGTACTTCTAATTTCGATGCTCGTTTGTTTTTTTTGTGACGTATTATATCAATTTAAAGTCTATTTTCATCATTTTTATGTAGACGTATTACTACAAGGCTGCATTTCTTGACGTCACTATAAACATAATCTTGATAATTTCCAAAGTATTTTTTCCTGCGCCACGGAAAGAGCCGTGTGTACCTGAAAAGGTAAATGATCTGAAATATTATTGTGCATTACGATATAGAATTTCATCCTATTTGATGTGTCGGTAAAGGTGAATATAACGCGTTTGGGGTGGCCATTACGGTAAAAAGATCCGTAACTTTCATAAAAGTTACGAATGGGATTCGAACTCCGCCATTTTATGCTCATTCACTCTTCTGAATAGTGTATACTATACTCAAAGTGCGTTAACTCCCTCTGTCAACTCCCATATAATTGTATTATTGGTAGTTGGTGTTTCGGTCAACCAATAACAAAACAAAACGAAATATGACAGGAAACAAACGACAAACGGTAAACAAAATTCAATCACAGTTTTCAATTCAATAGAAGCCGAAACGCAATTTCTCACATGCCACTTGAAAACATACTTATAAAATAATATCCACAATAAACATGAAAATCTAGCAGGATATTCAATAAAATGTCTATCGAGGACACTTTGCTTACCTCGTATTTTTATTAGATTTCTTTTCAATTGTATTTACTCCTTTGGAAACATTACTTTGTTCAGACAATACTAGCTCATTGTCTATGCTTTAGTTTCGAACTGCAAGTTTACAATGACGCTACTCCGGTTAAATTGTTCATGTCCGAACTAGTTTGTGCGATATTGTGTTCTATTTGAATATAATGGCGATTGTGATCTTGTTTTGTAATATAGGCTATTGTTGTAGATTGGTACAGACGCTAGCACATCAAGCTACTACAATCTGTCAAATGTTTTTAATAGATATTCAACTTTATCGCTAAAGCGTAAGGTTCAGAGTTGAATGGGAAAATTTAACAGTTTCGGGTAGCTTGATGTGCTGGCGTCTGTACTTATTGATTTGATAATAATTGGTGTATGTAACCTTAGTTGAGCATGAATTAGGATAGGTTATGAAATCAATGAGTAGGTACCATAGAGGTTTTATTTCATATGGATAAAGTTGGACACTACGTTACGTGATGGGTATCACGCCTGTCACGATTGTACGGGTGTCACGTCTATCGACATCTAAAAATGATAAAAGAAAAATAAAAAGACTAAGGTTTTTTTTAGGAAACAACGACGGCTGATAGTGATGTTACATAAGTATGAGTTGAGAAAATATAATATGTTTTATCGTGTTTAGATATCGATAAAAATCACGTCTGTGACGTTTACACAAAATCTTTTTTTAAACTGACATTTCAATTGAATATAGTAACTGCGGTCGATGATACCAAAAAAATAATAATCAGATTAAATGTTTTTTTTTTGGTTTTTAGGGTTCCGTACCAAAATGGTAAAAAGGAAGGTCTGTCCGTCTGTCACAGCTGGATATCTCAAGAACTAGTAATGCTATCAACTTGAAATTTGGAACAGTTTTAGATGACGTTTGCCCGACTATTTTGTAAATAAGAAAAAAAGAAAAATATATTTCTTTTTAGCAACAGACACTGAAAGAGGGGTCTTAAAAAATCGAACTGGGGCTACTAGGGCATGTGAAAGAATGCTGTTTGCCCTTCTCAAACATTTTTTTCTTTTCTTAGGCCGTATAGTTTTCGACTTTTGACGAAAATTGTAAAAAAACAAAATAGTGTTCCCAAGGGGGGAACACTATTTTTTTTATCTCCTAAGTTTGTATAAAGAAAAATCTGAATTTATTCTATGTGATAGAAGTTTATGTAAAGACTACAGGAAAAATAAAACGATGTCTCTAAATAGACACACTTTTTCAGAAAAAAAAAAATCTGTGGTGCCAAGTGCAGTGATTTTTGGGTTAGTAAAAAGATTTCTGTTTAAAATCAAAATGTTCAAACCGCAACTGACAAAATATTTTTCGTTAAGTCCTTAGATATTTAAATTGTAGTTCACAAACCATTACGTATCTAATTTACCAGAATAAATTGAAGTATTTAGTACATAATAAAATACAAATTTTAATAAAGTTTTGAAGATAGATAAGTAGTAAATTACGCGGCTTCTTAGACAAGTTTCTAATTGAACGCCTTAGAGACTTGTAACGAAGACGAGGCCACGAGAAAAGCGATGTTAATTTATACAACGTGTTACGTTAAATGCGCAAAACCTCAGACACCCCAATTGATTCTTAATTCAATTGACCTATTTCACAGAGAAAATAAGTCATTAAAAAAATTGTAAAGGTTTTATGTGCTGTTTTAGTTTTACTGGCCATTCTGATAGTTTCTTGCGTCTGCGACGATGTTTTACCGAGGGAAGAGTCCGTCACCGGGCCGCTGCGCCGCGCCGTCATTGGGTTGCTTGACCTATTAATAAATAGATACGGCAACGTTTTTAATGAAGATTTTTTGAAAAATGTGACCTATATTAAAAAGTGGTTCAATTAATTCTGCTCGTTATTCTGATCAAACTATTTTCAGGTTTTGCGCATTTAACGTTACATGTATTATATATTATATTATATTCTAGCACCTTTTCAATTATTTTACTAAAATAAATAAGAAATCAACTCATTAGTTATAGTTACTATGATACATATAAATGATTTTATTTCTGTATGGTGTAGTTTTGTACAAACACTTTTATACATCAATCATGTTTGTAAAACTAGATGAGGTCGGCGTTTCCTATCTGACTACTCTGAGAAGAAATGCCGAAATAAACTCAGCGGTCAGAGAATCTTTTAGACATAATTTTGGTCATATCATGTGAAGATCATGTAGATTAGTGTCTGAAATGGTCTGTTGTGGAAAGAACCACACAGACTGAGTGGACCTGTCCAGTCAGAGTACGCATTTGTCAGTAACCGTGCAGCTCAGCTCAGAACCTAAGGAGCCCAACGGTGGTATAGTTATATTAAAAACTTTTTCTGTTTTTATTTAAGTCATAATATTTTTGTTACTGCCGACATACTTAGGTACTGACCGTCGACATACCCACCTTATCTAGCCTAAGAATTAGAACATAATTTATTTTTGACCTGTAAAAGTGTCTTTATTTATTTATTTATTTTATTATTTATGTACACACAGTAAAAAAACATATGGATATGACATAGTATGAGTCCAAAGGTACTGCTTATTTCTTAAGAAATTTCTTCCAGCACACCTGCGAAAGGAGAAGTAAAAAAGAAATGTAAAAAATGAAAATGAAACAAAAGAAGAAAGGACGCTTCTTTAAGAAAACTTTACATCCCTTAAAACGAGGTGCTAATTCAAAAGCTCCATAATTCCGAGTTTGCCATCTTCTAATCTATAGAGTGCCGCCGCGTTCGAGGCCACGGTTAGAAGATAAATAACCTCGGGGCAAAGAAACAATTAAAAACTTGTTTCATTTAGTTAATTAAGCCCGTCGAAGGCGTCCCTAGTTACAGTTTTTCCATACAAATTAGCACAGTTAGCAGCTTAGAATTATTGCTTGCAGCATGCTCGAATAATAATTTAGTACTTGATTGTCGAGTGATGTTCTGTTGTTTTTGTAGAAGTTATTTTTGTGCTAGTTTAAAATTAGCTAATAAATATACCTACTTGTGGCTAAATGAGGGGCTTGTGGCTAAGTAATAACAGCCGCAAGGGTCGACCGATCAGGCTTATCTACGCTTGCCGCGGCTGGTCCGTGGCTGGGTGACCATCTTCACATACCATGACCCCTCCATGCACCGAAAAGCACGTTGAGCCGTTGGTCCCGGCTGCCATTCGTGGATCTTTGACAGTCGTTACGGGTCGTCCGTAACCCGAAAGTCTGACAGCCAGTCTTACCAAGAGGTATCGTATTAACCAGTAAGTGGGTTGTGGAGGGCCGATAAGCAGTCGCTCCATGTAAAATACTGGTATTCAGCTGCATCCGGTTAGACTGGAAGCCAACCCAACATCGTTGGGAAAAGGCTAGGCAGACAATGCCCTAGGTATAGTAAACTCATACTCGTAATAAGAGACTAGGCACAATCTTCTAAACAAATCCTAAGACAATCTTTAGATCAGACATGACATAATTAATGAAATTGCTTTAATCACATTTGACTAACAACCAGGCCATGTAAACTTAGGGTTATCAAATCTAATTATCAAAGTAATTCAGTTCAGACAAATTCAGGCCTAGACATGTTTGGAGACATATTATAGTTAATTTTGTAAAAGGCATGTCTTAGGGTCGGTCCACACACGATGAGTTTCCGTTGAGTATTGAGTGAACGTGACGCCGCGCTTTGTCCTGCTGGTTGCAAGTCCAGTGTGTTTGCGGCGAGCACGGCTGCATCATAGATATTTCTACTGGGTCAAATTAAATCTCCTCGCGTGTCGGTGGCAAAATAACAGACTCATATATGTATATATTTTTTTAAGTTTGAACCTGAGTGCTGAATATTGGGTCAAACTTTAAAAAAAAAATATCGTAAGTAACGTGAATACCATTTGCTTACGCAGCCATTAGGACCTCGTGTGCTGATGACAGGGCATCCGGCGCAAGAAGAAAGGTGGGGCATTGTGTGAGTATTAAAGCGGAGATCTGAGTCAAATTAAATAAACTAGCGAAAATCCTACGGCATTATAGTATAAGTAGGTGAGAGCTATAGCTCTCCTATCATGAGACTGTTTGTGCAAAGGGTGATGGGTACTAACACTAGATAATAAGTTTTCTGTTATAGGTATGTTTACTAACACTATGGATTATTTTGATCCGAAATAAAGTTATTATTATTATTATGAGTATCGATATCTAAACATGATAAAATTAAAAAAATATATAATTTAATGTTATTTTTTAGGGATATATTTAGGAAAACCTTGGGAACTCCTGGATGAGGAACTCAGGGAACCGGGAAGTATGGCAGAAGATAGGGGAGTCCTATAGCCAGCGGAAGGTGGGATTCCGGGCCGAAATGATAATGAAATTTAGGACTCCGCAGCATCACCGCTAAGGCGCCGCATCGCAGACGCCGCCGCCGCAACGTGTCGTGTGGACAGACCTCTCTGGAATATCTGCCTATACCTAAGTCTGGCTATAGTTTCAAAGACAAAAGCCTAATATGTACGTACTTGGGACTACTTGAGTGACTATTTGCTTGGGACTCGTAAATCGTTGTTCAAATAACTCAAATAGCAATGTTGTGTGTGTCTGACAATGTGTCTGATTAAACTTTGCTTATGTTTATCTATGTCGTTGTTGTAAATGTTTGGTTTATATAATGAAATGCCTGTTAACATGAAACTACAATACTGTTTGTGGATATTAAAAATAATAAAGGGATAGGTTATGCACTATGGAAACGACAAATATGCAATAAATTATACCACAAAATTTTTATCGCCTTTTCTGACGATATACAAAAAAATTAACGAAATCAGTCGCGAACAAAAATCAGGTGTTCCCTACATTTATGTTCGCATAATTCGTCAAAAAGTAGGGAAACGCTGTTTTTTTTTTAAATAACTGTCAACATTTCAAAATTATTCCTCGAAGAAAGTTATCACATTATTGAAAACACAGCCCTTAGATACTAAAGTTATTATTTATTCATTACTTTAAAGGTAAGACAATTAACGTTGAGACAGATTTCGCTTTTACTGACATACAATCGGCTCTAGCGAAAGGTAACTATAATGTCTTAGCTGGGCCACGACGCTTTGCTGTTTCAAGACAGCTGTCAAAGTGATCTTTGTGATCCCTGCGTTCCTGGTAAACGCCTTCGCTCACAGGTCGTATTAAACATGCATTAGCAACATTTTCGTGAGTTTAGTTATGTGTTACTAGCTTCGGCTTCGCCCGCGTAAAAAGTGACTTTCGGGATAAAAAGTATCCTATGTGTTAATCCAGGAAATGGTCTATCTATGTGCCAATTTTCATGCAAATCAGTTCAACGGCTTCCGGTGATTAATTCCGGTTATAAGCTATCTGTGCCTAACTTCATACAAATGTGTTCAGCCGTTTGAGCGTGAAGAAGTAACAAACATACAAACACACACACACTCACACACACATAAACTTTCGCCTTTATAATATTAGTGTGATAGTATTAGTAGGATAGGTTACGTTGAAGAAACGTTTGTTAAGAAAACGGCCAATCGTAAATTCGATTTTCCATAAAATTAAAACTTAAGTATGAAATAATTGCTATTAGCAAGTATTTTATGGACAAACAACATAAAATGATAGTCTCGATAAATAAATATCACAGAGTTATTAACTCTAACTTCCATGGATTTTCGATTGATTTTATACACTAAACATATTGATGGTAATTAATTTAATTTAATTAAAAAAGCAAAGCGCCTGTTGGGTTCAAACCCACGACAAACGCGGCTGGGCCACCACTGCTCTCAAAACGGTGAAGGAAAACATCGTGAGAGAAACCGACATGTCCTAGAACCAAAAATTCAAAGGCATGTGACATCTACCAACCCGCACTGTGCCCGCATGGTGGATTACAGACCACTCCCTCTCACTGAGAGGAGGTCTGTGTCCCAGCAGTGGGAACGTTATAGACGGATTATGATATTTTAAGAAACTACACAACACTTACAGCGTTCTTATTCCTATAAAAAAGTCATCTTACGTCGCATATTGTTGCGGGAACTATATAGGGTGACTGGTAATTAGTGATCGATACTTAAACACATGATTCTACTCATGACAACAAACAACTTTTACTATCGGACCAAATCCGAAACCGCGAAAAAAAAATCAGCTGTTCCCTACATTTATGTTCGTACGAGTCGTCAAAATGTAGGGAACAACTGATTTTTTTTTCGCGAGTTCAGGTTTGGTCCCATAGTAAAAGTTGTTTGTTGTCATGAGTAGAATCATGTGTTTAAGTATCGATCACTAATTACCAGTCACCCTATATATTCATTTCACATAGCGGGGACAAATAAGGATGCGGGGTGCGCCAATGAGATTTTTTCTATTTTTATACCCATTCTACGAGGAAGTGGAATGAATACGCGTTTGTCTTCCCTTTTAGGTCGAACCTAGTAAAGTCCGAAAGTAAGTTAGAGGAAAACCGTGGGGATTATATCGGTTGAAAGACCGACATATAACCTTTCGCCTTACCAGGCCGGAGGATACTCACAGGGATTCAACACGGAAAAAAGTAATGCGTTTGTTTGCGCACCGAGGGGTCTTGTTGTTCTGTGTAAGTGTTGCCAATTTAGTATAGTATTTGTATCTCACGAAGCGACGCGCGGTTTTCATCTAGTAACCAAGTGTACAAACACGCTGTGAATGTGTGCGTGAAAATGAGTAGCGTCAGCACATAACACACACACACTTCTGACTTCGCCATTGTGTCGGACGGTACTGTACAAAGGCAGACTTAATGTCTGAGGCATTTCCTACCAGTCAACCTTAGGGTCATGCAGAGACAAAATAGGGCAGGTGCAACATACGGGATAAATAGCTAGGAAATGACTATAAAATACAAGAATTAATAATAAATAATAATGAATAGATAGATACATATATACATACTTATAAACAAAATGAACTGTCAGGAGAAAAAATGATCGGTAGAGGAGAAAATGAATCCAGCAAATCAGCGCTGGAATGTTACGGCCAACTTCTGACATATGTGACAGACGTCCTGATGTTCAAAGGGAGCGCATTCCAAAGAAAGACCGCCTGGACAAAGAAAGAAGAATGAATAAACCCAGAAGAAGAATGAATGAAGCCAGAACGGTGAGAAGGACATCATAGAAGACGATTGTTGGTGGAACGAAGATTTTTAGCATGGGCAGAGTATAAATATTGAATTTGGGAAGTCATGTAAAAAGGAGCAAAAAGGAGGAAATTGACAACGTTTAGAACCTAATGTAGTTTGGACTTCCACTTACTAATTACATAGTTTCCTGATGTTTCTTTTAATTAGAATGTAACATCAAAATATTTTTTTCATCAGTTACAAAGTCCTACAACTGATGAAAAAAAATGATTTAACTTTTTCGACTCTTTTCTAACTAATTAGAAAACTCCTACTAAAATATTAAGAAATAAAAATCTAACACAGAAAATAATATTAAAACCTTCTAAATTGGCTAAATAACTCCTTTAGGATTACCTGAAGTGGAGTCTACTTAAGTCCAGGTACCTGATTTAGTAATTTAGTCTTGCTTTATTAAGTTAAGTTTGAAGAAGAAACTTGATTACGCAAAGCTACCTAACGATTTACCGATTTTGAGTAAATAGGCTGAGAACTTAGAAACATATCATCTAGAAGGAGCTTCAGAACGACCGGTTGAGCCATTTAAGTACCTGCGGCACAGTTTGCAATATCCGTGGCTTGCTGTATTGTTTGAAAGCAAGGGATGGAATTCTTTTAAATTACTAATATTTAATTACTCTCTAGTTAAATTATCACTTGCCTCATCTCATTGTCTGTTTGTACTTAACCAGTTATAAACTATAAACTATTATAAATAGACGACATAAATAATTTCCTTCGTAACAAAAATCTTTAAAAAAAAAGTTTGTGGAACTCGGATTTTTTGTACAAAATATGTTTTTTTTGCACTTTTTGGCTGTCGTACCTACCGCACAAATTGCTATGTAAAGAGTTTAGAAAATTTAAAACATCATCAATATACACAAAGTGGACTGAATGTTATTATTGAAGCGAACTCAAAAAATACCAAAGCATACTTAACAAAAATTCATATGGGACCACCACGCGAGCTTCTATCAAATGGAAATTTAAAAATCAGTGCACACTTGATAAAAATATCGATGAAAATAAAAATACTTGCAGACGAACATAGAATATCCTATTTTTCTTAAGTCCGTTAAAGCACGCACACATTTTGGTGATGCTACTTCTAGTTATTCTTATTCCTTGACTGAAGTTTATATTTTAATTACTTTAGTGCTATTCTGTAAAAATCTCACCGTGATAACTCGGGTGAAGTGAGCAGTAATTAGTCTCCATCTCTAGAATCAGATGGAGTAACAGCTCACTTCACCTGACTTCTCACGGTGAGATTGTAACAGAATCGACCGGCAGTTTGAGATTTGGTATTCGATGTTTGTCCTCATTTTGTTTGCTGTTATTTTTATTGGTTTATTTTGTTTTGGAAATTAGAATAGATTACTCTTTATTACGTACTTAAAACAAATATAGCTAGAATACTATACACAACTACACATTATACGGCCAGGGAATACTACTCAAGTGCGCTTTCATAATTTCTATCGTGGACGTCCAAGTTTACGTCACGGCTTCACGATAACGTAGGAAAGTATTACGGATATATATGAAGACGCATGAAGACGCTTTTTTTCCGTCCACGTTATAGGTAGCGTGCACGTATTTCCATACATTTTATGGATGTCCATAAAAGGACGTGGACGTGGCGGTCCACGATCATACCGACATGTTAGAGACGTCACCGTCACGCTAGACCAAGCCTAAAGAAAGCTAAGGTTTTCCAGAAGTGCGTTTCCGTCATATTTATAACGGACGTCATGAAAATCTGTTTCACTTGAATTTGACATTACGGTGTCATAAAACGCTCCAGACTTGAGGATAGTTGCTGTGCATCAATTAACGAAAAAAAAAAAATAATAATAATAAGAATCGAGTCAAATTTGGAATCTCTGAACTTTTTCTACGGCGATTTTCTTATTGGAAGAATTACACCAAAAGTGTTAACTCAGTTCCACAAGATCTTTGTCGAGTCCAGGTTTATTTTTCGAACAAATTTACAATCTTGTCCGCAAACTCGATAGCAACGCGGCTGGAGTGTGAACTCGTATGTACTTCAGCTTGAAAGGCTCTCGGCGTTCCGATGAACTTCCGGCGAACCCATTTGAAACTATGGATGTTTAACTAAGTTGGAAATAGACAGAATCTGTGTGTATGTGTGTTTTTGTGTTGTCAGTTTAAAGCTGGGGAGACGAGACAGTTTTTTTCTTATTTGTTATCTTAAACTACCGGTAAATAGTACAAAACTAAGTCGCTCATCGCGTATGTGATATGACCACGTTGTTCTTCTAAACTATGAAACGAATTTTGATAAGGATTTCATCATCATTTGGAGATTTTATTCCGGAACCTACATCATCTGCCTAGCCTTTTCTCAACGATTTAGGGGTCAGCTTCCAGTCTAACCAGATGCAGCTGAATACCAGTATTAACTTCCTGATTAAGGAAGTTATAGTAATCACCCCGATTTTTTTAAATGGAGCGACTGTCTGACCTCCACAACCCAGTTACTGAGTAATACGACAACCCTTGGTAAGGCTGGTTGTCAGACTTTCAGGCTTCTGACTACCCGTAACGACTGTAAAAGATCCAGGAATGCCAGCGGGGACCAACGGCTTAACGTGCTTTCCGAGGCACGGAGGGTTCTCGGTGTGTAAAGATGGTCACCCGTCCAAAGTGATATCGCGGCAAGCGTAGCTTAATCTGATCGATCGACCTGTGCGGCTGTTATTATTAAGCCACGGACCCTGGATTCCAGAACCTACAAATAATACATTAATATTAAACATACGTATAATAAAGAAGTCTTGATGTTTTGAAATGTCACCACATCAATACATTGTACGCGTGCCAAGCAGGGATGGGTTGCTAGTACGTTTATAAAAAAGTTATGGAGTTTTGTGATTCAATTACAATGTTCAGTACCACGTTCAAATACCAGTTGAAAGGTATCCTAAATAATTGGCAATTAGCACAGAACTCGCAATCACAGTTTAATTAAAAACAAATAAAATAGAGGTATTTCAAAATCAATCTGCCTATGCTTTTCCCAACTATGTTGAGGTTGGCTTCCAGTCTAACCGAATGCAGCTGAATACCAGCATACTCGAAGCGAGTGCCTAGGCAGTCGCACTCACACAAAATCAATCACAGTGATCTTTATACTCCTTGCAATACGGTTGCTGATGGGTTACTGTCACTCACACGTTTGTCAAAATCACAGTGATCTTTATTCTCATTCCAATATGGTTGTTGGTGGCTTACTGCCAGAAACAAGTTTATCAAAATCACAGTAATCTGTATTCTCTACAGATTCAATTTACCGAGAGTCTTTATCAATAATTACGAGTCGAATATACAGTAATTATCCAAAACATGGCGATTGTAACTCT
Source organism: Eremobia ochroleuca (assembly GCA_949629135.1). NCBI lineage: Eukaryota > Metazoa > Arthropoda > Insecta > Lepidoptera > Noctuidae > Eremobia > Eremobia ochroleuca. The sequence continues at coordinate 18,316,501 of OX451385.1, forward strand.
ACTAAGGAGAGCAGATATCTCCTGAAATAACCTTGAGGGCAAATACATACATATTCCCACTGCTGGGACACAGGCCGCCTCTCGTCGAGAGGGAGTGGGCTACAATATACCACGCGGGCCAAGTGCGGGCTGGTAGATGTCACATGTCTTCGAATTTTAGTTTCTAGGACATGCCGGTTTCCTCACGATGTTTTCCTTTACAGTTTTGTGAGAAGTGGTGATGAAATAATTTACACAGAGTAAAGCGCATGTCTGGGTTCGAACCTGTGACCTACAACTCGTGAGTAGCGGTGTTGTTACTGGGCTACCACTCCTCAGACTGCTGTCACTCTAAGGAGAGTAGATATCTCCTGAAAAACCCTTTAGAGCAAATACACCATTAATAATTAAGACTATACGAAAAAAAAACGTTTATTTGGAACAGAAGCAGATACAGTCTTAAACAGATACAAACGATGGCAGCTGCAAAAGTAAAGAACTGTGGCGCAGTTGCCAACGCCCGTCTCCTAGCAAGAAGATACGTGTTCCAGATTAAGTGAAGGGCACAAAAAAGTTTCTAGAAATTTTACTTAATATTAAGATTAAAAAAAAAAAAATAATAAAATAAGATACAAATATTAAATCGTAGGGTATGCGCCGTGTGTTTGTGAATGTGTGTGTGTAAGGGTATGTGTGTGTACGAGTATTAGTACCCAATTCGACGTATCTTCAGACAGTGTAGCTCAGTAGAATCTTAATCGACCACGCAATATGTATCATATAACTAACCTCAGTTAATATACATATTTGGCCTAGAAATCTAGATCAAGATATAATCTTTGAATTGGCTATTTTAGCATTGTAAGACATAAAAGTCTGCATTAGTTCTATATCAGCCGTGCGATTCTGTAACCATCTCACCGTGAAAGCTTGGGTGAAGTGAGCGTGGAGTGAGCTGTCATTCACTAGGGACTAACACTATTAAGTGCTCACTTCACTTATGATTTCACGGTGAGATTTTTACAGAATCGATCGGCTGTTCTAGAAATCTGGAACATCCAATCGTCGTTTTCGAAACAACAAATTATTGTATGGTGACCTCGTAATTTCTTTACCAAGCCAAGGTTGAATGTCACTCGCGTGTCATAAAACGACAAGTTCTATTTTTGCATTTATAACCAATATGACAGATTATTTCAACCTTAGTGAAGTTTCAAATTACTGGGAGTTTTGTCAATAGTGGGTAAAGCAATTACGAGGTCGATTTTTCCATTGATTATCAAAAACGAAACTTGCTTATTGATTACTTACATGCCGATTGACGTACAGTTATCTCATGAAAAACCCTTTATCGCAAATACACCAATAATAATTAAGAATATATCAGTATCTAATACCTGAGCTTTACAGACGATAAATCAAACCCAATTCGGCGTATCTTCAGACAGTTCAGCTCAGTAGAATCTTAATCGATCACACAATATAGGTCAGAACCAAGATTATCTAACTAACCTTAGTTAATTCATTCGGCCTAGAAATCTAGATCAGAATACATAATGTAATCGTTGATTTTGCAATTCTAGCATTTGTACACTAATATTATAAAGGCGAAAGTTTGTGAGAGTTTGTTTGTGTGAGTGTGTTTGTTACTTCTTCACGCTCAAACGGCTGCACGGATTTAGATGAAATTTGGCACACAGATAGCTTATAATTAGGATTAAAATATATGATACTATTTATAGCGATATTCTTACGAGGTCGACATTTATGCGGTTGAAACCGCGGGCGCAGCTAGTACTTACATAAAAACTTACGTTAGTTCTATATTGCCCGACCTGGGTTCGGTTCCCATCAGAAACTTCTCAGTAGACGCTCAGAGTTTAAATGTGTGCCCGGTTGACCCCCTATTAGATGAACAGACGCCAGCACATCAAGCTACAATATGTCAGATTTCTTTAATAGATTTTCAACTTTATCGCTAAAGCTAAAGGTTCAAAGTTGATTGGGAAAATCTGACAGTTTCGGGTAGCTTGATATGCTGGCGTCTGTACTAGAACCAAGAAATTAGAAGACATGGCTGTAACATCTACCAACCCACACTGGTCCCGCGTGGAGGAATACAGCCTACTCCCTCTCATAGAAAGGAGACCTGTGTCCCGGCAGTGGGAACGTTATGGACTGATTATGCAATGCTGTTATTCCAATAGTATCGCGTTGTTAGAACCTGGGTTGTGGACGTCAGATAGGCAGTCGTTCCACGTAAAATACTGGTATTCAGCTGCATTCGGTTAGACGGGAAGTCAACCCCATAAATCATTGCCAGGCCTGTTGGTCTAGTGGTCAGTGGCCCTGCCTGCTATGCACAAGGTCGTGGGTTCGATTCCCACCTAGGACAAATGTTTGTGTGATGAGCACGATCATTTATTCTTTGTCTGGGTGTTATTTATAATATGTATGTATGTTTATCAGTTGTCTAGTACTCATAGCACAAGCGCTGCTTACTCGTAGTTTGGGACTAGATGGCGTTGTGTGAAAGTTGTGGAATATTATTATTTATTTATTTATTGGGAAAAGGCGAGGCAGACGGAGATGGTTGGTCCCATAGTGAGAGTTGTTCGTAATGATGATTGAACGTGATCGTGCGAGCTTTACAAGCTCACTGTACCGGAAGAATCAATTAAATAACAGTTTGTCGTATAAGTTCAATCATTATACCTAGAAATGGTTCTACGTGTAATTCATTTTTTACATTTTTCTCTTGTCTCAAGTTTTATATTTTTATTTTTGCCCAGAAGGACTCGCAGAGGTTGCCTTCTGCGATTCATTAATGAGTAGATGGCGCAAATATGTGACAAACATTAATTTAGTTAAATATTAAAAATAAATAATATATATTTTTTTTTAATAATATTCCACAACTTTCACACAACGCCATCTAGTCCCAAACTAAGCAGAGCTTGTGCTATGGGTACTAGATAACTGATAAACATACATACATATTATAGATATAGAAATATGCAAATGTAAGCATCAAATTGGCTATAATATATACAGTACAACGAGCCCTTTTCAGGTTTGCAACTAGTTTAATCACCCCTTTTATAATATATCGGAAACAGTACATTATTCATTTCTCACACACAAAGCTTTCCTTAATTAGAAAGTAACTTATACCAACAGCTGTGTTCAATGCAATGTATCCAGCATCAGATAATTAATGTAATTTACTTTTCCTATCGGAGTCTACTGCTGGAAGAAACTTAATTTATGGAAACCTTATGCTAATCAAGCTATCCTTAAATTGTTTGAGGGGAAACTTTACAGGGGTCATTAAGTCGGAAAAAAGATCAAATGACCCATCGTTCCATTATCTTTGGGAATGATTGGGTCTTCAACTGCAGTATATGTTCGTCCCTTTCAATATATTCAGCAGTGCGATTCTGTAACTATTTCACCGAGAAAACTTAGGTGAAGTGAGCGTGAAGTGAGCTGTCAGTGCCATCCATCAGGATGGACCACTAGGGATTGACCAAGAATAAATTTACAATCATAATCGAGATTTTAATAATACCCTTTATACTAATTTAACATTCAATTTGTTTTAATCTAGCAACAAAAATACTAGTCTTAGACTTATATGCCTTATAAATAAAGAAAATCGACTGGACCTAATTCAATTTTCTACTTGAAACAAGTCTGAATACCTCCGAACTTCTACATCATTTTCACGTAGTATTTATTCCAAAATATTCTCCAATAACTGCTTAAACAATATCAGTAAATAAAAATATTGATACTTTGATTTTTTAATAAATAAAATAAAAGTACTATACTATATTTCACTGCACCGGCGATGCGCGCTCGCCCTGTCTGGAGGCCTTAGTTTATAGAGGCATTCACAGGCAAGCCCGGTTATGCAGTTGACAACCTCATAGGTTGAACTGCGAAATGCCATTTAAACAAAAAAAAAAAAAAAAAAAACGCGCGCTCAATACCGAAAGTTCGTGAAATCAATTTAATGTAGATTCTTGTGGTTATAAATATAAATACATACAAAAATACCATAACATCACGCCTGTATTTACCAAATTGGACATCCACGTTTCGTCAGATATGTTTAAGTCCCTTGAAATAGGGAGCAAGCCTTTTAGAATCGACTGGGCACATATCCAGACTCCGGGCTACTACAGAGAAATATATCTTAAAATAAATACATTGTAACTAAGTACAGACGCCAGCACATCAAGCTACCCGAAACTGTCAAATCCCAATCAACTTTGAACCTTATGCTTTAGCGATAAAGTTGAAAATCAATTAAAGAAATTTGACAGATTGTAGTACCTTGATGTGCTGGCGTCTGTACATGTTGATTTTAAAAAAATTTGTAAAGCTATGGTTTCCTAGATGAGCGGTTTCGTCATATATAAAGGCCGTCATGAAAATCTGTCGTTTTCACCAGTATTTGACATGAAGGTGTCAAAAAATGCTCTGTATTCGGACAGCCGTTATTGTATGCCCGGTCACCAATTTCTTAGAAAAGGAAAGCTTAGCGCTAATGACGGAAAATCGTCACCCACATTTCTTTTGACAATTTCAACCTTCAAATAGGTTTTATTCAATGTTGTTTTCTCAAAACTTTGAAACAAATGTCTGGGAGAAAAAGCTAAGTTTTTGTTTGGCACACAATGGCTGATGAACAATGGGCCCGGTACAGTCGCCGACACTCCAATTGATAAGAGAATTTATGAGCCTGAGAGAGACATGATCAAGTCTTGAAGTAAGAGGTATTTGTTCATTACGACAAGGAGAAAGTACTTTAAAGTGTAAGGTAAAATGTCGCAATAAGTAATACAAGTTTTTTCGTCACTCCTAACAGGATACTTTACGCAATTCTTGAAAGAAAATCTTTTTCTAATAAAAAAAAAAAAAACCCAGAAAATGTGTGTTAAGTGCTATCAAGTTTCCTGGCACTCATAACACGGCAAAGCAATATGCTCTAGCAAAATATAATACGAATAAAAAGATTACTACCCACTTTTCCAATCCTCAAATTAGGGACCCTCAAGGCCAAACCCCCGATATAGGTAAATAATAAATCCTAATATTACGTAAAAGGGTTTACTATAAAGCTCCATAAGTACTTATTGAGCGTAAACATCTTGGAAATATCGGTAGATATGGGCTTAAGAAAAGCCCACGAATGTCGATATAATCACGTAGCTAGTGCTTGATGGGCGCGCCTGTACCGTCAAGGCAACTTATTTAATCCTTCTTTGAGGTTTTGACATCTTTACTGTGTTAGCTGTGCGCGAAGGTACATTAAAATTGTATTTTGACGGAGTACAGTTAAGTGCAAAAATTTGTGGGCTTTCAAGCAAAAAGGACACAGTAGTGGGGTATTGCTTTCCAAGGCACTGAGGGGTACTGGTACATAAAGACGGTCACCCATCCACGGATTAAACTCGGCAAGCGTAGCTTAACCTGATCGATCAACCCACCAGTCTTAGCCACCAAGGAGTATCGTATTACCCAGTAACTGGGTTGTGGAGGTCAGATAGGCAGTCGCTCCATCAGCGGGCGGATCCTTAGTCGCAGGGAGGATCCGCCGCCTAGGATTGACGGTGGCGCTGCACAAGACCGAGGCCGTGTTTTTCCACGGGCCTCGGCAGCGCCAACCACCAGACGCTCATATCTTTGTGGAGGGCGTCCGAATCGAGGTGAAGGCCCAGATGAAATATCTGGGTCTTGTAATCGACAGCAGGTGGAGTTTCGGCCCGCATTTCAGCGGGCTGTCGACGCGCCTGCTGAAGACTGCGGGCGCCCTCTCGTGGCTACTGCCCAACTTGGGGAGGCCCGGCGCGCGATGCCGGCAACTCTATGCCGGCATCTTGAGGAGTATGGCCCTTTATGGGGCTCCTATTTGGGAGGACTCCCTCCGCAGGAGGGAGAACGCTGCCGCATTGCGGGCCCCCCAAAGGGCTATAGCCCAGCGGGTGGCGAGGGCCTACCGCACGGTCGGCTTCTCAGCGGCATGTGCTCTGGCTGGTACCCCGCCTTGGGAACTCGAGGCGTGGGTGCTCGCCAGAGTATATGAATGGACGGCGGGGCGGAGGGCGAGAGGAGAACGCATCGCCCCGGAAGAGCGGGAGGCCGTCCGGCGGGAGGCGAGGGACGCCATCATCGTCCATTGGACGGAGGACCTCGCCACCGCAGCCTTCGGCCGCCGAACCCTCGACGCGATTGGGCCGGTCCTGCGGGACTGGCTCGAGCGGCCGCATGGGTTCCTCTCCTTCCGTCTGGTGCAGGTGCTGTCCGGACACGGTTGTTTCGGATCGTACCTGCACCGGATCGGACGAGAGGAGACGCCGACGTGTCACGGCTGTGGCGCGGCGGAGGACACGGCGCAGCACACTCTCGAGGTGTGCCCGTCGTGGTCTGGGCCGCGCCACAGTCTCATCGCGGCGATCGGAACGGACCTCTCGCTCCCCGGCCTTGTCAACGCCATGCTGGGGGACGAGGGGTCCTGGGCGGCAGTCGCCTCCTTCTGCGAACACGTCATGTCCCAGAAGGAGGCGGCGGAGCGCGTGCGGGAGGAAGACCCTCTCGCGGCGCCGCTCCGAAGGCGGAGGAGGGGTCGAAGAAGACGTCAGTATGACAGTCATCTCCGACTCCTCCCAGGTGGAAGCCAGCAGGCGACGGGTGCGGGGGTATCACCCTCGCCTGCATTGCACAGGCTTCCACCAGTGCCAGACGGGAATGGCCAGGTGTTCCCGGCCCATCCCGTAGCCCCCCACCCGGGGGGACATGCAGGGCCCGCCAGCTAGGCGGGCAGGCGCCGGGGGGATTGTGGACGCAAAGGCTGAGCCGGATTCCCATGACCCCCCCATCAAGGCGATGAGGGAACACCGCTGAGTTTTAGTGGGTATACTGCCGCTCTGGCAGGGAGTCCCACATACTCCGTTCCGTCCCCCGACGGAGCGGAGATGCGTAATGTCATTTCTCAGCGAAAAAAAAAAAAAAAAAAAAAAAAAGGCAGTCGCTCCATGTAAAATACTGGTATTCAGCTGCATCCGGTTAGACTGGAAGCCGACCCAGACATAGGAAAAGGCTAGGCAGATGATGATATTTTTGCTGGTGACATTTACCACGCTTGTGTTTCGAGTAAATAAAGTATTTTAACTGAGCGCCATTACAGGAAATTGTGTCGTAATTTAACTTTAGTAATTTTATTATGTTCGTGGTATGAATGTGAGCCACGATAAAGGAGGTGCCCATTCCCTTCTAGTGTAGGATTTTAATGGAGGAGAATATTTTCTCGTACCTACTTTATATAATTACTCGGTTTTACCTCGGTTTCTGCAGTATTATTAAGTTTTTATTTTTATTATTTATTTAGCCAACAGTTGCTTACACAATACATTTAACAAATAATTTCCTAAATAGTACATTCATTATACGTGCGACAATCACTTACAGGCTAACACAAAATGCACCATTTATGTACTATAATACGAGTACAAAGCCAAAAAGGATATTTACAATTATAATTATTGAATATTTTTTGGTTATCCATGCGTAACAATAATAATAACACAATTAGATTCTAAATCATCATCTGCCTAGCCTTCTCCCAACTATGTTAGGGTCAGCTTCCAGTCTAACCGGATGCAGCTGAATACCGGTATTTTACATGGAGCGACCGCCTATCTGACCTCCACAACCCAGTTACTGGGTAAAACGATACTCCTTGGTAAGACTGGTTGTCAGACTTTCGGGCTTCTGACTACCTGTTATGACTGTCAAAGATCTACGAATGACAACTGGGCCAAAAATGTTTAATTTACTTTAAAAAAAAATGTTTTTACTTTTTGCCTTTGTTTCGCTATGAAGAAGAAGACCAAAATATTTAGCTTAGTTAATACTTAAATGGTCGTTAAGTTTAAGACTTAGACTTAGACTTCGTAACCCTTAAGCACTTAACTAAAGTATTATTATTTGAAAGTTACAGAATCCTAAAACATCTAAAGCCCGTCGTAATAGACCTGCAACTGTTATCTCCCACCGGTTTTTATTATTCGGACGTAAAATGTAAATCTCCGTTTATCGCCCCAGAAGTTTTATGTTCAATAACATTTGATACACAATAAAAAAGCCTTTAGGGCTTATTTTCAGGTTCCTTTAGACGAGAATAACTATGTGAGTCTCGCAAGTGAGATTCGCCACGAATTTTTTTTTTTTAGAAAAAAAACGTTGCCGCAAACTAGGAATTTCTCCTGTATTGTGGGTGCGTTTACAAACATTTAAACTCACATACACAAACAGCCAGACCCGGAACAACTACTTGTAGGTCATACAAATATTTCTTCCGTGCGGGAATGGAAACCGCGACACGCAGCGCAGCAGTCAATCGCTTAACCACTGCGCCAAACCTGCCGTCATACAATAATGAAAATCTTTACGGCGGCGTGGGTTAAACAAGGTACAGACGCCAGCACATGAAGCTGATCTGCCAAATTTCTTTGTCAAAGTTGATTGAAAAAATTTGACAGTTTCGGGTAGCTTGATGTGCTGGCGTCTGTACATAATAAGAGGAAGTCTGAATTTGGCACCGGTAACTGAAAAGTTGTGTGGAAATCGGTTGTCATGTGATACAGAGGAATAAGGAAATGTCGTGAGGAAAGTTTTGAGTGTGAATGTCAATGGTTATAAGAGTAGGGGAAGACCAAAGAATCGATGGATGGACTGTGGGAATGATAATAAGGTTAGAAAGGGGGCGACAATCGAGATGAAGACTAATAAAAAAACAGTGCGATTCTGTAACCATCTCACCGTGAAAACTTAGATGAAGTGAGCGTTGAGTGAGCTGTCAGTGTCATCCCACCTGATACTAGGGATTGACCAAGCATTCATTAACATCGAGATTTTAATAATATTTTTATGCTAATTCTACTGACAATCTAGATGACGACTAATAAAAAAGCAGTGCGATTCTGTAACCATCTCACCGTGAAAACTTAGATGAAGTGAGCGTGGAGTGAGCTGTCAGTGTCATCCCACCTGATCTAGTATCACGCATTCATTAACAATCATAATCGAGATTTTAATAATATTTTTATGCTAATTCTACTGATAATTTTATATAATTTCAACGCTAGTATTTTACTTGTCAAAATATTACTATTTTGTTGGGTTTTAAAATAAAATATCAAAACAGAAACTCAGTCAGAATCTCAGTGTTGTTTTTTTTCTTTTCTTTTTTTTTCCTAGACTAGTCCTGACGAGTCAGCGTGATCACTTTATTCCCGATTCACGAAATTTCGTGAATTGGGTGAAGTGATCACGCCACACAAACTACGTGGGATTAAGCGTGGGTTTTGAAAACTAAAATACTAGCTTTCAAATTATATAAAATGATCAATAGAATTAGCATAAAAACATTTAAAATATCGATTATGATTGTAAATGTTCGCTTAGTCAATCCCTAGCATCAGTGGGATGACACTGACAGCTCACTCCACGCAAGTTTTCACGGTGAGATTTTTACAGAATCGACCAGCTGTATGGAAGAAATACATTGGGCTAAGGGCAAAAGAATTAATGATGAATGGCGCGGGTTGGTATCAGTGAAAGATGTTTGTTCATTGCACGAAAATTAGTTTACTACAAAAATTTAACAACTACGAGTCAACAACAATTCAAAACACAAACAGTTCAACAATTATATTAGTTTTTTTTTATCATTAATCGGCTCAAACAAAGCACCTGCCATCTAATCTCTTCACCACCCTTGGTTGACTGGTAGAGAATGCCTAAGGCATTAAGTCCGGCTTTGTACCTTTTTGTGTGCGAAAAGTTTAAATAAAATAAATAAATAAAATATCAAATGCAGTAGTCGCGCGCCTGCTACATTCACCTTCTTATTCGTGTCACTTGCACTACTGTATGTCAGATCTTGTTGGCCCAATACTTCGCCACTTCCCTGCCACTTCCACGGTGTCGTCCGTCGTAGCGCAGAAGTGACATTGACTGTATATTTTGGGACACATAGGGCAGGATAGGAGGTCGTTACATTTAACGTACGACACGTTTTTCTTTCCTTCCGTGGCTGTCGCTCGCTCCCGCCGAAATTTACAAAAAGTTGTGTAAATATTGTATTACGGCCCCGCTGCCGCCAGAAAACTGAAAACCCGCTGCCTCCTAAAATCATACTCAATTAGTTAATATTGGTGCAGATTCCCTTCTTCACAAACTAAAGTAAATTTAAGTTCAGTGCATCTTTTTCTTTCTATTTCATTAAGAAAAGGACAGAAGATACATATTAGTTTAGTCCTGTCAAATTAAGGTACCTACTCCATAGACAAATTTAGACGTGATTAAAAAAATGTCTACCAAAAATACATCAATTTACGCCAGGCGCGAATTTGACAGGACTGAACTAAAATTTATGCTCTGTCCTTTTCTCAATGAAATATAAAGAAAAAAATGCACTGAGTTTAAATTTAGTTTAGTTTTTGAACAAGGAAATCGACGCCATTATGTGTCCCAGCTTGTTGCTTCACACACGAGGCGTTTAGTAAATCCACGTGACTTAGTGGGTGGGTCATTATAGGGGCAGGAAACCAGCGCTTAACAAAACGTAGTACTTTCAATCACGATACGATCTTAACCATTTTGAAGGTTATTGCTAATCCATTGCTTCATAAGTTCGAAAAATTAGTTTGCAACAACGTGAATAACGCAATAAATGTTGTTGAACTGTCAAAATTAAATCCATTGCTACTGTTAGTGTGTTACGCAGTTACCTTGCTGGATTACAGTCGTCATCTATGGCTCCTATTATTGTAATATGTATCGTTATCGTTGAAACTATACAGATTTAAAACGATGTCTTCCTCAAATAAAACCACCTTTCAAATGTAACAATACCTTATAAACCCAGGCCTTTTTATCACAAGACATTTCCAGGCAATGTAAACATGAAACATGAACATTTCCATTTAAATAATTTTGCTCCAATTGTTTTCCGCAATGTTGGAATCACAACATTGTGGAAAACAATTGAAACACAAGCTCTTAACAAATAAAACACCAATAAAACAAAAGACAACACTCAAACGAATAATAAAATGAATGGCGACCTCAATCCTTGAAGACATTACAATAGTTAAACAGTATGGCTTTAAAGAGACTCGATTCGAGGACAATTAAGTTCATTGTAATAAGGAGAAAGGGGTAATGAATACAACGCAAATCTAACAATTTAATTAACAATTGTAAGGCAAATACAGGGCGTCCGTGAGTACCGAGATTGGTTTCATCGTAGTTATTCTTAATTTTGGGATTCAGTGAGCGAAATGATTGGCTGGTTTCGTGGCCCAGAATGAAGTCACTTGTCAAGCAATAAGTTAACAACGTTTAGTATGAGGAAAAACAGAAAAACGACGGCGAAGAACATTCTTCTTCATAAGGTTTAATGCAAAGCTATGTGTTTGAGAATATTTGCTCCATTTTAGCTCGTTAGACGACTTCTGGTGTAGGTTATGTGATGTAATGAGAGTACTTTATTGTGATATAAAGTGAGTGTTGTGAGCAACAGATGATGAGACGGCCAGTCCACTGGCATTTTCACTAAGAAAGATTTTATTGAATATATACTTCGAATACTGATGAAAACATATGTGTGTGAGTTATGGATTGACTGGATTAACACATTGAACGCCATGGTGGTCACCGGTGAGCGACAACAATTATTTTAGTTAATTCTTTGAATGGTAATAAGAAATAATTATTTAGAGTGGGGTTTTTGAACCGTATGAGCCAATAAAATATAACGTGTAAAATTTGCCGAAATCGCGAATCAGCGTCAGCCCATATGGAAAGTTCAGTGGTGGTCAGTGGTGGTCATCGGTGACCACCACAGCGTTCAATGTGTTAAGTAAGAGAAATATTAAAATAATAAAGCGGAGCTATCGTTGCAGAGCGTGTATTCCAAAGCAGTCAGAAGACAAACAGAATATATAATTAATTTCGATACTTAATGTCAACATGACAGAAGGTTGCGTTCATATTTCTTCATCCTCTCTTGAACGCAAGCCCACGTCTTCCAGGAACTGCCAATGCTTTACCTTAGGCAAGGATTTGGTGAGGCAGTCAGTGGTCAGCGACTCTAAGCTTATGTACTCGACAGTGATATCACCCTTTCTGTCCTGTACATAATGGTGACTGATGTCTATGTGCTTGCTCCTGTCATGATAAGCAGAGTTACCTTTTATATCCTACAGTATTTTTGTTTCAACAAGATCTGTGCTAATTGCCTCACCCGATCTCTTCATTACCTTTATCATAGGCCTGTAGGTTTCCGGTAGCCCAGAGGGAAGAAGAGTAACCTAGCCACTCATCGTCTACTATAAGACCTATATTACAGAGCTTTTGTGAGCAGGTTATTGGCACCGATTGCCTTGTTCACAAACTAAACTAAATTTAAGTTCAGTGCACCTTTTTCTTTCTATTAGGTGAATCAAATATAAACAGGACTTTTTTTTATTACTGGTCGCTGAGTGAAGTGACGCGCTTGGTGCTGTTGTATGTGTTAGGGGGGATCATCTAGGAGAGGGGGGTATACTGCTCCGGCTCACTTTAGTTTATTGCGCGCCAGTAGCATCATGTATGAGCAGGAGGTATATAAGTCTATTGAGCAACGACTTATCATATTTTTTTTTGACACGTGATGGCATAAAACCTTCCGAAATTTTGCATCCATTGACTCTACAGCACACGACTACGCTTTCAAGAACTCAAGTGTAGGAATGGCACAAAAAAAAAATTCAAGTGGAGGACGCCGTTTTCACACTGACCAGATAGTGGAATCATTTGTGTGCAATTGGCTAAAGGCACGACCGACTACATTCTTCGATACTGGCATCAAGAAACATCCCCTGCGCTGGGAAAAATGTGTTAATAAAAGGGGAGATTATGTAGAAAAATAAAATATATTCCTTTTTTTTACGAGCATAATAATACGTGCGTATTTTTTTTTACTTAAGTCCGGTTTATATATTTTGATCCACCCACGTATTTCATAAAGAAAAGGACAGAAGATAATTATAAGTTTAGTCTTATCTCATACCTTATCCATTAAAAATATAATTTTGCAAAACCCTCTCTACATAATGAAGTTATGCCGGAAGAACATACATAAAAAAAACACATATAAAGATTCAAATTGAAATCCTCTTCCTTTTTTGAAGTTGGTTAATAAACATTCAAATTGAGAACCTCTTCCTTTTTTGAACTCGGTTAAAAGGGGGTTTTCAAACTAACTGTTTATTATTAAAGTGAAACCAATTTCGAACGGGTATATTTATTTAAATTCAAAATATTTCCAGTACCTACTCTTTGAAAAGGTGAAATCACAATGATTAATAAATTATAGCTTTGATTCTGAAATGAAACACTAGAGCTGTTTGTTTGAGGTTTATTGAATTATTAATGTGCAATTTTATAGCAACAATTATTTGATAATTATAATATTCCAGTGAAAAGCTCGGTGCTACCGATATTTTAATTACGAGTAAAATGCCTCGCAATTCTCCGTAATTGTGAGCCTACCAATTAATGAAATAATTTACCGAAATATTTTATCTAGAAATTGTCGAGCTCCTGTGAATATTTCAAAATACCTAGAAATAAATGAAATTGCCATAATAAAATCGAACGACCGGTATCAGTTATATTTTTGGAATTCTCCGAAATCTTAATGCATAAAATGTAGCTTTAAATTCTACAGGATGAATTCAAAACGGTATAATATGTAAAGGCTGCATTACACTAGTCGAGAAGTTGAATACGAGACTACTTTTAGGACTTTAGGAGTTTATTCTGTGACACCTTGTGTACTGTTAGGACACGTTTTAGAAATCCCTTTTTAAAAAAAACGATTATTGGTAGTTAATTATTTATATTAGTGAAAGGCACAAAACATAGTATTTAAACATGGAAACTTGGTCAATATTCTGACTTGCGACCTATCCGGTAGGAGTCTCAACCCGAACTGACTCTATTCCCCTACTAATGCACTAAGTCTAGAAAGGAATGATGATGTGGTGCTGACTAGGCATTTAAGGGTGTATTCTAGGGATGTAACAACCCCCCCTTTAAGAGGAACTTTACGGTTTTCATGGAAAGTTACGAATTTATTCTTAACCTTGGAAGAGGAATTATTTCGGGTTCCGGATCGTTATCTAAGGTGTTATCGTTTTGTAATTTAGATTTTGTTTTGCAGCCAGAATATTTTCCAAACTTCTTACAAAGTTTATAAGTAATGAAAATTAAAATTAAGATGAATATAATATAAGTCAAAAGTGGATAGTGAGAACTATATTCAATTAGGTTAGCACTAGGATTATTTATAATTTTATCAACATCTGACAACATTTGGTTGTTGATAACGCTAGGTAGTTTTTCTAAGTCTATATTTGACAGCTTGGAAGATAACAATTTGGGCTTTGATATGTTAAACTTTTCCAGATTACAACAGGCTTCATTAATTAGATTAAAATCGGAAACTATAGTGTTAACATTTATGTCAATGTTGTTTTTTCCAAACAGTTGTTTATTTCTACAATAAGCCGTACAATTAGGTCGAATGTTAAGTACACCAGTACCTAATATTTTGAACTCTATTAAATCAGATTTACACTGGATGGAAAGTTTAGTCGGTTCTGATTGGACAAATATCCATTTGTTTCCTTGCAATTCTTGCCAAATATCTATCTGACCATACATTAATTTAGTTTGACAGTACTTAGGTATTTCTGTTACTATTCTTGTTAGTATATCAGTTTCACAGGTTGGTGTTCCTTGAACTGAGCGTGTGTCAACATCATCACAAATATAAACTCTGTTTACAGGCTCAGTACAGGATTTTAGATTACTTATACAGGTGTATGTTAGTTTATCTTTACTAATGCCAACATAATTACAAGATGGTACAATCATAGCATAAGAGTTAGGTTTTTCCATGTTATGGGGTATAGGTATTGAAATAGCTTTAAACAGATCTAACTCAAAAGAGTGTACAAGTGGGATTTTGATTACAAAGACTAACTTATTGTTTACAAAATAACAAGACAACTTTGATATATCAATCAAAGCATGAATGGTATCTAAATCTAAAGCTATAGGCAATTCTTCATAATTCGGTAATTTTCTAACGTTACTTATTAGTTCATTGTACAATTGATTTGGTGTCATGACTGATGGGTGAAGAGTATTAGTTTTAGCGAATAACATTGCGTTTACAAGGTCTTCTATTTTAAACGACAGAGTAAGTAGACAAGATGATATTTCAGTATATACATCATTCATTTTTGATTTTATGTACAGCTTATCGGATATAACTGACAGATTAGTAAAAGTATTAGATAGATTAATAATGGCGTCATTCAGACGGACCTCGTTTTTGTTTATAGTTTCAAGAGTTTTGTTGTAACGGGAGAGAGCTGTGCTTGTTATAAGAATGTTATCTTTTAAAATAGATGCAAACTTAATATTATTATTATTTAGGGTCTGAATGGCGTTATTATATCTTATGGCATCGTCTTCATCCATTGTGCCAATGACTTGTTTGAAAAGAGAGCCCACTCCTGCTAACCAAGGGGATCTCTTCTCTCGCCCAGATGTTAAATGAGATATGGCACTGTAGTCTTTCAGAATATCGGTAAGTCGTAAAACCAGAGGCTGTAGTATATTTGTACATTCGGATCCTTTAAGTACTGTATTTTGTTGGCACAAAAGCGTAGAAGTTTTTAATGCATTGCCTATATTGTCTATATGTGGTTTCATATATGTGATATCTATAGGTACAAGTAAATGAATATGATCTCTAGTCTGTTTCATGATTCCTATTGGATCGAAGTATATGCCAGGACTTTCAGTGACTTGGTTGATGATATCAGACGTTGCAAGGGACAGGAGTGTAGATATTCTGAAATATATATTAGACAAAATATTTAACTAATGTTATTTTTTTATATGTTAAAACTAGGTTTATTAGATTAAGGTAAATATTAAAATTAAATTAAATATTAGTTATTTCCGCTAGCTTCAATTCGTCATAGTGATATTTGACGTGACGGCGATTAACGAGAAGGGTCAACGTATTGTTGCCATTAATTTTTATCACTTTATGTGGACCTTTCCAGATAGGCGACAGAGCTTTATTCTGCCGCGGATGGTGTTTGATATACACCATATCGCCTGTTTTGTATTTTATAGGTCTAGTTCGTCTATCGTAATAGTCTTTTGATGTGATTTTAGATTTAAGAATGTTTTCGACGGCTTTCTCTCTGGAGAGTTTCATTCTTTGTTGAAGTATACGGACATAACTAGGATATGTAGGTTCTAATGCTGTATCATAAATAGAAGTGGGTATAAATGGTTTGCAACCAAATAATAATTCATATGGTGTATAATTTGTGGTGCAATGGACTGTAGTATTATAGGTTAACATTGCAGTGTAGACGTATCTCGGCCAGTCATTTTGGTTGTCATCAACGAAAGATTTTAAATATTCTTTTAGGATCGCGTGACTTCTTTCTAAAGCACCTTGAGTTTGTGGATGATAGGGGCTGGACCATAACTGTTTGATTTTCAAAAAGGTACAAGTTTGCTTAAATAGTTCCGCTGTGAAATTGGTTCCCTGATCTGTAAGAATAGTCTTGGGGATACCAAACTGAGATATGAAATGGATTAAACACTCAGCGGTTTCTTCTGCCGTAGCATTTCGGATAGGATAGCCTGTTGAAAATTTCGTGAGGTCATCCTGAATTGTTAAAATGAACTTAAGCTTGGCCGCCCCTGATTCGGGCAATGGTCCGACAATGTCAAGTGACACGCGTTCAAAAGGTTGTGTAGATGTCGTTGTGATCTGCATAGGAGCTCGATTGGTTCTACGCAGGGCTTTATTTATTTGACATTGTTCGCATTTTCGGACATAGCCTTCGACATCTCTGCGCATATTGCGCCAATAGTATTTTTCCTGGATTCTACTTAGCATTCTATTTGAGCCTAAATGACCTGATATGGGAATGTCGTGGTTTTCCTTTAATATTTTAATGATTTCAGTTGGAGAAGGATAAATTATAGTGTTTTTGAAAATATGGACAGTGATTGAGGTGGTGTGAAACAAGTATGTAATTATATTATGAATCTTTGTAAAACTATGCGAATCAAATGGATTACGAAAGTCCGTTATAGCGAATTCGGTTGTGTTTTTATTAATTAATTCGAGTTTAAGATTTTTAAGGCTCTTAAAAATATCCTCATAGTTACACTGATCGAAGTGATGGACTTTTACAAAAGGTAAGTAAAATTTCACATTACTATTTTCGAAAGAGAGAAAGGAATGTAATGTCCTTTCTTTTTCAAGGATGTCCTTTGGTTCCGAAAGTATATCGATAACTTCCGAAATATAAGGATTTGACTCGTCAAGGTCAATGGAAGTCGGTATAATAATAGTTTTTAATTTTGTTTTTAATAAGTTTTCACTATGCTCGTGAATTATGGTATCAAATTGATTAAATCTATTATTTATTTTTTTCAGGCATTTAGTGTAAGTATCATCGTCGTTCTGGACTTCAGGTGGAGTTGGAATATCAAAATCTTCAGGGAGCTCAAGGTCATCGGGTAACTCAAAATTTTCAGGTAAGTCAATAAAGTCAGGTAAGTCGGGAATTTCAGGTATTCCGGGACTTTCAGGATTAACAGGAGGGTTTTCAGGCTGCTGAGGTGCAGGTGGAACACTCACAGGTGGTACTTTGTCGGTGAGTACGTGAGCGGTGTTTGGTGATTGAATGGATTTCACAGGGTAACGAGAAAGAGCGTCAGCGTTACTATTAATCTTACCCTTTTTATATTCAATCTCATAATCATATTCCTCGAGTTTTAATCTCCATCTAACTAGCTTGGAGCCTGGTTCTTTGCAATTGAATAACCACCTAAGTGGTTTATGATCAGTTACAATTTTAAATTTGTAACCATAAAGATATGGCCGAAATATTTTTGTTCCAAAGATAATGGCCAGGCATTCCTTTTCGGTTACGCTATAATTCGTTTCAGCTTTATTTAGTGTGCGTGAGGCAAAAGCAATTGGGCGGTCTTTTCCCACCTCGCCCTGAGAGAGTATCGCTGAAATAGCGTAATTTGACGCATCACATGTCAGGATAAAGGGTTTAGTGAAGTCAGGATATATTAAGATGGGTGCTGAGATTAACTTATTTTTTAATGTTTCAAAAGCGAGTTGTTGACTATTAGTCCAATCAAATGGTATATCCTTTTTTAACAAGGATGTAAGAGGTTTAGCTAGTTTAGAAAAATCTTGTAGGAAGCGACGATAATAAGACACCAAACCTAAGAATGACTTGACGTCTTTTGGACATTTTGGGATAGGAAATTCACTTACAGCTTTTACTTTTTCAGGATTAGGTTTTAAGCCTGCTTCACTTATGGTGTGGCCAAGATAGGTAACTTCTTTGCGAAGAAACTCGCACTTGTCCGGTTGCAATTTCAAGTTGAATTTCCGTAATCTCTCGAATGTGTGGGATAATTTCTGGACATGGGATGTAAGATCGTAGGAGTATATTACAATATCGTCTAAATAAACATAGCAATGTATACCTTGTAGGCCTGACAAGACTGTGTTCATGAGCCTCTGAAAGGTTGCAGGGGCATTTTTGAGACCAAATGGCATTCTAATAAATTCATAGTGACCTTCAGGTACACTAAAAGCGGTTTTAGGGACATCTTCATCTGAAATTTTAATTTGGTGGAAACCTGATGCTAAATCGAGAGTTGTAAAGTATTTGCTCCTACCTAGCTGGTCTAGGATTTCGTTAATCTGAGGGATTGGATAGCTTTCACCAATAGTGATGTCGTTGAGCTTGCGATAATCAATCACTATGCGCCATTTCTTTTTTCCTGACGCGTCAACTTTTTTGGGCACTATCCAAATGGGGGATGACCACGGAGAGGTGGATGGTTTAATTATCTTTTGCTCCAGCATCTTACTTATCTGGGTTCTGACCTCGTCTTTATGTACTTCTGGGAATCTATAAGATTTTACATTTATAGGTTGCGAGGAGCTTGTTTTTATTTCATGCTTGATAGCACTAGTTGAAGTCAGTTCATCGTCAGGAAGGTAAAATATGTCTGCATATTGACTACAGATGTCATAAAGGACTTCAGACTCTTCAGAATTTAAATGGGAAGTTCGTAGCTGTTTAAGGACCCCGTTTGTTCTCTCGTAACAATTAGCGTTAGGTTGAGATAAGCATATTTCGTTCTTGGTTATCGGGATTAGGGTCAAGGAGAGGTTAGGATTTACTGAAATGGGTTTTTCAGACACGTTCAGGATCGATACATTTATTCGATTGTTACTTTTTAGCTTTACTATCGAATTAGCTACTAATAATTTATCAGAAATATGTTGGTCCAAGATTATACCTTCCTTAACTTCTGGATTTTTAACTGAACATTCTATGATGGTTTCGGTTCGTGGTTCTATTGTGTAAGACGGATGGTTGAATGACAACTTTATGTGATGGTGTGCGATTTCCAGCGTACCTGAATCATAATTTATTCGGCAGCCGCTCTTAATGAATAGGTCATTACCTATAATACCATCATAGGGAAGGCCTAAGTTATCAAAGATATGAAATTTGTGTAATACTGTGTATTCAGGGGATAGACTTAAGTCCAGAGTAAGGTTACCGTGACTCGTAATCGGGTCCTTTGAGTCAATACCTTTTATTCTGACAATGTCAACACCTAACTCAAAGGGTTTGGGTAGGCATGATTTCTTTAAGATACATAAGGAAGCTCCAGTATCTATCAAAAGGGTAAGTGGTTTCTTGCTGACAGACGACTGGGCGACGATATAGGGTAAGTATGTTTTTAAATTAGTATTTATTTCGTATACTTTATAATCATCTTTGTTTTCTTTTTCAGGGATACACATGGATTGAGGAGGATTGGAAATGTCTTCAGTTTGGGGCTGGTTACCCTGTCGCGTGACATTATGAGAGCTGCCAATTTGGGGCTGGTTACCCTGTCGTATAGCTCTTGGGTGAATGTCTTCAGTTTGGGGCTGGTTACCCTGTCGCGTGACATTATGAGAGCTGCCAATTTGGGGCTGGTTACCCTGTCGTATAGCTCTTGGGAGAATGTCTTCAGTTTGGGGCTGGCTACCCTGTCGCGTGACATTATGAGAGCTGCCAGTTTGGGGCTGGTTACCCTGTCGTATAGCTCTAGAGGATGAATGGTGATTGGATAAAGGATTAATGGCGTCGTCTTTTAATGTTCGTCTCGTGCGACACCCTGTCGAGACGTTTAGTAATTTAAATTGTCCTGATCAGATTGTAAGTCATTTGTAAGGTGGTTTTCTTCGTCATTCACGAAGTTTACATGGGGACTCTTGGGCTTAGAAGAATATTGTTGCGCGGGAGAATTGAATTTATTATTATATTTTTTATTATTATATTCGCGCAATTTACATTCAGCTAAAGTATGACCTTCTTTCTTACAGTATCTGCATACCGACGAATCTCTAGAGGAAGAAGGTTGATTATTATTATTAGGTAGATGTGGCTTAGGTGAAGGTCTATTGTTGTCTTTCTTAAAATTAACGTTTTGTTTGAATGAATGTTGTTGAATCTTTTCTTCAGAGATTGCATAGTTGACAGCCTCGTTCAAGTTTTTTGGGTCTCTACATCTTACGATGTTAGCTATACGAGGATGCAACCCTATGTTAAATGTATGAAGCGCTAGATCCTCCATCGCAGCCACTCTACCGACAAGTTCACTTTTTTTCATGTTGGAAATTGTTACTTCTGTAAGTAATTTGGATAAGCAAGTTTCGACTCGCAGATGAAATTGGCTGACCGTCTCTTGGTTAGTTTGATGACACTCTTGAAGCTCGGTAAGTAAATGGGCGTAATGCTTTCTCTCACCGAATTGATTTTTTAAAAATTCTTTGAGAGATGACCAGTTGTCAAAGTCTTTGATGGAACACGCGCTTTGCGCTTTACCATCTAGTTGGCTGATAATATATCTGAAGACAATGTCTTGCTGGTGTGATGACGATAAGGATATCGCGTTATCGCAATTTACTAGGAAAGCATTTAATTTTTCTCTAGAACCATCAAATGGCTTAATAAATTTTAAGATAACATTAAGGGATATTTCCTCAAGGTCTTTTTTTGAATCTGATTTAGTCATTTTATGTACCTAAGATAACTTGCTGTGTAATAAAATACAATAACTATGGTCACGATATTAAAACTTTTGCCAACTGGTTCTAGACGGCTTATCAGTATTCCGAGTTCTAAGTAACCGAATACGTGGGCGAAGGATGTTTAGACTACGGTCTGGGCACCGTGTGTGTCAACAGATACAAAGTAACAGGAATTTAAAGTAACTTATGCTATGTTAATACGGTAAATCTATAAATAGGATTAAAATTAAGAGCACTGAACTGACTCACAGGACACAAAAACACTTCATTTTGCGGGGACACGGAGGACGTCTTGATCCTGGTCGGTGCTGGATACGAGCAGGTCCGTAGAATGCGCCTGCAGCGCGCTGCCCAGTACCACTGGCACAGTAGACAGGAGACGACTTGGATGAACCTCAAAAGGGCTCTGGATTTGGCCTCTTTTGAGCTGGAGTTAGCCTCTCGTAGGCCACTGGAGTAGGCCTATTTCAGCCAGGGTTGGCCTATCTTAGGCCGCAGATGGATGGTTGAGTTCGGGTCGTAGGTTTATGTAGCACACAAGATACACTTGGCACAAGGACACTTTCACTGGATAAAACTTCACGAGACGTTCCGCGGGATATAATCCCTTGCCGCTGCCACCAATGTTAGGACACGTTTTAGAAATCCCTTTTTAAAAAAAACGATTATTGGTAGTTAATTATTTATATTAGTGAAAGGCACAAAACATAGTATTTAAACATGGAAACTTGGTCAATATTCTGACTTGCGACCTATCCGGTAGGAGTCTCAACCCGAACTGACTCTATTCCCCTACTAATGCACTAAGTCTAGAAAGGAATGATGATGTGGTGCTGACTAGGCATTTAAGGGTGTATTCTAGGGATGTAACAGTACGTCACAGCCAACTAGCTTAATCAGCCATTTAGTTAACTGCCTAGCCTTTTAACTAAACGGCGCCGTTCAACTAGCAGCCTGAATGATATTCAGCCATTCAATCACACAGCTAGGCGAGACTTGGATCACTAAGGTTTATCTACTAGCCCAGACATTTGAATTGGCGATTGGTTGATTGACTTAAAGCGGTTGTTTATTGTATGTTTATTAACAAGTTCGGCAATAAAAACTGAGCTGTAAACTAAGTAAAAATGAGTTATAACAAACATTTAAATGCGTAAGTAAATATTTAGCAGTAAAATGACTTACGGACGCGTGGGCATTTAACAAATCGGAAATAGTTGACTCTCGAAAGCTTCTTAAAATCCTTCTAGCTTGGAAATAGCCCTCGCCGGCCGCTGCCGCGTCACCGTTCGCTACGCTCCGCTCGCTCGGCTCGCGCGCATTTGTTCATAGTTCTAACCTAACGTAACCCATTTGGTCGAGGTGGCCTTTTTTTTTCACTGAGAAATGACATTACGCATCTCCGCTCGTCGGGGGACGGAACGGAGTATGTGGGACTCCCTGCCAAATTGACAGTATACCCACTAAAACTCAGCGACGTTCCCTCATCGCCTTGATGGGGGGGTCATGGGAATCCGGCTCAGCCTTTGCGTCCACAATCCCTCCGGCGCATGCCCGCCTAGCTGGGGGCCCTGCATGTCCCCCCGGGTGGGGGGCTACTCATAATTCTAACCTAACCTAACCTATTTGGTCGGGGTGGCCTGGCTTACTTACTGCGACCAATTCGGATCGCGCGTGGTTGATCTCAGATCTAACCTAACCTATGAACTGCCGAATTATAACATTTACCTAACTGCCCATTCCAACCACATTTTCACTGGTCATTCATTTATTACACTACTTGAATATTTGTTCTACTGACATTGTAGGATTAAATAACTGACAAATTTTCTTTTTAATCGATGTAGTATTTTTTTCTACTGTTCATGTTTTAATACAACAACCACCGAAATATACAGCGTGTAACGTTAAATGCGCAAAACCTGAAAATAGTTTGATCAGAATAACGAGCAGAATTAATTGAACCACTTTTTAATATAGGTCACATTTTTCAAAAAATCTTCATTAAAAACGTTGCCGTGTCTATTTATTAATAGGTCAAGCAAGCCAATGTCAGCGCGGCGCAGCGGCGCGGTGACGACTCCTCCCTCGGTAAAGCGTCGCGTCGTCACAGACGCAAGAAACGATCAGAATGGCCAGTAAAACTAAAACAGCACATAAAACTTTTACAATTTTTTTAATGACTTATTTTCTCTCTGAAATAGGTCAATTGAATTAAAATTCAGTTGGGGTGTCCGAGGTTTTGCGCATTTAACGTTGCACGTTGTATAAAACATTACTGCCCGTTATTTTTTTCAACTGATCATAATAACTTCCCTAATGTAAAAAAAAAAATCAGTTGTTAAAATGATTATTCACCCTATTATATAAATGACCTAAGCGTCAGCCAGCCAGTTCATTAAATGTTGTATTAGACGCATTGGTTTGATATCATTCAGGCCGCAAGTTGAACGGCGCCGCTTAGTTAAAAGTCTAGGCAGTTAACTAAAAGCTGATTACACCAGTTGTCGGCGACATTACATACAATATTCTACTTTTATTGCAAAAAATATATATTTCTTTGCAATCCAAATATGTATCATCTCACAAAAATAGAAACTCTAAAAAAACGTAGCAGTCAAACGAAATAAATCAAAATTAGGTAGGTAAGTAGAGGTATTTATTTACTATAAAAAAGCTATCAATTTCCATTATGTACCTAACATCGGAGGGTAGATGAGATGCCAAAATCGAGTCAATTGTCCCTTAATGCGTCTGCTCCAATAATCAAAGGGTTTTCCTTAAGAGGGTTACCAGTTCAATTTAATTAACTAAATCCGGAATTCATTGGAGGCATTGAAAAATTCCTTCACCTCGGTTGGGATTAAATTATAAATTAAGTAATTTAATTGACATAAAGGAGCATCTTTGTTATTTTTCTAGACTGATGAAAATGGATTTAATAAAAAAAAGTTCGTTCTATGTTCTATGTTACGGGTTTGGTTGCCGCACTTAGTCCTTCAAGTGGACCATTGTGCGTGGGCCATGGCGGCCTTCGGTGGTTATAATTATTTACAGCAGGTAAATATGATGTACCCAGAGTCAGTAATTGCTATGGCGACAGAACCTTAACCCTTAATTGCATGATTTTTGCTTTTTAAGCAAATTAAATTTATTTGGACGTAACATTAGCTAGTAAGAAAAAAATATATTCATAAAAATATTTTTTTTTCTAAATGGCCTGGTGGAAATTTACATCTTTATGTAATCAGAACGAATCTACTGGGAACAAAATGAATTGAATATCTCTAACTATTGGGGAATCCCCGTGCTCTGTGTAAACGAAACTATGGCATTGGATTGGTTGATGGAAATTTCCATCACGATGCAGTTAAGGGTTAAGAAAACGCGTTCCCTATTTATTGAACACTTTGCCTGCTCACATCAGACAAGAAGATAATAAAGTAAAATTCGCGCGTAAACTTAAAAAAAAATATTTATTAGAATCTATGTAAGTGTAGGTTTTAAGGGTTATTGATGTACCTGATATTAAGTTTTCTCTAAGAGAAACTCAACGATCTCACAGTTAAACTGCGTAAGCAGTTTTGTGTAGCAATGTACCTAGCGTTAAGAAATTTTAAGTAAATAAATCATTAATTCAATTGAATTCAATTCCAACCAGCCTACCTACCTCCAGAAGTAAATTAAGTCTCCTGGCCTGTTGAGAACACCTGTGTAAGATCTGGGTGTCCCGAGGGTTTCTGAACTAGTATTAAGTTTCGACAGGGACAAATTAAATTCTACAGACGTGATGGATATCGATATCTAGACACGATAAAATAAAAATAAAATAGATTTGATGTGTTTTTGAAGTGAAAACTTCTTTAGCGGCGTTGTACACTTTTTTTGTAATGGGTAAAAAATGTAATGAAAAAAAAAATGAAATGTTGAATGTTGAAGGAAATGTTGATGTAAATGTAATGTAAATGTTAAACTCGCGTCAGGACACGTGACCTGATCGAAAATTCGTAAGACGGATGGAGAGTAGACAGCCGGCGCGGCGTAGAAGAGGAAGTATACCCCTCTCTTTCTACGGCGCGGCGAAAATGTATGCCTGCGCCTGCTGTTTCGTTTAGGCGGCGCAGGGCGCTTGCGCGAATGTTCTGGTAATAATGATGTTGAAAAAGTCGTCGAAATTATGGATGGAAGTTGATTTTTCTGAGAGATAAACTTTTTAATGTAATATAAATTGTCTTGTTTGTGTACGATAGCGCAATAAATAAATATTGTATTGTACCACATAAATGATAGTACTTTTATACTGATAATTAAAACAATTCGTGCAAAATTATTCCGCAACCATTCCAAAATATCAAAAATGCACAACGTTAATATTCAAGTTTTCACTTCTGCCGGCACTCCCGGAGTGCAACCCGTCGTTTTTTTTTTTGGTTCAAGGGTGGCTATTAGTGTTTTTACTTGAAGAATGAGTTAAGAATCTGTTTTCTTTTGTTTCATCGTGTTGTGTTATCGATATTCATCACGAGAAAGATATTTCAAGTGAATACCCTACCTGCGGTAGATGACTCATTTTTTTTTTAAATTTAATTAATTTTTTGTGTTATCAAGTTAAGATATCGATATCCCTCACATCTGTTTCACTAGCTAATTTAATTTGACCGTGTATACTAAAATATTCATAAAATATGTTAAGAAATCCTAACAAAATAGAATATATTATAATAAAAAATAGCAACACTCAGCACTAACAAAATAAACAAGGAAGTTTTGGAATATGCCGGCAACACTCACGGAAGTAATTCGACATGATAATGATGTTTGCTTTTAAAGGAAACTCGATAATCAAGGAAAAAAAAACTCATTATTTGACCTCGGAAAAGGTGAAAAAGGTTGCGAAGTATTTCCGCTTGCGTGGAAATAAGTGGAACGAAAAGGTATCGAGAAAAATCAGAAAGTTGACATCCTTTTGATACGAGTAAGTACCGATTATTTTTTGGTTTTCAATTGAGATATTGAGAGCTTTACATGTTGCTGGGGATAGAATAGAATAGAACAAAATACTCTTTATTATGTACCTACTCCATATAAACTATAAACATAAATATATAAATTTTACAAAGGGTGACACAATGGGCGGTATTATCGCTAAGAGCGAACTTTTAAAGAGAACCTTTGGATGGATTGAAAAGGGAAGGAGAGACAAATGCTGTAGGTAGTCTGTGGTGTACCATTTACACGATACAATGAATACACACATAAAGTAGGGGATTAACTGATTTTTGTTTTTTTTGCTACCGACAAAAAGCCATCAAGCCAACCTTAGAAATTAATGAGTTGGTTTTGAAATCCTACTTGTATCCAACAAAAATATCATCATTATCTTAGGCTTTTCACAATAGATATGTTTGGGTCGGCTTCCAGTCGATGCGGCTAACTACCAGTATTTTACATGGAACGTCCGCTTATCTGACCTCCTCAACAGTTACTGGGTAACACAATACCCCTTAGCAAGACTGTATTCAACCGTGGCTACGCTCGCGTGTATGTCGTAAGTTATCTCCAACGGGAACAAGCTACCGGAACAAAAAGCCTATGTCCTTTCTCAGGATGCCATCTGACTCCTCGCCAAATTCTATCTAAATCCGTTCAGTGATTTAGGCGTGAAAAGGTAATATACAAATATAGTTTCATTTTTTAATTTTTTTTATATAAAAAAATTAGTTTCTTAATTTCTTAACTATTTACGGTACTAAATTAAAAGACTAACTAACTAACTATATAAATAAATATAAAAACAAAAGGATTTAGGCGTCGAAGTACTCGTCCGCATCGCTGTCATCCGGAAACGTACCCAGAAGACTGGCAGCATTGCCACGTTGAATGGCAATGCTAATTCTTTGGCCAAAGAACGACCCACGTGAAATGTCGATCAGCCGGCGAGAAATTTCTGTAGTAAGGTGACGCGCACTCGGGCCCCATGACCCGAGTGTTTCGACCCCAAACGGCTCAAAGCTGTAGTTACCTATAAGGTTACAGTATTCGCGCCGCTTGAGGATCTCAGACATAGTTACTTTCAAACTTCTGATATTAGGTATGGATGGATTCTATTCTAGGAAAATAGTATTATAAAATGCGGTTACATCAAAATAAGGTACCCCTTGGCAAGACAGTAATAAATAATTATATTGTGTTCTGTTCTACCTTTTGTGCGAAAAGTTTAAATAAATAAATAATAAGAGTAGGATTCGGGTCGATCGATCAGGTTAAGCTACGATTGCCACAATTGGTCCGTGGATGGGTGACCACTGGCCATAATTACATACCGAGATCCCTCGGAAAGCACGATAAGGCGTTGGTCCGTCCGTTGGCTGTCATTCTTGGATCTCTGACTGTAGTTACGGGTCGTCAGAAGCCCGAAAGTCTGACAACCAGTCTTATCCAGGGGTGTCGTGTTACTCAGTAACGGGCTTGTAGAGGTCAGATAGACAGTCTTTTTATGTAAAATGCTATTTAGCTACATCCGGTTAGACTGGAAGCTGACCCCAACATAGTTGAGAAAAGGCTGGGCAGATTTATTGAAGAGTATCATTGTCTGACTGACAGCTAAATCACCTCGATCCATCTGACACGCATAGTTATTTGCAATTTCTCTCGTAATGGTTAGTTGGAAAAGTCCATTTTTGATTTCGGAGGTTAATGACCCTCATCAATCCACCCTCCTTTTCTATTCCCTAAAATAACTAAGTATCAGTTTGTCGAACGTTCATTTATCGGAAAACCCATATCACATTGGCAATCCGTTGCTTTCCTGGATTTTGGTACCATACCCTCAATCCATCTTCATTTGAGATGACGTTATCTAAATAAACATAAAGCCTCTTTGTTTTACGCCTAAGTACATTAACAGTTTGTACGTAATAAAAGAGGACACGACATGTGGTACCACCATATATTGCTTTTCATATATTATGTATAATGCCGGTTGTAGCAGAAAACCAGCGCTGGAGCTCAGTCTTAAATAGGGTCTTGGAATTACGTTGAACAGTGGCCGTTTTGCGTGGATGTGACGCATATTTTCCCCAACTTGTTCTTTTTTGTGTTTGTGTTCTTTCTCTGCGTCATGTTTACCGCAAATAATCCTATTTTCTTTTTTCTTTCTTCCAGAAGTGAAAGGTATGTGTAAACTTTAAATCATAGCATCACGCCGATCGTGAATCGTGATTATACGAGTATCTACTTTGTTACCTGACTACGGAGGGTACATATGATTTTAACCGGTATGTATGTATCTATGTATGTTCATCTGTTACCTAATAACTTCAAAACTTATAATAATTTGACACACGAGGTATCGTTAGAAGCCTCTTGACCGCCCGGTGGTTATAGGTTATGTGACGTCACACGGAATTAAATATGGCGCCCTCTAGTGGACATAAAGTAATGATTTAAAAAATAAATATTTTGGGATGGTGCCTTGTTGGGTATCAAATGAAATATGAAATGGCTTAATTAGCACATTTAAAAAAAAAAATATTACTGAAAAAACCCCATACTAATTAAATAAAAAGTAAGTGTAAAAACTAAAACCCGACTACTGAAAAGGATGAAACAAGAAAGTACATTCCCTGGTCGCATGCTACCATAGCTTATAAGTATGTTAGTACACACACACACACACACACACACGCGTGTATTAGTAGCACAAGCATTTCGTAGAAGAGTAAGTTACATGTAACCAACATTTCAAGTCTTATACTCTGTTCTTAGAAGAAAGAGTTGTGCTATCGTGTGAGGCGTTTCTAAAAATTACAGGTGCTACATATTATCTCAACGAGCTTCATTCATTTCCTTCGTAAGACACACAATTAGATATTTTCTTACTTTCTTTTCCCTGAAAAGTGTGAAGTGCATGCACTTTAATAATTTTTCATGTCGCAGTGCGAGCTCAGAAAAATAGAGGAAAATACTTACTCGTCATCTCTCATAAGTTGTTGCAGGTAGTACTCGTATTATGTATGTTGCACTTACCAGTAAAAATGTCTTTTATTTCGATTTATTTTTCCTCCTTGCTGAAGTAGCGGTGAATTTGTGTGTGTGGGTGGTATGTAAGTATGTATGTTTATTTGTATGTATGTAAGTATATTCTCATAATATTTTTTGAGTTTAATTAAGTGAATTGTTTATGATTTTATGTATTTTTTTTGTCTCCTCTACTCTTTCACACGTTGTCTACCTCTCTCTATCTAATGTCCAATCTCAGGTATACTCAAGGAGATTTCATATGAAATAAGCATCACCTTAGTACCTATTTTTCTGTTCTGTTTTTTTTTTCTTGTCTGTTTATATATGTGTGTACATAAATGGTAAAATAAATAAATGAATAAAACTCTCACCGTGAAAACATAGCAGATTGACACTATTGTCAGCTCAAATATTTCCTCGGTGAAATGTTTTACAGAATAAATTGGCTGATGCAGGGCATTTTGCAAGATGTCACCAAGTTACTTTGCTACTAAGGACGAATTTCACAAATCAAAATGAACGCAATTTGCACATCTAAACCGCGTGCAAGAGCTGTCAGTGTCATCATTGTTGTAGAATATTGACACTGACAGCTCTTGGCGGTAACATGGTTTAGATGTGCTGGTCGAGTGAACATATTGATCTACGTTAAGTTCAATAGAATAGAATAGAATAGAATACTCTTTATTATGTACACCATATAGATTACAGACATAAATATATAAATTTCAACCCCATCATTTCAACTCCATCGTCGAAGATTTTTATCGTTTGACTTATTATTTTTTTATTTATAACCCTGCACACGTGTTTTTCAAATTCACTTTAGACATTGGCAGAATAGTCGACATCGGCTTTGCTTGCAATATAAAAAAAAAAACCGGTCAAGTGCGAGTCGGACTCGTGCACCAAGGGTTCCATACAAATTTGTAGGGAGGTAATTACAAATTTACGGTTTTCCGTTTTTTTCTTTAACTGTGCTACACGATATTGCTTCTTGCCAAATTTCATGATTCTAGGTCAACGGGAAGTGTCCCATAGGTTTCTTTTAACTTAGAAGTTTTATATTTATTTATTTTACTATTATTTATTTAACTTAGAAGTATTCTTTTGACTTAGAAGTTTGATTTTTCACTGCTTCAAGGGATTGCAGCCTTGCGTATTTGATATTAATTTTAACTTGATAACTCGACGCGTTTCTGAGAAAAGGGCATTGACAGACTGACATACAGACGGACAACGAAGTGATCTTATAAGGGTTCCGTTTTTTCTTTTGAGGTACGGAACCCTAAAAATAGAATAGAATCGAGTGCACATAATAAATTATTAGTTTTATTTGACAAAATCTACATTTAGAACAGTTGACGTAATTCGGTGAAAACAAAGCTGTGCCTTTATCTAACTGTACGATTAGCCATCGATGTTTTTCAGTATCATAACACACGCTTTATTTGCTCTATCACATGACATACAACCATCAGGATAATTGCGTAACACACTATCAGTAGCAATGGGTTTCATTTTGACAGTTCAACAACGTTCATTGCGTTATTTACGTTGATGAGCAGACACATTTTTCCAACATATGGAGCAATGCATTAGCAATATGCTTCAAAATGATTCAAATTGAGAGTAATACTGGGTTACGCAATTCGGGTGCATTTTTGACATTTTTTCCGTCCTTTTCCTGCCTCCTACTGCAACCGCTGTTATCATTTTCTCGCTTAGCGAAATCAATGTCATTACTCGTACTCGCTAAGTTTTTAGTTATGTTCTCAGCTGAGTGCACGTCGAATGGAATCAATATCTATGTTTATCGCGAAAAGTTGGAAGTGCTTAACCATTTTGTAATACACACGCTGCATCCTTCTATTGCACCAGTGAGTGGCAATAATCGCTTGTTCAACACGGATCAGCTAGGATTACATGGAATCGGCTAGCAGTTAGCTGAGCTCTGTTGTTTGGGGATCGATTATACATGGCCACCGATACTGGGTAGCAGAGGGGATACACTTGGTATTGTATTCTTTTATTAAAGTGATTACTTCAGTAGCAATTCGTCATATTTTCACGAAATTGTCTTATTTGCGTCAAATATATTTTCGAGAGCTATATTATACATACGCGGAGAGAAAATTCTTAGAAAAATGACTGTGCTCGTCACTGTAAAGTGAGTGCAAGTGACATCTACACAAAATTTTCTGAGTGAGATTGGGAAAAATTCACTATTTGTCCAATAAATTTTACTGTACAGCATAAGAATTTTTACCGTGCTAGTATGGTAATTTTTTCCATTACCACTCAAATGCACTCAGATTATGAGACAGCACAGTAAATTTTCTAAGATTTTTTTCTCCGTGTACTTATTGTAGCGAAAATAAAACAAAAAACACTTCACTGCATTTTTAAATAATATAAGTAATTTTTTTAGGATAAATCAAAATTTTAATATAAACTGTTTAAAAAGATTCTAAATACAAAACACAATTATTAATTACAAGACTTGAAAAGAGAAGAGACAGAGAATTCTAATAAAAAAAAAAAAAACATTTAAGACCAGTCATTATTTGGAAAAAAAAGGTTTTGAGGTAAGAGGTGAGGTTTTAAGCGCAGAGGTAACATTGCACAATGTCTGATATAATTTAGTAATTATTTTATCATAATTGCCGCGTATTGAATTATGATCCACATCAATATCTTTACTTATAATAAAGCTGAACAGCCGTGCGATTCTGTAACCATCTCACCGTGAAAACTTGGGTGAAGTGAGCGTGGAGTGAGTCTCCAATAGCATCAGTATGACTCACAGCTCACTCTAAGCTCACTTCACCTTAGTTATCACGGTGAGATTTTTCCAGAATCGACCGGCTGTTCCTTTCTTTGAACGCGCTACTCTCTGGAACTACCACTCTGACTACCAATCGATTTCTTTTTGCAAACTCAATTCTTGAGGAAGGTGGAAAGAAGGCTATTTAACATCACGTTACGACCTTTAAGAGTCGAGCAAAAAGTAAAAAAGTCAGAAAGAACACTTAGGCTAAGGACACGAAGTCAGCGGGCGCGGGGAGCGGGCGGCGCGGCAACGCAGACCCGCCGGTCGATTCTGGAAAAATCTCACCGTGTCACCGTCTAAGATGAAGTGAGTTTAGAGTAAGGTATGAGTCATACTGATGCTAGGGATTGACACTATTGACTACTCACTCGACGGTCACTTCACCCAAGTTTTCACGGTGAGATGGTTACAGAATCTCACGGCTGGTCTCGAAGTCAGCGTGCAGATCACGCGGCGTAGTCTTGTATTATGAGAAATTTGTGTCTTTGTTTGCGAACGAAACGTCTAAAATAGCGACGCCTACATCGTTTCATTCAAATTTCTTCGTAACGTTGCATTTAAAGCAAACACGCGGGCACCGCTAGACAGGTGCGCATCGCTCGTACGCCGCTCCCCGCGCCGCTGCTTTCGAGGCCAGTTCCATATAAATCTATGCATTGAAACGCACCGCTTCCCGCGCCGCCGCCGCCCCGCGCCCGCTGATGTCGTGTCCGTAGCCTAAGCGAAACCGACGTTATAGCGCGGTTGGGCAATGCGATACAACGTGGGTCGCGGGAACGATTTCACGCGAATGAAGTCGCGGAAAAACCGGGGATTAAAAAAAAAAATAATTTGTTCATTCCGTCTGTTTTTGGCATATCCTTAGATGTCGTATTACCAAGTTTAGAAGTTAGTCTCAATTCTCAAGTTTTTTTCCATCTTACTCTTGTTAAATATCAAAAAGCAGTAGCTTTGTTTGTACAGACGCCAGCACATCAAGATACCCGAAACTGACAAATTTTACCAATCAACTTTGAACCTTATGCTTTAGCGATAAAGTTGAAAATCTATTAAAGAAATTTGACAGATTCTGGTCGTTTGATGTGCTTAGTCATACATACATAAATACTGGTTCTGTGAGATGATGGACTATAGATGAGATTTTTGTTTTTTTTGTTTGTTTGTTAGTTTTAATGGTTTTTGTTACTTATTATTGTATATTATTTCTTATTGTTCTTCCTTCCTTTTTGTAAATATGTTTATTTTTATTTAAATTTGACTGTGTATAATAGCTTGGATCTGGGTCTGTAATAATAATAATAATAACCTCACCGCCGTATCTCTACGTTGACGTCGTGGTGGGGCTTGCGCGCTCCAAACTCTAGGCCTGTGCTGGAAGAGTTTACCTTGCCGAAACTAGTCTAGGGTGAGGAGCCAGACCAAGAGAGATACAGAAATCCGCAGGGAAGCATGTGGCGAGCTGTTGGGCAGTAGCAACCCTACGGACCCTATCTCCCGGGAGTAGTCTTGTTCCTCACCTCTGGCTTGCCTTAATTGGCCGGCTGGAGTGAACGCTGACGAGGAACAGAGCTCCCAACTCTTTCTTGCCTTTATTGGCCGGTTTGAGTGGAGATTCGCAAGAGCAAACGGGCTCGGGGAAGGAAGTATTCCAGTAAGTGCTCGTAGGGATCTTGACCATCTTCCGGGCTCTGGGATTGTTCTGAAAGCCGTGGAATACCTCTCCACTCCTCAAGCACCTCAGGACATGTTGCCCCCTTGTCGCTACGTCACTATGTGCTAGCGACAGTTTTACGGGGGCCCATTATTGAGTGTGCAAGTCACCCCCTGTCATTTTTATCCGTGTATATATAAAACATTGATCAGGCAGGGGCCATAGTTCTTCCATAGTTCTTGGTAACCAACCCACTTTAGCCACCCAAACCCATAATCGAACTTTTTAATTTTCCATATCCTGCAATAGTTCTGCACCAACCGGGGGTTGTCCTTGGGTAGACTTGCATAGTGCATACAGGGATAATCGCCGGATGGTGCCGCATTTCATTACAATCTCCTAAGGGGCCTCTGCGAGTTGGCTTCGGCCCCTCGTACGCCTTTCAAAGGACCGGGACCTCATGGTCCCGAGATATGTATAAAATAAAAATAATAATAATAATTTAATTCAGGCAAGACCCATATTACATAAAACATAAAATATCACAATATCACTGCTACAAAATAAATTATTAATAATAATTAATATTAATATTGTGCACGTTTTTTAAACCAAAATAACATAAAAGACAGTTCCTAGTGAAGTAGAACCTTTGGGAAGAAAATACATAACAATATGTTATGCTTTTTAAATCTTTTGTAGCATTTTGTGATGCTTTGCTGAAGCGCCAGGCGCTTTTCTGATATTTTATTATTTATTTTATTCTACACGTGAATACTATGGTATCTCTCGGGGCAGGCATGCAGTCTGACTTTTGTAGATGAACTGTAAAACGGAGCAAACGAGGACTTTGCTATGTTCCTTTTATTTTGGCTTGTTACACTTTACGTGAGTAAAGTGCAAAGTAGTAAGCGCATTTTTTTTTCGGTTATTAAAAAAAAAATAGCTCAGCCATACATATGTATTGACCGCGTAGGTATTGCACTTTTCTATGAAACAGATGACTTGTTTTTGGATAACTGACGCAAAATTTCTACGCTAGGGGTCTAGAATTGAAATTTATAAAAAAAAAAAAATTGGCCCTTGGCACAGGCAACTGAAGGAACACGGGTGGGTAAATCAGTAAAGGTCTGACACGCCCTCCCGCTCCGCCCAGAGCGGGAGAAGTTATTTGATAATTCCCCACCCAAAAAAAAGAGGGGTCTAGATCCTGTGCTGAATTCATGGTTACAGTTTGCGCACTGGTTAAAAATGTATCCTGTATATTTTGTTGATAGCTTTTATGCTCATCGCTAAAGGTCACCACACACTATACCAGCACCACTCCAACAAAGCAATTAACTTGTCATTGAAATGAGAGCATTAAATCGTGTGTCGTATAACATATTTCATAATTTCAATATGAAAAAGCCAACGGCGGGCAGTCGGTGCTTGTTGCCCGCCGACTCCGATTCGCCAGTGAAACCGCCTGCGTGTTCAATCACAAATGCCATATAAAATTTGTGTTTGCGGTGACAGCATGCTTGCACTTCGAGCCGGCGCGCGGACTGCGAGCTTGCACCTCGCGGCCGGCGTGCGTACTGCGAGCTTGTACCTCGAGCCGGCGCGCGGACTGCGAGCTTGCACCTCGCGGCCGGCGCGCGGACTGCGAGCTTGCACCTCGCGGCCGGCGCGCGGACTGCGAGCTTGCACCTCGCGGCCGGCGCGCGGACTGCGAGCTTGTACCTCGAGCCGGCGCGCGGACTGCGAGCTTGCACCTCGCGGCCGGCGCGCGGACTGCGAGCTTGCACCTCGCGGCCGGCGCGCGGACTGCGAGCTTGCACCTCGCGGCCGACGCGCGGACTGCGAGCTTGCACCTCGAGCCGGCGCGCGGACCTTTTGCCTTTTACGACCTACCAAAATACAGCTGAAGCGACGGTAAGAATTTGTTTTATAGGTATTTTGAAATTGAAATCAAAGGAAAAATAACTCATTCTCATCTGCCTAGTGTTTTCCCAACTGTATTGGGTTCGTCTTCCAATGAATAACAGTATTTTACATGGGGCCACTAGATACCTATCTGACCTACACAACCCAGTTACTGGGTAATACGATACCCCTTGGTAAGACTGGTTATCAGACTTTCGGGCGTCTACCCGTATGACTGTCGGTTTAACGTGCTTTCCGAGGCTCGGAGGGTCTCGATATGTAATGGATGTTCACCCATCCCCGGACTGGCCGCGGTAAGCGAAGCTTAAGCTTAGATCGACCCGTGCGGCTGTTGTTATATAGCCACGAGCCCTTCTAAGAAAAATACCTAGGATCTATTGGACTGGAATTGGAAGTAATCATGCAGTACACGGAATTCCAAGAATTTTCCAACTGACTTCGGAATTCAATCTGAGGGCAATTGAAACTGAGGCTGCGACCAGAGGGCCAATTCCCATAAATAAAAACGTTCAAAATCTCAAATGAAAATTGTGTCAAAAATTTAGTGAAATTAGAGGTATTTTTGACAGTTTGAGAAAGAGATCAGTCTGTAAACGTTCTTAAAATTACGAGAATTGCCCTCCTGATATGATCAAAGGTTGAAGCTTCGTAAAGTTAGCTTGTAATTTAAAACGACTACTAAAATGAGTTATCGTAGGAAATATTACTACCTAGTCACCGTATTTGGCAGTTAAATCGGTGATCGCAAAAATTATCGCTTTTAGCGATAAGACCGCCCATGGCGTCACCCTATGTAAAATCTCTGCATTTATATTTATTTATTTATTTAAACTTTGACAGGCCTGTTGGTCTAGTGGTCAGTGGACCTGACTGCTATGCGCAAGGTCGTGGGTTCGATTCCCACCTACAAATGTTTGTGTGATGAGCACGGTCATGTTCTTTGTCTGGGTGTAATTTTATCTAAAATATGTATTATGGTGTGTGTGTGTGTGTATTTAGAAATATATATGTATGTTTATCAGTTGTCTAGTACTCATAGCACAAGCTCTGCTTAGTTTGGGACTAGATGGCGTTGTGTGAAAGTTGTGGAATATTATTATTATTATTATAACTTTTCGCACAAATGGTACAAAGGCGGACTTATATCTGTAACTTTTTTGGTGTTACCTAATAAATAGCATTCTATTCTAATATATTTTTGAAGGAATAGTGCAGCAATCTCTTTTTAATAATTCCTTTTATTAATTTTATCGTTATTTTTTCAAAATATACTTCTTTTATTGACATTATACCACGTCTAAGTGACACCACTATTGCCTGCAATTACATAACCCATGCCTACATCGACTACTTGGACATGCAGTCTACTTCTTTTTCTGTATATTGCTTTATTTAGTCTTAGTTTTTTACTTTTCTACCTGGATATTTGGATAAAAAAAAAAAATAATGAAAAAGGTAGTTATCACATAAATACAGCTCTGTACAATGTAACAAGTAGTTCATCGACCACATACTCAGCAGCGTGTTCTCTATTGGCTCCTATAATACAGACGTTTTTGCCTAGCGCAGGAATCATGGCTTTATTTTGTATAGTACACATTTTTTATGCCAATAAAATAATTTATTTTTATTATCTATGCATGCGCGTTATTCAAGTCGCCGTTACAGTCATCTGAACTTAGCCTAAGTATAAATTTATATCTCCAGTTACCCTTTGCAGTCATAAAAGAGTACGTACCTTGAGCCTTTGGCAGTTACTCGTATACCTTTGCGTACAGTACGACTGCAAAGAACTTTACTGGAAACTTGAGATTCTCTGTGCTCTGAGGCCCTAGCACGAACATGCGACTTAAATGTAACGTAATATCGAACGACTTTGTTTTTATCGAAACAACTATTTTATAGCATTTAGGTTTAAATTTCTGCGACAAACGTGATAACTATATACCCATAGATATGAATCAAGTCTTAAAACTAAGTGAGTGAATTTCTCAGGCGAAAAATTTACGCGTCTAGGCTGAAAACGTAGTGCTGCTTTACAGATAATGCAACGATTTTTTTTTTCAGAATTAAGAAGACGTGAATCTAAATGAAGCCACTTAAATTACATTTATAAGACTATTACTTTTTAAGAAAAAAATCAGTAAACGACGAATTATCAATTTCTGTAGCTTGTCCACAATCACTTTCATACACAACATTTACCTCTGATGAAGATAATTTCCAACATATATAGGAAAAAGTATTTTGATTGCGTTAAGTAATATTTGACCTACAAGAAGCTAATTATTTTTGAATGTTTAGACTCATAGTTAATGAATACATGTCAACGGTAGTTTTGTCCGAGCGAAATTACTAATTTCTGTGGTCATTTTGTTTTGCCGTCCTGAGCTTCCACCAACGAGTTTAAACGAACAATAAATCCCTGCCCGGCAAGAGACAGTCGTGCGCTTACGCGTGGTGAGACTGATAATGCATCATATCGCCACGTCTTCCGCCAAAACTGTAAGTTACATGATTTCAGTTTACTCGGAACGAAATTTTGCAATTTCGGTGATCAGGTTTTAAAAGGATTTTTTTAAGAAATAAAGGTATCACTTTTATGCATGCTAAAGTAGCCTTTGGTACACATTTAAGATTATAGAAAACATAGTCATAGCCTTGATAGTTTCTTGTAATTTAAAAAAAATAGCCACGTTTCCAATTTCTGTGGTTTCCGTGGCATCTGGGTGTACACGGAAATTACACGACACCACAGAATTGTACCTATCAATTATTTTATTCATGTTAATGAAGGTTTTTGAAAAGAAACAATATTTTTTATGCCGAAATTACTTTGACAGAACTCATTTAACATACCTAGTTATAGATTACACAGAGATAGCACTATCCAATCCTTTAAAGTCTGTTTAATCCTCCTCATGCCTCATGCCTCCTTTCATAATCAAATATGAGAGTTTAAATTGACTCAACAGTATTTTATATATCTTTTTTATTTTAGGAATCCATAAAAGAAAAAAGTAAGCCAAGAAAGGTTAAAAAAGAAGAGGATTACGGAGCAAAAAAGAAGAGTAAAAATTAAAAGCAACCCTGTCAAAGCTGAGGAGTTGCGTAGGAAAGATCGAGAACGTTATCATCGGAAAAAAGCAGAAGGAAAAATTTTACCTCTAAGTGAGATGCCAGCTCGACCTCGTAGACTTAACAAAAAAGAAACAAAATTAATTTTAGAAATTACTATAAAAGACAACATCAAAAAAAGGAATTAATCAAACTACTCTCTAGTTCCATCAGTCTCATTTTTCCAAAATATGAATAGTGATATAATGTCAAAATTTGACAAAACCATTGAGACTGATTATGACGCTCACATTGTATATTCCAAAGAATTAATTACCAGAATTAAATTTTAATATTTTTGATAGTGATGATGACAATATTTTCTGAAGATTTTCACCATGTTAGTGATTATTTATTTAAAGAATATTTCAGGGCGATAGCTTTTATTGAGCTACTATTATGATGACTAAATTACTAATTTTGATTACTAATTTTGTCATTTTGATACGTAAAAGGTATCAAAATTAATGCTAACTGATTGACTGTGTATAGCAATAATTACTTATTTAGTTTTAAGATTCTCAAAATAAGAAAATATAAAAAGTATTGTTTGATTTTGAGAAGTAAACTGTATTATTTCCACAAATATGTAAGTAATTTGGATTTTTTTTATTTTTTTTCAAATTAATCATAATATGCTAATCAGAATTTGTTATTTCATTCCTAGGATTTGACATTATATAAGTTTGATAAATAATTATAAGTAAAATTTAAACTGTTCCCCATCATAGGGGTAAAAAACATAATCAGTTCCTTGATTGCTAACTTTGTTAGACTGATTTAAACAATAGTACACCACGTTGTATTTTTATAAATGTTTATTAAAATGATTCGTATTATATCAGTTTTTTTCATTATACCTTTTCTTTCTTCATATTACTAAAAATCATTTTTTAGTAATGCACAATTTCAATACACACGCACAATTTCTGTGTCACCAATACAATTTCATGGCAATAATAAAAAGACATTGCCCATCTCCCAAACATCGATGAGCCCAAAATTTGATGAACCGTTATAAGTTCCAAATGGGTGTCATTTATTAGTTTAAAATATCAACTTTAAGCTGCCTTAGTTTCAGTTTCATTGACAATTGCATTATCAAGATATATGGGGTCAAACCCAAAGTGAGGTTATATTAGAGATTTTGTTATTTAACAATATATTTTGCAATTATCAATCTGGTAATGTTCAGATGGCTTATAGTAAGTAAACTCTTGAAACAGTGTGAATGTTATACAGTGGATAATCCATTAGTACCTAATACCTACTTATAGAAAAAAATAGAACAACTATTTTTACAAATGTGTTTTCTATTGAAATATAGTTATGGATTCTGTAAAAATAATGCAATATATACTTAATGATTATTAAGTAGATACATTTATTTATATAATATTATATTAATATTAATAATCCCACATGCCCATTTCAGATACCTAGTGACCTAGATACAATACCTTTTTAGTGCATAGATAAGTTTAAGATTCCCAGGTAAACTATAATGTGGAATTAGATTAGTTTTAAATAAAGAAAACAAACATTTTGTAGCTAGTCATTCTCCTTTATTAAATATTTCATATTAGTCATTCGTTTTCATACACAATTAAAATAGAATCTAGGAAGTGTGCAGGGGTGAAATATTTTCTTGGTACCTAGCCCAACTCAAGTACCAAAATAAATAATTGTCATAACATGCGCACAACAACCTACTGTACGCCTTCCTACTACACAATTACAATAATATTGCAATATTGCTTGCCTTCCACTTAGAGAGCTGATATGTTTGTGAATTTTTGCTCTTAGTAACCAAGTACTATTTGAAGCCGACAGCTCTCTAAGGTCATTATCAACCACCCTCCACACTTCTATTACATAGGAGCCATCTGCCCTTACGTGTTCCCCATAATAGGAACGAGCCTGTCGTATTTGGTATGTTCCTAGGGAAACTAATACTAATTGATATGTAAGCTGTGGAAAATCTGTTATTACATTGCTATCAACTGGTGTTGGTCTAAATTCTGCTCTTCTTCTGTTTAAATTATTTTGTATAACATAATCTATTTTATAACCTATTTTCCCTGTGCATGTTTTCATTTATTATTTGGAGAATTTCCCTGGCATCATCCCGGTTAGTAATAAGCCACCTCAAAGTCTTGCATCAAATGCTTAGATGCTAAATTAAAATACTCTTGCCTAACAAGCTTAAAATCTCTTTTAAATCTACCATTCACTACTTCCACTACCCAACGACAAATGGTGACTGCCCTTGATTTGTTTGCTTCTATTGTCGACAACTGTGTTTCACCCTGTTGTAACGAAGCAGGTACATATGTTCGATAGCCACACATATTAAGTAAGGGCATCCCAAAATCCCCTATCAGGACAAATGCGTCACCAGCCTCAAAATATTCTCACATTGCGGAACCATTTCTGAATTCTTGCTTCATTATTTTGGCATCTGACATTGTAGCTGGATAGGGGCCTAAAACATCTATTATATACCCATCACTACAAACTATTAAAAATGGTTTAACCAAATTCCTATATTTATGCAAGCTGTCGATAGCCACACATATTAAGTAAGGGCATCCCAAAATCCCCTATCAGGACAAATGCGTCACCAGCCTCAAAATATTCTCACACTGCGGAACCATTACTGAATTCTTGCTTCATTATTTTGGCATCTGACATTGTAGCTGGATAGGGGCCTAACATCTATTATATACCCATCACTACAAACTATTAAAAATGGTTTAACCAAATTCCTATATTTATGCAAGCTGTATGTATCCTTTTGGTACATGTAATTGGAGCTTTTTTGCACATATATATATGTGCCATCAAAAATGACTACAGGTTTGCTTTCATTATTGTTAATGCTAAACAAACCACTTGGGATCATTAATGTTCTCTCAGTTATTTGTTGTTTATTTATATGATTTAGGCCTAAATGATGTGGCACATAATCATTAAACATATGTTTTCTTGCTTTTTGCATTAATCGTTCTAATGTTGACCGTGGTATTTGGAGTAAAGTGGCCAATCTGTCATCCGACTCTCCAGTACGCAGTTTCATAAGGTATGCTGCTATAGCTGTTACACCTCTAGACATCCGTACCAAGCTTGGTAATTCTGATAATAATTGGTGAAATTGGTCTTTTGAGAATCCAATCCAATAATAAAAAATATGGTCTTCAATTGTGTCCACATCCTCAAATTCATGGTAGTAGAATTGGTGGTTTTTAAAGCCAACATATCCTGAATATGGCTTGCTGAGAAACTATTTATATAATTATTAGTAATACCTATTAAAACGTCCCATGATTCTACACCATACATATGGTAATCACACAGACGATTATTGGGTGGTATATATAGATTGTGCCTATTAAGCAGGTCTTTTCTTAAAGAATCTGGAATTCTGTGTTTTCACTCCTCCCACAATCTTCGATAAAACACCTCTCTGTTTCAATAGCCCTAATATAATCAGGTAAAATAATTGTTGCCTCACTAGTGTGTGATGGATGCTGAACTACTTGCTCAGTTGAAATACCCGACTCAGCAGGCACAGATTCTAACACTTCGGCTGTTGAAATAGATGCTCCAGGCATTGGTGGAGCGGAAACCGACACATCAGATGCTGATGTTGATGGTTGTGATGTGAAGTGCG
The DNA here is from genome assembly GCA_949629135.1 of Eremobia ochroleuca. NCBI lineage: Eukaryota > Metazoa > Arthropoda > Insecta > Lepidoptera > Noctuidae > Eremobia > Eremobia ochroleuca. The sequence continues at coordinate 18,358,994 of OX451385.1, forward strand.
GTGCTGCTCTGTCTGCTCTCACCCAACATGAGTGGCATATTGCACTTTGGGCTCCAATCTGTGAAAAATATATTTTATTGAAAACCTGAGTTGTGAAGAGAAACATGTGATTTTAAAAGGTATATGTGGTAATATGTGAATACTCACAGTCCTGGGTTGAATCCACTCTCTTATAACAATATATCCTCTCTTCCCGTTCAGGATAAGTTCTCAGCCGATGGGATTGTGTATTCCGTAATAGAGAATGACCACAATGCATGCATATATGGACATGTCCATGTGTAGCTGGCCTCTCTTCAACTGATCCATGTACAAGTAGGCTATCAACGGCCAAATCCCAACAGGCCTGGCATAGATGATGACCAGGTTCTACCTAAAATATGTTACAATGTAAGTATTAGTAATACAGCATGTAGGTTACTGTCAATATGTCTATGGTTTGCATGCAGGTAGTGAAAATCTAGCCTCTCATAGCGGTGAAGAATACACTATTAAATATTTGTCTGTATTGTTTGTGTAGGTACTTACTGTTCGGGGAGCAACCCATCCACGTACAATAGATAAGACAGATTCTTCATTTAAAGCACGTCTTCCCGTTATATTACAACGAGAAGTTGCAATACCGCAATTAATACAGTTGTCCATCACGATAGGTGGTATCGAAGTCCAAAATAACAAGCCGTAGTCGAATCAAAGTAGCAGATAAAAAGTCCGTTTTCGCGCTGAGGTAGTTCGTGAAAGCAAGATTGGTCAGATTCCGTCAAGCAGCCAAAGTCGTTAGATAAATCACCGAAAACACGAATATTGCAACACAACACAGTATTCACTATGTCTTACGCGCGAACTATTCGCGAAAAGTTTTTCATATACTGTCACTTTTATTTTGATACTGACATTTGTTTAAAGACTTGACTTATTGTCTTTTTAGCCAATTTGCGACGAAATGCATGATCTCAACAAAAAACAAATAATATTTTTCTATATTTTGCAACTGTAAATTAATTTTTTTTTTATGATTTTGATTTATCATAAAATAAAGTATTTTTTCCACATTTTGTTTTTTCTATAACAAGCTGGGCCCAGAAGTGGGCGATCCTCTTTCTGTGGCTCGCAAATTTCGGTGGCCCAAATAACTCTCTAAATAATATAATTATATAATCCCCTTTTAGAAAATGTATCTAAAATGTGGATATGTTGCGCTTTACTAATAAAGTTTTTTACAAAACCTGAAAATGAAAATGTCCATGGAAATTAGGTAAAAAATCGAGTTGTTGAAATTGACTCAAGTAAATATATAGGGTGACTGGTAATTAGTGACCGATACTTAAACACATGATTCTACTCATCATTACAAACAACTTTTACTATCGGACCAAAACCGAAATCGCGAAAAAAAAATCAGCTGTTCCCTACATTTATGTTCGTACGAGTCGTCAAAATGTAGGGAACAGCGGATTTTTTTTTCGCGATTTCGGATTTGGTCCCATAGTAAAAGTTGTTTGTAATGATGAGTAGAATCATGTGTTTAACACGTTCACGCCGGCGCGGGTCACCGGTAGCCCGCACTAAACTGACTCATCGGCGGCGCGGCCCACCGGTGACCCGCACTAAGCTGTCCTATCGGGCGACGCCGCCTCATAGCAAAACAAATGAAAATCGGCCCCGGCGTGAACGTGTTAAGTATCGGCCACTAATTACCAGTCACCCCGTATAAGGAGCCAAGGGCTGGCTTTTACCATGGCCAGAGGCTAAGCATTGCCATACAACGCAACGTCGCAATGCCGGCAGTCTCTTGAGTATATTACCAGTTGACAGCGAGGCAGATGAATTTTTCGACGCCTTATTTTAGTTTGAGAATAGTTATAGCTAAGTTAGGATATCATTTCAATTTGTTATTTTTATTAACCCTTAAATGCATCGTGATGATTCCGTCAACCAATCCAATGCCATATTTTCGTTTCCACAGAGCACGGGGATTCCCCAATTGTCAGAGATATTCAATTCACTTTGTTCCCAGTAGATTCGTTCTGATTACATAAAGATGTAAATTTCCACCAGGCCATTAAAAAAAAAGTATTATTCTAAATATATTTTTTTAAAATATTTTTCCTTACTATAGAGCTAATGTTACGTCCAAAAAATTTAATTTGTTTAAAAAGTAAAAATCATGCGATTAAGGGTTAAATAATTAGGTATTAGTTGTTATTTACGTACACCATTATTATTTTAAACTCAAACTCAAAGCATTTATTTCAATTAAACACTTCTACTGGCGCTTTTACTGGCAATATTGAACTGTCAAATAGTCGGTCAATTAGTCAGAAAGTTAGTACTAAGTTAGTTCAGTTAGATAGTTGTTATTCTGAATAAACTAAATATTGTGTGCGGAACGAGTATTTTTTAATTTAAAATCGTTCGAATTTACATGAATAATAATAAAACTTTATATCGGACTACAGTATCTATAGTTTTGTTAGTATTTTAGTGTTAGTAACAATGAGGATGCTTAGGTATTAGATTAGTGTTGTTAGTATCTTAATAATAATAAAACATTTCACTCCCAAGCTGGCACATTACTTTAGTCCGCGCGTTCGTGCTAGGCCCACAGTTCTGAAGGACTAATATATTATGTTTTAAGTTTGCTTTGCTCGGTTTGGTATGCTGGACTCTTTGCTGTGTGTAGAAATTAAATTAAAAGATAGTGTGAAATTTCTCAATAGAGCCACAAGCTGTTTTTAATTGGTTTATTTAAAGTCTTATGCTAGTAGTACAAATAAAATTGATTGCCCACAGCTCTTACACAAATTTAATTTTAGAGTACCGCGTAAACCACCAAGAAAACCCATAACACCTCTGGTCCCTCCACTTCGACGCACAAAGTTCGGTGCAAACTCACCGATACCACGCCTCTGTAAGCTGGTCAACGAGCGCAGCGACCTGTGTGACATACACACGGATAATGTCAAGCATTTTTCACGTGTCTTGGAGTACTAACCGTGTCCCGTTTGAAGACGCCAAACCCAATTAATTGTGCTTAAGTTACAGTTACAGTTACAGCATGCGATTTTATTTAACCGGTCAAATAGCTTTATCTGTTTATACTGTTTTTCTTTTTTTTTTGTTTGTACACAAAATATTTAAGTTAACTATGTTTTTATTTTAAGTTATTTTAAGATATTTTGTCTTAAGATTTTCCTCACTTGTATCTATTCTACTCCTTTTGTAAAGGCAAATATCCTAAGCGTGCGGTGTTTGCCTATAATTGGTTGTGCAGTGATACTTATAACTCGATTGCACACTTATTTATACATACATTACTGTAACAACTGTTGCCAGACCATAAATAAATAAATAAAATAGTGTGTGGCTTGCAATCAACGTTTTGAATTGAACAGGTGTGTTGTTAAATGATTGCTGCCTTAGGTACTGTGAAGAGCTGAGGAGCGCTTCTAAGAAATTATTATTTTGATTGAACGTGTTTACATTTCCTCGGTTAAATTATCACTGTTTTAATCTAAACAAAAAACCTAACACCAAATATTTGACACCTCGTTCTAAACTTGCTTGACTGTTCAAATGTGACCAGAGCCAATTTATTGCCCGCCAGTACTATATAAGGTCAACTTTAGCGAACAAATTTACAGTACCTAAATAATTCTTATACTAAATCTTAATACCTTTGTAATGAAATGATTTATAATTTATTCCTATTGGAGCGGATACCAGCTTCCAAGCATTTCGTGGCATCATCTTTTATTGGAGCTATTAATAAACACCAAAGTAAATTAGTTCAATAACTCATTTTGCCTTCGTCAACTTTAGCAAACTAACTTTTTACATTAAGAGGACCTAGTTCACAGGGCCCTTATTCCCCAAACTTTTAACGACATTAGGTACAGACGCCAGCACAGCAAGCTACTACAATCTGTCAAATTGCTTTAATAGATTTTCAACTTTATCGCCAAAACATAAGGTTCAAAGTTGATTGGGAAAATCTGACAGTTTCGGGTAGCTTGATGTGCTGGCGTCTGTACATAACTTATGGATTATGACCACTGTGCAGACCCCATTTTGTAAATTAATTTATGGGGCGCTAAGTCACGGCACTCAGGGAAGATGAAATGTAGCAGACTGTTAAATATTAACATAAACAGCTACGAAAAGAATGTGTAGTCATTTGAAATGGGTGCTAAAGTGAATTTAAGGGGAAATCTCGGAAAAATAAGTTTTTAATGAGTACGTGAGGTGGACGACCTGTACTCGTATGGTATTGGAAACACGAGGGCCCCTTCCAAGGTATACTACAGAGATACAGGTAACCAGACAGATAAACGGCGAGGAGCCAGGAATCAAGCCTCTTCACAGACGACGAGGCGTGCACCAGCGAGGAGCGATCGACCCGAACCAAACAACAACAAACCCCTCTTCCAGCCGGGACCAACGGCTTAACGTGCTTTCCGAGGCACGGAGGGGTCTTGGTATGTAAAGATGGTCACCCATCCACAGACCAACCGTGGCAAGCGTAGCTTAACCTGATCGATCGACCTGTGCGGCTGTTATTATTTAGCCACGGGCCCCTCTACCTGCCTGTGTCCCACCAGTGGGAAAATTATATGCTGATTATGTTTCTTCTGGTCTGCATCAATATGCGTGTACATAAATAGTTAAATAAATAAACAAAAGTATGGATTCCCCATTCAGCAGAAAATATTATTTTATTTACTTTACCAATCGACAAATACCTAACATACTTACGTATATACATAGAAACGAGTTTGCCCTCTCACAACCTTGTTTACATTGCCCGTATAAATTATATTTAGCAAAAAATCTACTAGCTTCACAAATATGCGTATAAAAATATTATACGGCATTCCAGCATGAATATATAGTAGTTTAGGTGAAGGAACCTGTTGAAGGTGGATGGGAAAAGTTTTACAGTCGCCGTAGACACAAAATAAATAAGTACAGAAGGACGGTTCAAAATCAAAAGTCATTTATTCAAATTAGGCTAACAATCATCACTTCTTCAACATCAAAATTACACAAGTTAGTCCCGCAGAAACTGGCGTGCAAAAGCAGCTGGGAAGAAAAAATGCCGCAACAAACTCTCCAGCAACACAGCGCATTTAGTTGAGAAGATAATAATAATGTATGATGATTTAAATGTTTAAAGCAGCGGTAAGAGTGCGACGAAGCATAAAGTCATGTCCTCTCTAGCTCCCTCGTTTTTAGGCTTAGGATAATGTCGTTTTTGTAGCAAAAAGAATAAAACTTGCGGCATTCACCCGTATACTTACAGTGGACTTAAAAAGTTAGATAACATTTTTCCACTTCAACTTTGGAACATTATGATTTAAAATTCTAGTGATCCCAATGTCTGAACTGCTGTAACGTTATTATTGTCTAATTCAACTACCTTTGATTTATCATAAAAAATAAGTAAGTAGGTCCCTTGGGAGTACCTAATTATTTTTTATTTTATTTTAAATCATTATGGTGGCATTGCAGCTGAACTGGAAAAATGTCAATTCACTTTTGTAGGCCACGCTAACTCAAAATTGCAGATTTTTTAATTATGTCTTGAAAATGAGCTTGTTGTTAAACGTACTATACAACGAACGAAGGCGCACGCACACATAGACACGCTTCACATACAGCGAGTGCAAGCGCACTCACGACCGGCATTTGTTTGAGATCGCCGCCCGTACGCGTCTATGTGTGCGTGTAACGGTTTTCGCTCGTTGTATGGAGCCGACCTTCTGTCCCTATTTATTCTCTTCTCAAAAGGTGTTCTCAATGTATTCATGACACCTGATAAAGCTGATCGACAGTAGTTATTGGCTCCAGAACTTTGATTACAGGTTCTCTTAAAGTTTGATGCCTCGTTTTAACTATTTTAACGACACAGCTTGCTAGCATTGACACTATGAGTTAGCCATGGGTAAGATACACCTCGTAACCTTGTACCCAGAACCCAAGTTTATGTTCAAGACAAGTCACACCTCGAATCGTTGTGGTAATTACTGACGTCACTACTACACACACACAGTATACATGGATGACCTTTCTCACCACCCAACCCAACCACAACACAACCCACAACCCAATGTTTAGTGGTGAAACCCTTCTGCGATGACGTCATAAGATGATGGAATAAGTGCAGAGATATTGAAATCGAGAGTATAAAAAGGCGGAAACATGCGCGCGGTGGCCGTAAGGTAGAGTGTGTTGGAACTGCTTTAACAATGTTTACACCTTATTTTGTACCCAAATTAATGGCAAATAAATGATTTCTGATCCAAAATCAAAATCCATTTATTCAAACTAGGCTGAAAATCAGCACTTTTCGAACGTCAAAATTACAAAAGACAGTGCCCAAAACGCCCGCCCTTCATAGTAAAAGTTGTTCATAATGATGAGTACAATGACAGGGGTCATTGTACTCATCATTATGAACAACTTTGTTGAAATGAAATGAGGTTGTGCGTCGTTTAAGTTAATCGCGTAGCCTTAAAATTAGAATGAAGTATTGATGACAAACTGACACTAAGAATAAGGCTGCCGATTAAAAAAAAAGAGGTTAACCTATGTGCGTAAGTGGCGACCTCTTATGTGGAACTAAGTGTGTGTTAAGTGTTCAACTCTAATCTCGAGCACGAGGTTAGAGTATAATCATCCAATTGTTACTAAAATAGGTTGTGCTAAATCTAAACCGAGATTGTTCTTGGATATGGCTCAGTTGAATTAAAGATATTGTGTGGGTGAAAAGTGGTCCTTATGTTACCTTTGCTGCGTAAAAGAGTAGTACGTATATTACTATCTTCCTGCATCGTCTGTTCCTTAACTCGTTAACTGGGCAGAAGATGTATTCCTGCATCGGAGGTATCTGAAAGATTTAATCAGAATATCTGATGCGATTCTTAGCTTCAGAAAAATGGCGTTGTTCTTTGGCACTTTAAACAGGATGCAATCTATAAGCACTGGTGAAGCAGAATGAATAGTTAATAAGTTAACGAAGTCATCAAGAAAATTTATAGGAAGGGCCTTATGGGGCTTATGGATTATGTTACCTGAAAAGCATTTTTTCATCACTAACAATAATATTTAAGTAGATATTTCCCGCCACCCCAAGCACACATTTTTCAGATGATCTACATCGCAAAGGTTTTTAAATCCTATATCTACATGTTATGAACAAGGAAGATATGAGAAAAATTTCAGTACATCAAACGAACCGCTTCCGCTTCTCCGCATTATCGGCTTGTTAGATCCCGTCAATTTAACTTAATATAAGCAAGTGACGTGAAAATGTTTTGGTCCCTTGTATTGCGATGACACATTTTTTTACTATTTCAATTCAATAAACTTACAAGGAAAATGGATAATAATGTATTGCCCACGTTCCCCAAAAAAAAAAAAAAAATGTTGACTGTAGCATTATGAAACTATGTCTGTCTTTTTTTTTCCTCACTTAGAGAATAAAGATATGTGAGGAAGTTACAGTGATTTAATAAAAAGTTATTGATATGTTAATGTCAATACTTTTTGAAATTACTGAATCTCTAAACACTTTTTGCTCTTGTTTTGCTTTTGTCTTTTTGCTTTTGTACGCTCTTACCCATTCTTCTTTAGTATGAATTAATTGAGTAATTTATTTTGAGTTGAAACTTTGCCTAGAGATTCTATACCGGATGTAATCTTCAGCCCTTTTGATTTAGATATATCCTTTCCGGTTCACGTTGTAAAGGTTCGCTATCACCTTGTTTACTGGCAAATATCACGAGATACGCAGTTTTCAACCAACCCTATTTCCTTCCCATCTAATTAATTGCCAAAGTAGTAAACTAATTTCCCTTTGCGGTGAAGTGACTTCCTTCTAACATGTTACGATCATATACATATATTACGTTATACAGAGTGGCGATGATTATCACACAAGGGCTAATTTCTCCAACGCCCGGTGATTTTATCCGAGGAATAATTTTGAATATTTGACAGTTAAATAATTATGCAAATTATTCCATCACCACTGCTCTCAATACGGTGAAAGAAAACATCGTGAGGAAACCGGCATGTCCTAGAACCAAAAAATTGAAGACATTTGACATCTACCAACCCGCACTGGGCCCGCGTGGTAGATTATAGCCCACTTCCTCTCGAAGAGAGAAGGCGTGTGTCCCCGCAGTGGGAACAATATATGCTGATTATGATGATATGATGACAGTTATTCCAGACAAAAGCTGTCAGATGTCAATTATATTCGACGAATAAAAATTATCTGTCAATTGAAAATCAGCCCTAAACAGTACAGCTGTTACTAGTATTATAAGTTGTCATCAGTCTGTTAAAATAATGAAATAAACAATTTCAGTAAAGACTGATTTTTTAATCGACAGATAACTTTTCACTGTGGAATAAAACTGACGTCTGACATTTTTTGTATGAAAGAAATGTCAAAAATTCAAAACTATTCCTCGGATAAAATTTTCTGGCGTTGGAAAATCAGCCGTAAAAATAGTAAACTGATTTTTTCAAATGACATATAAATAAAAACTAGCATGACTTAAACCACCCTTGACAATAAGGCACTAGATACATGCGGGGCGATGGTATCAACAATTCAACAAAAAGTTTATGGTATTGTTACCAAACAATCACAAATTAAGTTTAGTGTTGTTAAGTACTCAAACGAATAAAAAGATCTAACGGCTAAAATGTTAATTGTTATTAATTATTTTAATTGTGTTTTTTTTTTAAATTACGTAACGTATGACAGAACAAGTGGCTTCAATTAATGTGATAACCTAAAAATACATTGTGTGTCATTCGATACCAACCAAATCATCATGAAAATAACCCACCATTTTCACATCAGATTTATCCAGAATATTACAATGAAATCCCAATAGGAACGCACAATTATCATCCCGAGTTTTCCCACTGAACTTGAATAGGTAAACGAAAGAAAATTATCATATATAGTGAAAATCCGACCACATGTAATCTGGAGGCTTTACACATAATATGATAGGGACGCCGTAAATACCATCTAAGTATTGGATTTAAAAGAGCTATGATCCTATTTCGGTATTATTAGATTGGATTATTCGTAAGTACGAGTATATTAAAATTTAACAAAAAAAAAAAACGGGCTTGTGAGTCCATGAATAGGATGGAGAGATCTTGGTATGTATAGATGGTCATCTTTACTACCCAAGGCCACTACGGGCCTCGAAAGGTAAGTTAAACCGTTGCTCCCGGCTGTCATTCGTGGACCTTGGACAGTCGTTACGGGTCTTACCAAGGGGTATGGTATTACCCAGTCACTGGCTTGTGGAGGTCAGATAGACAGACGCTCCATGAAAAACACTGATATTCAGCTGCATCTGGTTATACTCCAACATAGTTGGGGCAGATGATGATTAAAATTTAATAAAATTATTTGGTGGCTCACGGCATGTCACGTTACGCCTTTCAAAATTACGTAAGAACAACTTTGACACCTAAGTGCTTTTTTTTTTTTACCATTTATGTACATATTTTATTATTCAAAAACAACTAATACCTAATTAATACTAAAAAATATGCAAATATTATATACAAGTATATAACAAAAAACCAAAAAAAAAAAATATATAAAGAAAAAGGCAGGAGCTCATTGGGCATTAAAAAATTCATCCGCATCGCTGTCAATGGGGTAAGTGCCCAAAAGGCTGGCAGCATTACCACGTTGGATGGCAATGCTGATACTTTGGCCAAAAAATAGGCCAGCCCTCTGGTCACGTGAAGAATCAACCAACCGTTTGGCGATGTCCCGAAATATTTGATGAGCACTCGGACCCCAAGGCCCTAGTGTTTCAACCCCAAACGGCTCAAACATATATGTTCCAAGGAGATTGGAGTATTTGTGCCGTTTGAGGTTTTCCGCACCTGCAGCAGCCGCTCCAGCATAGCCCACCGTGCTTGGAAGATGGGATGGCGCAAGGGTGTCGACACAGGTTGCATCCCACACCAAAGGCCTACCCAACTTCCAAGGCATTATAGTCATTCCATCTGGCCTCTTCCCATCGTCGCGCGCCAAGCCATTGGGTTCTAAAATAGCTGGCACCCCGGCGGTGACAAGAGCCCGACGGATGATGTCGTTAATGCTGGCGTGCCGTGCCATCCGACCAGCGCTCTTGCTGCAGGAAAGGCCATGGTGTCCGAGGCAGTCGACTGCTTCACCGCATTGACAGCGATGTGGAGCTCCGCAAGGAGCGCCCAGACGTAAACATGTAGCGAGTCGGAATGTGGTGTCACCCAGCATAGTGCCTATGTTGGGTGACGGAAGCGCCTGAAGCCAGAGGCCCGACTCCCATTCACCCACAGCCAGCAGGCGAGCACGCTCAGCAGTATAGGTGGACGTATTAATAAGTTTATTCCGTACCAACCTGCAGAGCGGCTCATCCCACTGTCTCTGGGAAAACGGGTTCTCGGGCTGAACCGTATTCGGGCAAGCCACTTTCCAGGCCTTCACCGCCTCGGTCAAACACGGCACTTCAGAGTCAACCTGAGCAGGAATCAAGATTCGTGTGGTTAACTTATCTGTGCTGTGGACCGAGGATAGGAACGCCGGTAGGCTTACACTAGAAATTTTGCGGACGCCGAGCCCACCAAAGCGAATGGGTAATGTGGCTTGTAGCCACGCGCGGTCGTCCAAAGCCACATTTAAAATGGATGTAAGAGTGTTGCGAATAATATGATCGATTTTGTCCAAAAGGTGTGGCTGCTTCCATAAGGAGGAAGAGCGGAGAAAATACATAAAATTTGGACCGAAACAACAATATCTGATAAGGGTGAATGCCGAATGTAAATTAATTTTAGAAAGTCTGTCCGAAATATCGTTAAAATGTTTAATTTTTTCGTCGACAAATGGTGAAAAACTTTCTTCTAAAATTGGGGAACCTAGGAGGTGGAATGAATTTTTTTCCAAAACTTTGATGTCTGGGGCTATTAAATTAAATTTCTGTATAGTCGAATGTCTGTCAGTATTGTCACAAATATAAATTTCACATTTTGAATTGTTGAGGTCAAGGCCGATGGATTGGAACTGCTGCTTTAGGAATTGCAGATCTTTTAGAACGGTGTCTACGTCACCTCCTAGTGTTCCATCATCTAAATACCACACATTGAATTTTGAATTTAGTTGTTGTATTATGGGATGGATAGCCAAACTGAAAATGACTGGCCCAAGAGGATCACCTTGTTGGCATCCGACTGCAGATTCCAAAACGTTGTCTTTATATAATAATTTTGATGAGTGCCTGTAGCACTGCCAAATAAAACCATAAATTTCTGGTAACTCCTTTTTTACTTCAGCCAGCAAAGTGTCCCTGTTAATAGAGTTGAAGGCGTTCTTAACGTCAACCTTGAGGATGACCTCACCTTTATTGGCATTTAAAAAACTAGATAGGGCATGTACGGCAGCCTCGCAGCCTCCTTTGGAACCAAAGCCAAGCTGTAGGGGCTGGAACTTGTTGGACAGAATGTTACCGTATAATTTGCAGCATATTTTGGCTGCCGTACGCCTGTAGGTGCACCCAACGGCAATGGGACGAATGCCGCCGTCCCTCTTGCGCAGGGCGCATAAATTGGCCCCGTATAAGACATCGACGACGGCATCATTCACACCGCCGTTGAGCATCAGATTAATTAGAGCCGCAAGCTCCTTCAAAAGTGACTCACCAGCTTCCCCGGCGCCTGAACTCAATAAGTCTTTTAAATGTTGAGGAGTCAGGCCGTCGAGACCGCCAGCGGAACCACTTCGAAAGGAGTTCACGGCTGCAATCAGCTGGGGGGCAGTAACATTAAAAGGCGTTGAATCTGGATCGAGAGGGAGGGGGGGGGTTGGGAAAGGTGAGACCATCCGCAGGCGCTGGATGTTTACTCTCCAGGGCTGAAAAGGTTTCTGGAGAGTAGGGCGCCACCACATCGCTACTGAAAAGTAGCCTGGCCGCTCCCCTGATATCACCTTCGCTTAATTTGGATTCTACATGTGAACATAACCCTTTTCCTGAAAGGTTGTTGAAAACAGGTAATTTTGTATCCAAAATAAGAGTCGAATTGATGCAATTGTCTTTAATTTGAGTTGTCAATGTTTTTTTATTTGCCAAATTTTTTTGAACATGTAAAATCCTATAAGGGAAGGTGAGTAGTTGCTCCCAGGCACTTTCTGAGTTCTCCTGGGTCACAAGACGGAGACATCGTGCCAAACTAAACGCAACAGACCGTCTCGCACCCCGGGGAACTCTTTTTAATACTGGGGTTGAATTTTTTAATTTTGCCAATGTTTTCCATAAACTTTGATCTAGAATAGTTGATGTAGGGAATGTGGGTGGGGGGCACAAAGGTACACTGTGAGGTTTGTGAACCTTGCCATAATGTATACGTAGCCCCCGTTCGCCTTTGAAGAAGCGTGGCTGGGAGCAATGGGGACATCTCACCTGGACATCAAGCGATGTGGCAGGTTGACTGGCACTATTTCCGACGTCGCTACAGCCGGCATTTACCATAGGTATAAATACACTTACCTAAAATAAAAATAATTATGAACACTACACAAAATAAACTTCAATTATTATTTACACTGATAAAATAAAAAATAAAGATCGACAAGAAAAAACGATAGTAAATAAAATTGACTGTTATGTCACTTGGTGACAGGAGCTTGACGGCTGCGGGCCTGCGGCGCACTGGTGCAGACAGACGCAAACGCGCAGGCCTAGGGCGCCGTGTTCTGCGATATTTTCACTGCCACAGTGCGCCAGGTAGAGATAGATTACTCCTTCGTCTTCAAATGGCAGTAACCTTTTTCAACTTTTCTTTGGTAGTTTTTGAGTTGGCTTCAACAATACGATTTTTTCGACTTATTTTATATTCGTCCCAAACTTCAGAAATCAAGCCCCATCCTGCAGTCCAGATGAACTGGTTGTCGGCCAAATTATAATTTACACCAGTGATGGATGCATAGCGGACATTGTTGTGGTGTGCGATGAATTATCATAATATCTTAGTACATTTATATCGATGACAACCAAATAAAAAATTAGATATATGCCACAATGTTTTCGCAGCCAAAATGTTCTCCAAATTAAATATTAAATATTATTATTATAATTATCTCCGTATTTGAACACTTAAATCCGAAATTCTAATTTTAAATCATATTAAAGAAGTTTTTCATTTTCAGTGCTTTTTGTTTAGTTTCAATTTTGTATTACACTTAAGATTAGTCTTCGGTAATATTTCAGCCAATTACGCCTCTCGTACCTACTCCCATCTTTCTATGTGTTCGTGGTCCACAAAACTCCAAGCAGGGGGCTTACTGCTTACCATATTAGGTGGAAAATGGCCGAAGAAACATGTTTAAGATAAATATATTGGACAGTTCCACTCAATCTATGTTGTTCAAAATACCATTTGACACCAATCTACATGGTCTTTACATGATCTGACGAACATTATGTCTGGAATGTAAAAGAAACTGTGATCTCTGAGTTTGTTTCGGCCTTTCTTCCCAGAGTATTCAGATAGGAAACGCCGACCTCATCTGGTTTTTAAAATATGATTGATTTGTTATGGTGTTCGTATAAACCTACTTACAGAAATAGAATCATTTATCATAGATTCTTTCTGGGTGTTAATAAAAATAACACTAGACTCCGATAACTATTTCATCTGCCAAACATACAAAAGCAAGTAATTTTTCCGTGGATTGTTATGACAGTTGAGAAATTACATTTCCTACATTAGATTTTGACAGCCTAGAGGTACAGTCCTTTCAGTTATTTTACGTCTGTTTTGCATTACTGTCAAAATCACAGTGATCTTTATTCTCGTTACAATAACGTTGCTGTTGCGTTGATGCCATAGACTAATCTGTCAAAATCACATTGATCTTTGTTTACGTTATATATAATAAGGATGTAGTTGGGTTGCGGCTGTCAGTTTTTTTTTTTTTTTTCTTTTGGTTTCGCACGGTTTGTGCATTCAGCCAGTGTCACGTTTTCATCTTATATTACAAAAAAATAAAAAAAGAAAAAAGCAAGAAAAAAAAAAAGATAGGGAAGACTGTCAGAGTTGTAGCTGTACAAAGATCTTTTGGCGCATAGTCAAAATTGGAACGCCGCCATCTTGATTTTTCAATACATTTTTTAAAAACAATTAACTACACTAAATGTTCACCAACAGCGTCCCCTGTCAACTCCATTCGAGCGTGAAAAGATCGTAGTACAGTCCTTTCACAGTTAATTTATATTACCCCTGTTTTGCATCACTGTCAAAATCACAGTGATCTTTATTATCATTCAGATAAGGTTGCTGTTGGGTTGCAGCCACTGACAGGTCTGTTAAAATCACTCTGATCTTTATTATCGTTATGATAAGGTTGCTATTAGGTTGCTACGAGTACTCTTACAGGTAAAATAGCTGTGAACGGATTGTAGCTATAAGATAGTAGCTCAGTAGTAATAGACACAAAGCTTCAGCACTTTGATTTCTGAGCTAGAACCAAAGTGTGATTGGTGTTTCCGTGAGAAAAACCAATCGCAACCTGTGATTGGAAATTTAGCACAATGCCCGATGAAGCTTTGAAACCGAGCCTAATACGATTTGGTCTCGCTACGGTACTACCGTTCCTCTGTATTCCTTTTCCTTCTGTGATTTTTGTATTAAGGATGATATCCATAGACTGTGGCCTGCACAATGGAGGGTCGGGGAGATAGATGGGTGGAACTTAATCACTTTAATTAAGGGGCAAATGCCGGGGTAGTCCGTCAAATTGAAATTTTCTTAATGTTTTTTTGTTTGATATTTAGCCCTATTGATTGATATTTTCATGAAATAGTCATTCAATATAGTTAAACTTAGAGGTTTGTGTTGAAGAGTTTACTGATTATATACAACGTGTAACGTTAAATGAGCAAAACCTGAAAATAGTTTGATCAGAATAACGAGCAGAATTAATTGAACCAATTTTTAATACAGGTCACATTTTTCAAAAAATCTTCATTAAAAACGTTGCCGTGTCTATTTATTAATAGGTCAAGCAAGCCAATGTCAGCGCGGCGTAGCGGCCCGGTGACGACTCCTCCTTCGGTAAAGCGTCGTCGCAGACGCAAGAAACGATCTGAATGGTCAGTAAAACTAAAACAGCACTTAAAACCTTTACAATTTTTTTAATGACTTATTTTCTCTCTGAAATTAAATTCAATTGAATTATTATAAAAATCAGTTGAGGTGTCTGAGGATTTGCGCATTTAACGTTACACGTTGTATAGAATATCAATAAGGTAAATGTTCTCATTACACATGATGCGTGATTACTTCACCCGATTCACGACATTTCGTGAATTGGGTGACACGACACACAAACAACGTGGGATAAAACAAACGTAGGTTTTGACCACTAAAATACTAGCTTTGAAATTATATAAAATGATCAATAGAATTAGCATAAAAATGATTATTAAAATCTTGATTATGATTGTAAATGTATGCTTGATCAATCTCTAGCATCAGCGGGATGACACTGACAGCTCACTCCACGCAAGTTTTCCCGGTGAGATTTGTAAAGAATCGTTTGGCAGTACACGTTTACTTTAACAGCCTATTTGCATAGTTATCCCCAACGGTGTGTTTGCGGCTTTACGGGTAGGTGCGGTAAAATTAAACGATACTCGATAAAATCTTATATCTGTTTATAGAAGAGATTATTATCCCGATACTTAAATACTAATGTGCCATCTTCATTACTGAACACTTTGTCATTGATATCTCAATGATGAAATTCAAATTCATATTTATTTATTATATTTCCTAGGATGTAGGTTTACATCGTCATAATCTATACCTAGCCTTCCAGTCTAACCGGATGCAGCTGAATATCAGTATTTTACATTGAGCGACTGACTATCTGACCTCCACAACCCAGTTACTGGGTAATACCGGTTGTCAGACTAGGGCTTCTGACTACTAGACTGTCAAAGACCCGCGACTGACAGCCGGGACCAACGGCTTAGTGTGCTTTCCGAGGCACGACGGGGTCACGATATGTAAAGATGGTCACCCATCCACAGATCGATCGCAGCAAGCGTAGCTTAACCTGATTGATCGACCAGTGCGGCTGTTATTATTTAGTCACGGCCCCTGTAGGTTTACAACGTATGAGCTTAGAACTATAATAGCCCCTTTATATTCTACTATTACATATGGTGTGTAAATATTTAATTTTATCTTGCACAAAACTATTATTTTAAATAAATATAAAAGACAGCAACAACAAATAACTCTTATGGTGCGCCTCTGACTGTCGCACCATAAGGGTTCCTTTTTACCATTTTGGAACGGAACCCTAAAAAGTAACTCCGCTACCCAACTTTCGGACGAAGCAAAAACCCAGGGGAGATTTAAATTCTCCAACTTTTACATCCCCAGAGATCAAGCCCGTTTTGGGCTACCCCAAAAGACAAAATTTCCCTCAAGAAACGTAACTCCGCACAGATTTCTATAGAAAAGCAGCAAATTACACGTAAACAGAAACAGCACTAAACATGATAAATTGATGGAAATTAAAATGTACGGAGCTAAGGGCTAACAGTCCTCTCGACGCTAAAACTAGACATTAGTTCTAGTCTAAGGGACTCTTACTGCTGGAGTAAATCACTTAGTTCTTACACTTCGTAATGGGGACGTATTTGTTCTAAGCACTGGACTGCAGAATGCATTGATCACCTTTAAGCAGTAGAAGTTTTTTGCCTTCACCTTTTTACTAACAATCTACTGTGAAGGTTTTAATCTGGATTTTTTTCTCTTCAAACCTTCACGAATGTTTGTGAAGACAAACATTATTTAACTATACTGCTGGAGAGTTTGTTGCGCCACTTCTTCTTCCCACTGGGCGACGTAAGACAGTCCCCCAGCTGTGCGATTGTGTAACCATCACCGTGAAAACTTAGGTGAAGTGAGCGTGGAGTGAGCTGTCAGTGTCATCCCACCTGATACTTAGGGATTGACCTTTTACTCTAGGAATAAAATAGATTAAAAAAAAAACAAAATTGATATTGTGACTGAGTTTCTGTTTTGCAATTTTATTTTAAAACCCCACAAAATAGTAATGTTTTGTCAACTAAAATTCTAGCTTCGAAATTATATAAAATTATCAAAAGAATTAGCATAAAAAAATATTATAATCACGATTATGATTCGTCAATGCCTAGCATCAGTGGGATGACACTGACAGCTCACTTCACACAAGTTTTTACTGTGACATTTTTACAGAATCGACCGGCAGGACTGCCTTAGGTATGTAATTTTGACGTTCGAAAAAAATAATAATATAACAATAAAAACTTTATTGCATAATAGGTGTTGCAGTAAATACATTAAAAACAGTTGCAATTTAAAAATGAATACTGGTATACAACATAAACGGTCCACTTAGATAGGCTACATAGTAGCCTGTAGTAAAGAGATGATGAAAACTGCTGATTTTTAGCCTAATTTTAATAAATGACTTTTGATTTTGCTTAAATTTTAAAAGAAAACTAAATTCGAGAGCCAGTCCCAACAGCTGACAGCGGTATATCTTTAATATAAAAGTGCTCGATACTAAATAATAATCTTATAACGGTTTATCAGAGTTTGATTACAGTAGCATAGATCACGGAGATCTCACAGTACATAGATATTTGTCTGCGACGTTAACGAATTGAGAAACTTTCGTGACTTTAAGGACACAATAGCTTATACTGTAGGTACCTATCTGTTTCTTGACAAATGCTAATTACAAAACTGTATATTGAATATAGCATCCGCCCGCAACTTCGTTTGCGTAGAATTCGGAATTCCCGCCGTTTAAATCCTATTACCCATTTTCCCGCGGTAAAAAGTAGCCTATGTTCATCAGTGATAATGTCGGCTTCTAATGGTAAAACAATTTTCCAAATCGGTCCAGTAGTTTCGGAGCCTATTCAATACAAACAAACAATCAAATCTTTCCTCTTTATAATGTTATTGAAGATTAGTTAGGTACATGACTTATTAGAGGGTAATAATGAAGAAAGGTCTATTTAGCTTTGTTCGTGTACATATTGTACATTTATTTGACGTGTATCTATCATACGATTTCAAAAGCTCTATAATTCAATATCATCATCATCTGCCTAGCCTTTTCCCAACTTTGTTGGGGTTGGCTTCCAGTCTAACCGGATGCAGCTGAATACCAGTATTTTACATGGACCGACTGCCTATCTGACCTCCACAACCCAGTTACTGGGTAAACGATACCCCTAGGTAAAGTCTTACATAGGGGTCCACCAGTCTGTTGTCAGAGTTTCGGGCTTCTGACTACCCGTAACGACTGTCAAAGATCTACGAATGACAGTCGGGACCAACGGCTTAACGTGCTTTCCGAGGCACGGAAGGGTCTCGGTATGTAAAGATGGTCACCCATCCACAGACCAACCGCGGCAAGCGTAGCTTAACCTGATCGATCGACCTGTGCGGCTGTTATTATTTAGCCACGGGCCCCCCTATAATTCAATATTATTGGAACAAAAATACTTAGAAACTTTACTCTTTTACCAAACAAACTGATGTAAAAGACGGAAATAAGCCGCTTGTTCAAAAATCACAACAGCATTTACAGGTGAATTTGGTCCGACAGCGGTGTTGCAATTAGCAATTTTCAACCCCAAACAGCGTCAACGCTTTCAAACGCTAATCCCGTCATTACCACAAATTGTCGTACAAGCGACAATCTGAAGCTTCAGCCTTCGAACATCCAACTTCCGAATACATAATTCACCAACCCTATTGCTTGTTTCTCGTGAATTGAGCGCTAGACGCAAAATATGTCAGCGTTTCATTTCAAATTCCGAAACCCGTTGAATTACTAGAACCCTAGTACCTTCGAGTTTATATCAAAAGCCAGGGTCTGACATTTTCAAGACATTCCTGCGTCTGATCTCTGACGAATGCTCTAATTTCAGGTCTGATATCGGAACGTGAATTATTCATGAGTTCGCTGTACAAAGGTGGAAATTATCTGCGATACCGAGGGCATACATTATGATAGGATCTGATGAGGCGTAGTAGATAAAAAATTTAGAAATTCTCAAAGATTGAATGGTTCGTTTAGCTTAAAGAATTTTCTTTTTAGAATTTCGGTCATTATTGGATAACATTATGTAAATAAGGACTCCACGCCTTTTTATTGAAAGCAGTGGTGGCCCAGTGGTAACGTCCGTGACTTACGAGTTGTGGGTCGTAGGTTCGAACCCAGACAGGTGTTTTACGTTGTGTAAATTATTCCATCACCGCTGCTCTCAAAACGGTGAAGGAAAACATCGTGAAAAAACTAGCATATCGTAGAAACAAAAATTCGAAGACGTGACGTGACATCTACCAATCTGTACTGGCCCCGCGTGCTCCACTACGCGGGCCCAGTACGGATCCCGTAATCCATAATCCGTAATCCATTACGACCCACTCCCTCTCACAGAGAGGAAGCCTGTGTCCCAGCAGTGGGAACATTATAGTCTTATTATGCTTAAACTGTGCCTTTATACAACGTGTAACGTTAAATGCGTAAAACTTCAGACACCCCAACTGATTTTTAATTCAAGTGACCTATTTCAGAGAGAAAATAAGTCATTGAAAAAATTGTAAAGGTTTTATGTGCTGTTTTAGTTTTACTGGCCATTCTGATCGTTTCTTGCGTCTGCGACGACGCTTTATCGAGGGAGGAGTCGTCACCGGGCCGCTGCGCCGCGCTGACATTGGGTTGCTTGACCTATTAATAAATAGACACGGCAACGTTTTTAATGAAGATTTTTTGAAAAATGTGACCTATATTAAAAAGTGGTTCAATTAATTCCGCTCGTTATTCTGATCAAACTATTTTCAGGTTTTGCGCATTTAACGTTACATGTTGTATAAGGTCCCATTAAAATAGATGGACAAACTTTAGAAATCATCAGACCACCAAAATAAGGACAATTGTAAGAAAATATATAAGAAAAACGCATTAGATACATACAACAAAAATAATCAGCTAACGAAAATACACTAATGTGCGCCGGCAATTTATTATTTTAGGTCAAAATAAAATTAATTTAATCAGTGTTTTTTTTTGCTTGGATATCTTTGGTTAGACACACTGAGCACTGTGTTAAAATTTGTCCATCTATTTTAACGGGACCCTGCCTTTTCGGGATGATCGAATGAAAGGCATATTTAGAATCATAGAACATTATTATTCCTATCAAACAATTTATTCATTTTACATAATGACGCGCGCTGGCATCCCTCCAAACTGATACTCTATTACTCATCTTCTAAATACGAAATTCCTTATTAGAAGCCTAAAAATCACCCAAAGGGCAATAGAGGGCTATGCTTGGAGTTTCCCAGAGTGATCGAATTAAAAATAAGAAAATCCGCAGGAGAACCAAGGTAATCGACATAGCCCGAAGAATTGCCAAGCTTAAGTGACAGTGGGCAGGGCACATTGCTCGCAGAACAGACGGGCGATGGGGCCGAAAGTTTCTGGAGTGGCGATGGCGTTTTGGAAGGCGTAGCTTTGGAAGGCCTCCCACAAGGTGGACCGACGACCTTGTGAAGGCCGCAGGAGCCCATTAGATGCGAGAAGCACAAAGCCGGTCGAAGTGGAGGTGCTTGGGGGATGCCTATGTGCAGCAGTAGACGTTATTCGGCTGAAATTATGAATAACTAGCTTTTGCCCGCGACTTCGTCCGCGTTTCCATCGTTTTTCGTAAAAGAGTAGCATTCGTCCGTCCTCACAGTTCAGTGGTTTTGATGTAACAGACAGATTAACTTTCGTATTTTAGTAGGGAAATATAATATGTCAATCCACAATACTGTTGAAAAATATCGCAATAAGGAACCGCAGAATATTATTATTAATAGCTGTGACCGCGACTCCGTCATCGTGTAATAATTGCCAAAGCCAACCGAACAAACCCTCTAATAGTACCGACGAATTTATACTTATCTATTAACTAAGGAATCACAAATACGCCACTTTTATTTTCGATAGTAATTAGTACCGCACTGCATAATATTTCCATAATTTTTCACTAAAACTAATAATAAAATTCACTACTTCTTTCCATCGCCTTTCTCCCCCGTCAAAGGTCTTATAACAGGTCTATAAAAGTCCTACATCAAAGTTATATGAAGAATGTACCAGCAGTTTTATTAGCATCTAATTAAAACCTGCTTCAAAGAAGCTTGCTTTTTAACTATTTATAGTTCCAACTAGCTAGCCGGGCCTGGAACACGACGGAAATAGCACCGATCGATGTTAGAACTGGACGGAATATTTATTAACAGCTTTGACGTAATATATGGTCTGGGGTGCAAATTACATATATCTTTAGACTTCGATATTCTAGAACGTGGTTCGAGCATGCATCTCGATTTAAAAATAGATTTAAGTCAATTGGTTTACATTTTGATAGTTTTTAATCGGGTTTCTTGTTTAATCATATAGTTACGGGCACGTGAGCCCAAAACTAAGGATAACGGGTATTTTTGTGAATAACTTTTTGTTTTATATCAATCGACAAGTGAACAGATTGCGTTAGAAACACCACCCGGCGCTCCATAATAGAAATACTGAATGATGTAAAAAAAACAGCCAGGGAGTAGGCTAGCCGCGTCTCACGAATGCAATCGAAGAGATGGACAAAGATTGTCACTGACTGGAAGCTTGAGGTGGAGGACACGGTGGAGGTAGACGGCGGTGAAGGTGGTGTGACGATCTAATCATGTTTGCGGTGGCTGAAATAGTCGGGGATCGCACAAAAAAGAAAGGTATGAAAAAATCAAAAAATCTAAATCAAAAATTATTTATTTCTTCAACATTTTACAAGAACTGAATTAGTGATTGCGGCGCGCTGAGCGGTGGCGTGAATCCGCGCCGATTATATAGCAATACTAAATAATTCACAGTAAAATAAACATATAAGTTATTAAAAAAATATTTGAAACATGTTTTAGAACATAAATGTCTTAATTTACTAGGTCTAAAAGAAAATATAAATATTTCAGATTTCATCCTAAACTAACACGTTTAATATCTCGAAAAGTGGCTACAATTGACACTTTTGAATATACTTTTCTTGAATGAAAACTTACAGTAAGCGTGTTTTTTTTTCAGCCATGCACTAATAAATGTTATTATTTTTTATAAAGTTTTACTAATATCTCGCATCTGCTTAGACCGTCGATCGCTAGTTTAAAAAAAGGCTTGCATAAAAACGGTTCTGATGAGAAAACTATACGAAAAATTGAAAATGTTTTTCAGCCATGCACTAGATTATAAAATTCCCAATAATATGACGTCAATATCTCATCTATAAATTAAACACATTATGGTTTTATTGTCCGTCGGAAATCATCAATGTTGAATCTCCACCATGACTCTAACGGATGAACCCTCTTAAGCAAGTAATGCCTGTATTGGGAGACTCCGCTCTTCCAAACAAAATATAAAAGAAAAAGGAAAAAAAAAAAATAATAATATAAGATAAAAATACAATATTTGAGTGAGTGTGTGAATATATGTATCTGTGAGTATATTTTGAGTGTGTGGGCAGGTTTGTGTGTGTGTGAAAGAAAATAGGAAAGGCTTTGCCCAGTAGTGGCGCACAAAATAGACTAAAAAAAAGTTATGCACGTTTCCATAATAACTGATATGTAACTCGATCTCTTTCACAGGAGATATTCATTTTTATGGTTCCGTACTCAAAGGGTAAAATGAGAGGGGCCCGTAGCTAAATAATAACAGGCGCACAGGTCGATCGATCAGGTTAAGCTACGCTTGCCGCGGTTGGTCTGTGGATGGGTGACCATCTTTACATACCGAGACCCCTCCGTGCCTCGGAAAGTACGTTAAGCCGTTGGTCCCGGCTGTCTCGTAGATCTTTGACAGTCGTTACGGGTGTCAGAAGCCCGAAAATCTGACAACCAGTCTTACCTAGGGGTATCGTATTACCCAGTAACTGGATTGTGGAGGTCAGATAGGCAGTCGCTCCATGTAAAATACTGGTATTCAGCTGCATCCGGTTAGACTGGAAGCCGACCCCAACATAGTTGGGAAAAGGCTAGGCAGATGATGATGACTCAAAGGGTAAAATGGGACCCTATTACTAAGACTCCGCTGTCCGTCCGTCCGTCCATCCGTCTGTCACCAGGCTGTCTCATGAACCGTGATAGTTAGACAGTTAAAATTTTCACATATGATATATTTCTGTTGCCGCTATAACAACAAATACTAAAAAACAGAATAAAATAAATATTTAAGCTCCCATACAACAGACATGATTTTTTTCCATATTTATAGATAATGGTACGGAACCCTTCGTGCGCGAATCCGACTCGCACTGGCCGGTTTTGTAATTGACGAACCATTTCCTTTCTGAGAAAGATTTCTCATTAGTTTACGGACGGTAAAATCGTACGTAATCGTTAGACTTTGTAAGAAACCAAAAAATAAAACAACAAACGGAATTACTTAATCAGTAAATCAACATCACTTTTTCTTAAAATCACTTAAATATTAATCAGCCACTCGACGTCAGTAATTGACATTTTAAAGGCTTTGATTTCATTCGACAATACATTTAAAGGTTAAAATCGTTACACACTTTGTACCGAAATAACTCAGATCTTTTGTTCTTAGTTTTGTTCTTATAATAAGTATAAATATTTAGATTGATAGGTCGAGCTTCCCACGGTATGGCTTCGATTTGCTGACGGATTTTCTATTCATTATTGTTTTTGTTTTAAGATTCATTGTTTTGAGAATAAAAATAGTAACTTGTTGCTATGGATAAATCCCCGTGTTATACAATTATTTTTTGTTTTATGTTGTAAAAACATTCTTTTGGTGGTTTGCCATATTTGCCGTCTAACCATATCTACTTCATAAAAATATTAAATTCATTTACTAACGGACAGCGTAGAACCTAAACCGCTGGATCTAGAAACAAGTACAGACGCCAGCACATAAAGCTACCCGAAATTGTCAAATTTTCCCAGTCAACCTTGAACCTTAAAGTTTAGCGATAAAGTTGAAAATCTATTAAAGAAATTTGACAGATTGTAGTAGCTTCATGTGCTGGCGTCTGCACATAATTCCCAAAATCCCAGAAAAAAATCTTCGAAAAATCCCTAGTTCTCAACTTCATTGTAATTTATAACGAGGTTAAGGATTAAGGAAGGATTTTAATAAAATCCATCCCATAAAAGAGTTTAATATTATTATAAGATGAAGATATAATATTATAAGATGAAACTTTGTATGGAAGTTCGTCATGTTTCCCGATGGGAAAAACATAAACCCCTGCATTGATATTTATATTGTAAGAGCTCAGAAAAACAAAGTAAAAGTTTGTTTAAATATTTAATAAAAATAAAAAAAAAAACGAAATGTAACATCTATCTACATGTTAAGCCGTCGGTGTCCGCAAGAAAAGAGAACGTATGCCTCAGTGCAATTTGCCAGCTAGGGGTGTCGCTCGCGCGTTGCTATCTTCGCACTTGTCAACTTCATGATGGTTCTCGAGCGCCATCTACTGTCTTACTATATGTATTAACTTTAATTCACTTTTTACGACATCAAACATTAAAGACTGAGGTAGCTGCGGGCCATTTTATATGGGCAACAAAGTAAGAAACTAAAACTCACGGATATAAGGACCAGATTCTATTATCAGCACTTTTTCTTTTTAGTAAGAAGGTTAATAAATAACACAACTTATCAAGCTGTTTATTAAAAGAATCAAAGGTCCGAAGCTTTTTAATTGATGGAAAGTTCTGTAAATTTATTGTCTAACTAGCTTCTGCCCGCGGCCTCTCTCGCATTGATGTCAGAAATGATTATAAGTATACAACGTGTAACGTTAAATGCGCAAAACCTCAGACACCCCAACTGAGTTTTAATTCAATTGACCTATTTCTGAGAGAAAATAAGTCATTAAAAAATTGTAAAGGTATTATGTGCTGTTTTAGTTTTACTGGCCATTCTGATCGTTTCTTGCGTCTGCGACGACGCTTTAGCGAGGGAGGAGTCGTCACCCGTCACCGTCGGCCGGCTGCGCCGCGCTGACATTGGCTTGCTTGACCTATTAATAAATAGACATGGCAACGTTTTTAATGAAGATTTTTTGAAAAATATGACCTATATTAAAAAGTGGTTCAATTAATTCTGCTCGTTATTCTGATTAAAACTATTTTCAGGTTTTGCGCATATAACGTTACACGTTGTATATACATTCAAAAGCTGTTATTTTGAATTAACAAAGAGACACTTCTATTTTATTTATTTGTATAGAAGATATTTATAATGAGTAAGGTAGGTTTTGAGTTGAATGACTGTTGAATTCTTGTTATTATGACATACATAGCTTTCGGTGAATGAAAACATCGCAAGGAAATCTGGACTTAATAGTATAAAATCTCCAGCATGCATGAAGCTGGCTGGTTGATCATTGTTCGTTCGTTCTCTGGATTTAATAGTACATATTTTATACCTAAAATAGTGCCAGTTTGCAACGCTTTTTGGGACTTAACAACAGTTATAGACGCATATATCTAATTAAGGCCAGAGTGGCGCTGTAATACGGTCTGGCTTTGATATTTAAATGATCAATTCGGAATATACTAGTTAGAATAATTATTTAATGCATTTAATAATAAATTTGTGTTCAGTGCGCTGTACAGTACGGAGGGATTGCCGAATGCAGAACGAAAGTCAGTCGTCTTAAAAAAAAAAAACATGATAAAAAACATTTGCAGTGGGGAACGAAGTTCTTTACATGATACTTGCACGCAAAAAGAATAAAAGAAATAAAGTCGTATGAAGGGAGCATAAAGTGTCTTCGTTACGTGACGATTTCTATCAGAGAGACGCGGCTTGCGGTAAGAGATTTACTCTTACCGCAAGCCGCGTGAAAGAACTTCGTAACAAAAATAATAGAAATGTATAAACTACGAAATGTCCAACAGAACGTTCTCTTGAATGCAGTGTTGAAACAATTTATAGTGCACACAGACTCTCATACTAATTTACAGTGCGGCGGCCAACATGGCTCGCCTTGGCAAGCCACGAGAGAGCTACGACGTAGCCGATACGTAGCATCTTGGTGCTACGCCGTAGCAAATTTGCTACGCCATGGTTTTATGCTACAAACTTGAGATTATTTACGCCTTGAGTTCTTTGACCTAACTTTATTCTAAATAGTGCTATGATCACTTGTAGGCAAATCAAAGTTATACTTTTGATACTTCTTTCTAAACATTAAAACACTTTCCGAAATGTCCATGTTCCTCAAAACCTTGTATATTTACTAATAACACAGCTAAAAAATTTGTTTATTTGAACGCGCTAATCTCTAGAACTCGTCAGATTTGAAAAATTGTTTTTGCATTTGATAGCCCAATTCTTCAGGAAGGCTATTTAAACTATATAAGGTCAACTTTTATCAAGTACAAAAATTTAAACAGAACGTCTATCTATACGATAGAAATACGGTCCTAGCATTTTTTTTCAAATAATCAGGCTAGTTTTTTTTTTCAGTTTTTCTAACACATAAATTATAATATTTTTAAAAGCATACTGTATACCGACTCAATTGTTCTGGGTCTGCACCCCCAAAAAACCCACGGTCATTAAACCCGGTATTACGTCATCGCTCGGACTGCACTGACTTGTGGTCGAATCTCCATCCCTAGCTATGCTACTCGAAGCTATGATACCTAATTAGTGTAGACTATAAGAAACGATATTAACCTTTGCGCTAATCTATCGTATTTTAATTTTCCATCACACTTTTACAGGCTTTGGACTGACAAGTTAATACTTACAATTTGTTATTTTGTTTTAGTAAGTATTGAATTAATGTAAAACTGTTAACAACTTACCTTACGTTTTGCATTAACTTGGCGTGTTAAAAATAATCAAAATTCATTAACAGATTTACATTTATTTAGACAATTTACTAGTTATTTACACATATCACATCAATTGCTGGACGTGACGCCCTTGTTGTCGCACACACTGTCTAGCGCGATTGAGACAATGTCTCCGCACTTCAGTAAGCACTTGATGTTCACTGGACAACACGACAAATGCACTCACAATTCGCGCACGTAATTCTTCCACTGTACGGATTGTATGACCGTCGTTCCCATACACTAGGTCTTTGGCCCTACCCCACACGTGGAAGTCCATTGGCGTCAAGTCAGGTGAACGTGTCGGCCAGCGGATAACGCTACCACGCCCAATCCATCGCCCTTGGAACGCCTCGTCCAAGTAGGTGAGAAGCATGTACCTGCGGCACCACACAAGCACATCCAGCAGCAGCTCTGACCCGAGTGAAATGGAAGGTATAGTACCCTTCACTGAGCAGGAGCTGCCACTCCTCTTCAAGCTGCACTGGGTGTCGTGGCCTCCCCGAGTCAATAAGACGAGGCTGGAAGTTCTCACTCTCTCTGAAGCGCTGCACGGCTCGAAGAATGGTACGAATATTGACCACTCGTCCAAATCTCTGGGCGTACAGTTCTTGTGTCCGCAACATTATTTCACCTGCGTCGTGAGAGCACATAGCCATATTCATGTATTCTCGGGATGAATACCGATACGGCATTTCGAAAATTTTCGCACAGACAACACGCACAATTCAGTAACTTGATTTTAGCGAACTGAAAGAATCTCCCGTGCTCAATATTGGCCGCGCCAGGCGGTGGCAGCGGGGCGAAGACGGGGACATGCCGCCGCCGCACGTGTGCCATTGTTATCAACACACAAGAAACCATTGTTATCTGCTTAGAGTACGTTAGCCATTAATACACAGGATGTTGAATTTGACTTTTTAAACAAAATGGTTTTTGGTGTTTTTCTTGGAAACTAGCGTATAGAAATGTATTATTTTTTCAAGAAATGTCTATCTTAAGTTATTGAATCTATCCTTAAAATATTTGTACTTAATAAAAGTTGACCTTATATATTTTTTTATAATTTCTTAGGACCTGATCAAAACGAAAAAATAAAATATATTTATTCACACTAATAAGTACAACATCTTACAGTATTTCGAAAACGATGTTATACACACCTATTAAACTATCTATATCTTATAAAATATACTTAAATATAAAATTCAACAATAAAAATAAAATAATAAAATATTTTTTTCATATTTGTATGCCTCCTTCAATGCACCTTTGTGCTCCTGATACAAATTTCGGCAAGCTATCGAACACATCTTCCGACGGCATATTATTTATAGTACGCACGGTCCTTGATAAAGGGGCAAAGTCCTAGCCCATGGCACGTCCAACAAAGCAGGGCGACGGCGCGCCCCCACATGCCCGTCCGGGTTACGCAGCCGCACAATCTCCAGCACACCTGGGTGGTGCATTAGCCCGCGCAACACCCTCGCCACGTATTTTACTATTTATTTATTTATTTATCCTCACACTGGAACGCCATTCAGCAATTACACCAAAGGAGCAAAAAATCACTTCATGTGCTGGCTTCCATCCATCCTGTGCGCGGTGGACATCGAACGGGCGGCGATGGATCACGTACTCTCACCCATCGTCAAGATATTTCTCCATAGCCCCATCACTCCTTCCATATTACGCAGATTCTTTGCGAATTTTTGAAACACTATGAATTTTTTAAAATAAATACATTAAAATTGAAAAAAAAAAAAACGGACGATTCTAAGACGTCATCCTGACTGACAGAAGACATTAGATTATATATATCACTATCGCGACGTCCCTCCTACGCTCCAGTCTAGTGTACCCGACCATGCCCAACACAAGCACAGAAGGAACTCTATGCGAAAACGAAGTAATAGCGCGTGCAGGCGATACGATGCGACGGGGTGGATAGGGGGACAAGAAATTTCACGCGAACGAAGATGGAGCTAGAAGCTAGCTTAATAAATATGACATTTTAATAAAAAAATAAAAAATCGGCCAAGTGCGAGTCTGAATCGTGCACGAAGGGTCCCGTACCACTATCTAAAAAAACGGCAAAAAAAATCACGTTTCTTGTATGGGAGACCCCTTATTAAATATTTATTGTATTCAGTTTTTTCGTGTTTTTTGTTATAGCGGCAACAGAAATACATCATCTGTGAAAATTACAACTGTCTAACTGTCACGGTTCATGAGATATAGCCTGGTGACAGACGAACGGACGGACGGAAGCGGAGTCTTAATAATAGGGTCCCGTTCTACCCTTTGGGTGCGGAACCCTAAAATCGATATTTTTTCGTAGAGTTTACGAAATCAACGTACAAAGCTGAGCTGGTCCATCAGCGATTCAATTAGACAGCATTGAAAAATCCATACAAATATTTTTCATATTACGTTTCCAGGGAATTGCAGGCATTCGTTATCAAACAAAAACTCAAACAAGATAAAAAGGAAATTCTTCTAATTTCTTTTCGAAACACTTGAAGATATTACAATTGATCGAGACAAGAATTTTAACAAATCGTACTCATTTGTGAAGGGCTATCGACGTAATTGTTTGAAGGTTTCGTAATTAAAAGGCAAGTCTGAGTTATTTGAACCTCTGATTGGTATTTTTTCATGGAAGGTAGGCGGAGAGGAACTTCAATACTAAGTAATGAATGCCTTGGGATCGTAATCACACAATATATACAACGTGTAACGTTAAATGCGCAAAACCTGAAAATAGTTTGATCAGAATAACGAGCAGAATTAATTGGACCACTTTTTAATATAGGTCACATTTTTCAAAAAATCTTCATTAAAAACGTTGCCGAGTCTATTTATTAATAGGTCAAGCAACCCAATGTCAGCGCGGCGCAGCGGCCCGGTGACGACTCCTCCCTCGGTAAAGCGTCGTCGCAGACGCAAGCAACGATTAGAATGGCCAGTAAAACTAAAACAGCACATAAAACATTTACAATTTTTTTAATGACTTATTTTCTCTGTGAAATAGCACAATTGAATTAAAAATCAGTTGGGGTGTCTCAGGTTTTGCGCATTTAACGTTACACGTTGTATATATTTTTTTTTCACTTGATTGGTAACGGCCTGTGACTTATGAGTTGTTGGTCGGGGGTTCAAACCTAAGCACGCACTTTACGTTATGTAAATGATTTCATCACCACTGCTCTCCAAACGGTGAAGGAAAACATCGTGAGGAAACCGGCATGTCCTAGAACCAAAAATTCGAAGACATGTGACATCTACCAACCCGCACTGGCCCACTCCCTCTCACTGAGAGGAGGTCTGCCTACTGCTACGCCTTAAAAAATACAGGTAAGGTGTTATTAAATTTAGTATTAGACAAGACATACCGTGCCGAGTGCCCATAAAGAAACATGAAGAAATGTAACTTGGTAAGTATAGCGTCGAAATTACGTTCACGAGGAAAAAGCTGGTTTTAACCTGTTATAATTTTTCTTCATTCTTTGATCTCTGGAATCTTTGCTTTTCAAACGAGCAACTGAAATTCTTCTTCACAAGAAGCTCTGCTATAATCTGCACACATATTGGTTGCATTTTGAAGGACATTGCTAATCCATTGCGTCATATGTTCGAAAAATTTGTTTACTCAATAACGTAAATAACGCAATGAATGTTGTTGAACTATCAAAATGAAAGCCATTCCTAAAGCACCTGTCTGGGTTCGAATCTAAGACCTACAGCTCGCAAGTCGCGGCCGTTACCACTGCGCCACAACTTAAAATAAAAATAAAATAAAAATATTTTTTTTATTTAGGTTTTTACAAAGTAATTAAAACAAAAAAAAAAAAAAAAAAAACAAACAAACTTATAAATACTTAGTACTACTATGTTCTTAACAGATTGGCTTAAATACTTATTTAAAAACTAGTTTAATTTACGTGTTATAATTATCTAACAAAGGTGCGTTGTTACTGACATTATAACTGCTCCAAACATCCAAATATTTGTAACCCGCTAAATGCGAGCTAATATACACACATCAACACGGTCTAGGGATATTTTTAAAAAAGCGAATTACTATCAATGTGTTAATTATTTAAATGACATGTATATATTTAAAAGATACGTTATTTAATATTCTACCATTTTTTAATAATGGTTAAGGTACTTACATTAAAATTTCAGGATTTTATGGAAAAACATGAAGCATAGAGGGAAACCGTATATGAATTAACTTTTAATTTGTGAGTAAAAACTGAAAAAAATAGAAAAATCATTTAATTTGTGTTTATAAACATGAAGTTAGTAGTCTGAGAAAGCGCCCATGATGTTCATAACACATCGGCAACGATTCGGCATGCTCAGAACAAGGTTGTCAATGTCTTGCTGCGGAATATTGTCCCATGTCCTTCTGAGGTGCGCAAAAAGTTGATCTTCTGTAGCCAGATTTTCAGGAACTTCCTTCAGAGCTCTTCTTTGCAGCATATCCCACGCATGCTCAATGGGATTTAAATCTGGCGATTGAGCAGGCCAGTCTAAGGCCCTAACATTGTGTGTATGTAACCAAGCTGCTACCGTTCTCGCCGTGTGTGCCCGGGCATTGTCGTGCATGAGCAGGAAATCTTGCCCCATTTGTGTTCTGTGGGGCAAGGTTACGGGCCCCAGCACCTGTTGGACGTATCGTTCTGCCGTCATATTGCCCCGCACCCAAACGAGATCCGTCCGTCCTCCAAGACGAATTCCTGCCCAAACCATAATTGTTCCTCCTTGGTATGGCTGAATTTCCTGAGGGTTCTGGAGACGGCTCCATCGTCCAGGAACTCGCCAAACACGCGTCCTTCGTGAATCTGGATGGAAGCCGAACCTGGATTCATTCGTGAACAGCACATTGGACCATTGCTCACGGCCCCAGTCCACGTGGTTCCTAACCCATTTTAATCGTCGTCCACGATTGCCTCTCCGTAAAGGTGGGACCCGGAGTGGTCTACGAGAGCGTAGATTGCTTTCATGCAGTCGCCTTCTTACAGTATGGTCACTCACAAGCACTTGGTGTTCCACTCGCAGCCTTTGGACCAATTGAGTCGCCGTTGCATTTGGTTGAGCTCGCGCAGTAATTTGCAAAAATCGGTCTTGTCTGGGGGTAGTGATGCGACTTGGCCCCCGGTGCCTCTCCGCTACTTCACCTGTGGCACGATAGCGTGTCCACAATCTTGAAATTACATTTTGGTGGGTCCCTATGGCCTCAGCAACATTACGCTGAACAGACCCAGCTTCCAGCATTCCCACAGCTCGTAACATCTCCGCCCTCGTCAAATGTCGGCGTTGCATGGCTACAATACCTCAATTTTAACTTTATCTTTAGTTTAAAAATGAAAAAAAAACTGTAACTAAACGTAATTCGTATTGTTTTCTAAATTTCGCACAACTGAAAATTCCCTCTCCTACACATCAAGACATTTTTATGCCACCGAAACAAAAGAATTTTCAAAAATTTGAATTTGGAATTAGTCTGAGATAAATTACAAACAAATCGGTGTATAACAGATTCCAATGCGGCCAGTACTTTTCGAGTTATTTAATTGAGTATGAAATATCCATTGAGATGGGATATAACAGGAGATGCCCTGTTATTCTATACACGGTTGTAGATAGGTGCCAGAGCAGCCATCTTTGTCGCCAAGTTTCGTGGTAGTTCAGCTGTCAAATGGTTGTTTATTTTTTGTATTATTGAGATTTGCGAGAAAATTACGAGGACTTTACCTTTAAAACTGCATGTAAATGTTGAAAAACAGCAATTCAACATGCCTGTGTGTTGTATTGTGAAGTGTGGTGCAAGGAAGAATGAAAATCAACCTCAACTTTCTTTGCACAGGTTAGTAGCCGGTTTTCATGCAATAACACATACAATAATAGACATTCGATGATATAATTGTAACGCGATCATGAATTTATGGCTAAAGTATTGATATTTGGGTGAATTTCCGTATAACAGACCTTTTTATTATTTTGTTAATTCATTCGTTTGTTTACAATAATATGTCATAATAGAATAGTGATGTACCGTTGCCTAATAGTTTCCGGAACTAGTTCCTCCGCTGGAACGATATCGGTATATTCTGCTATGTTAACATAAATAGTCCTGCGTCTTATTAGCTCCGATTGACCTTGCTAGGTCCGGCCCGTGGTTCACAGCACCAAAATCAAAATATTTTCTTTCACATAAACCTACATGGGCACTTATGAAACGTCAGAAGCTAGATGCACGGTTCCAAATGGTGGTTTCCTATGCAGAAGAACCAGCGAGAAACTCCACGGTTACTCTTTTAAAAACAATTGGCTTTTACAATGTCTTCTATTTTTTTAAGTACCTGGTACTTGTTGACAGGCCTACACTGTCCTCCCCTACCTATTAACATTGTAAAAGCCAATTATTTTGAGTAACCGTGGAGTTTCTTGCCGACTCTTCTCCATAGAAACCACCAATTGGAACCGTGCACATAGCTTCTGACGTTTCCTATTGATTTTAGTTTCATATGCTAATATAATATAGCTGTAACCAAAATTATTTATTGATAAAAATACTTGCACTTTTTATAGGTTTCCTAAAAAGGAAGGACTAATGAAAAAGTGGTTAGAGGCTATTGGTGAAGAAAATATTAATCCCCGACATAAAGAATGTACCTCTGTTCACTTCACTTTGAAGAAAGCTGTTTCAATAGAACACTTGATGTAATGAGATTACATGATAACTCTGTTCCCACAGCATTTTTGGTAAATGTGTATTAAAATGATTGATTAATAATAGCCTGGCCGTTTGGCCTGAAATAAATAAATAGATATATATTAATTACATATATAAAAATAATAATAAATAAATAAATCATATTCCACAACTTTCACACAACGCCATCTAGTCCCAAACTAAGCAGAGCTTGTGCTATGAGTACTAAGACAGCTGATAAACATACATATATATTTCTAAATACATACATATTATAGATAAATTACACCCAGACAAAGAACAAATGATCGTGCTCATCACACAAACATTTGTCCTGGGTGGGAATCGAACCCACGACCTTGCGTATAGTAGTCAGGGCCACTGACCACTAGACCAACAGGCCTGCAAAAAAACCATACGTATATTGCTTATCATAATATTACTACCAATTTTTTATTACTTTTTTTATTACTATCGATAAATAGTTCATATGAGTCTTTTACGCATAACAAAAAATTAGAAATAAAGTATTTTCGCATACTGTATTTTTATGCAAAATTATAAAGTATGTTTATCGAAAATAAACTAGGATACGTTACTATAAAGTAGGCAGGCAACCTTAGTTAGAACGGACTATAAGTTAGTATACTATATTATGATCCAAACGTGATAACTAGTACGACTCGTATTTAGTATCGATACTCGTTATAGTAACACCAATGTTCCTTGATTGATACAACCCTAGCAATGGCAGCCATTTTTTGAGACAATATGAGTTGTAGGTAGGCACCCTTTTTTCGTAGGTATTTCCAGTCCATATATATATGTCTATGGAAATATCCCTAGACCGTGTTGATGTGTGTAGTATAGTACCAACCTTGTAGGTAGACATTAGGCAATAAATACATGTCTGTAGCAACGTAAACGTCACAGGTTGTCGGTTAGGAAGTAAATTAATGAAAATTATAATGTTACGGGTATGACAAGTCTTGTTAAGGTAATTTTGGTGAAAAAGGCTTGAATCTGAGCGTAATAGAGAACAATGAACTGTGTGTGTGGTGACTTTGACGAAAGTCAAATCATTTATTTCAAACATGCACAAAAAATGCACTTTAAAACGTCAAAATTAAGTTCTAGTTGTACCTTCTACAACGTGTAACGTTAAATGCGCAAAACCTGAAAATAGTTTGATCAGTATGACGAGCAGAATTAATTGAACCACTTTTTAATACAGGTCACATTTTTCAAAAAATCTTCATTAAAAACGTTGCCGTGTCTATTTATTAATAGGTCAAGCAAGCCAATGTCAGCGCGGCGCAGCGGCCCGGTGACGACTCTTCCCTCGATAAAGCATCGTCACAGATGCAAGAAACGATCAGAATGGCCACTAAAACTAAAACAGTACATAAAACCTTTACAATTTTTTTAATGACTTATTTTCTCTCTGAAATAGGTCAATTGAATTAAAAATCAGTTGGGGTGTCTGAGGTTTTGCGCATTTAACGTTACACGTTGTATAAGTTAGTTTCGTATGAAGAAGAATGGGCAAGAAACTCCACCGTAACTCCTATAAAATATTTTACAATATTCTGAATACATTAATACCTTACAACCACCCACGAATTAGGTCCGTGCTCCTTAAATTTCTCTAACTCGCAAGGTACGCCCTCAGGCCGTGATCAACTTTCATACTGTTTATATAAAAACATGAACTCATGGCATGAGTCGGAGTAATTGTACTTTTAGCTTAGTGTTTTAGCTACACACGCGTATAAAAGCAACAAAGGGGAAGCGGAGGGAAGGAATTACAATGACGCGTGTGGGCGCCGCGTTCATTCGGCGGTGAACGAGACAATTGAAGAATACGCGAATGCTCAAAGGAAACATTTTACAAAAATAGATCTAATAGATACAAAAATAATTATTTGAATAGTCATTTAGGTTATTTTTTATAGTCGATACAAATATACCGAAAAACGCCCGCGCACTAGGGGTAGCGGCGCAATAAAACTCCCCGCTGTCAAAGTGATAATTGTGTAATAATACGAGTATGTGAAGACGATGCACCTAGAAGACAGTCACTATACCACAATTTGGAAATGTCCAGCAGTGGATTATTAAGTTGATTAATTGGGAATGAAATTAATTTCAAGGTTAAGCAACGCTCTCTGAGGTCGTTACATGTATGGGTGATCATTCATTACGTACCGAGACCCCTCCGTGCTTCGGAAAGCCCGTTAAGCTGTTGGTCCCGGCTGTCATTTGTAGATCTTTGGCAATGGTAGCCCGAAAATCTGACAACCAGTCTTACATGTGATTGGGTTGCGGAGGTCAGATAGGCAGTCGCTCCATGTAATATTCTGTTATCCAGCTGCATCTGGTTTATTTATTAATAATATATACTTTATTATACACCAATGATCATACAATGAGCGGCTTTATCACTTTCTGCGATCTCTTCCAGGCAACCTTGGAATTGACAGTGATTTATTTATTTATTTGTAATTGCGTGGATATACAAAAACGGGGTTGTCATTGGCGCAAAATGCCGGTTAAACTGGAAGCCGACTCTAACTTAGTTGGGAAAAGGCACATAATGACGATGATTATGAAGTTAGTGAGACATATATAAAAAAAAACCGCCAAGCGCGAGTCGGATTCGCGCACGAAGGGTTCCGTACCATTATGTATAAAAACGACTAAAAAAATCATGTCTGTTGTATGGGAGCCCCCTTAAATATTTATTTTATTCTGTTTTTTAGTATTTGTTGTTATAGCGGCAACAGAAATACATGATCTGCGCAAAATTTCAACTGTATAACTATCACGGTTCATGAGATACAGCCTGGTGATAGACCTTCGGACGGACGGACGGACAGCGGAGCGGGAGTAATAGGGTTCCGTTTTTCCCTTTGGGTACGGAACCCTGAATCTGAGTTATCATTATTCTGATTACGAATGACCAAACTTTTATCGCTAAACTATTGATGTGTCAGAAAAATGAGAATTCACACTTGTTGCATTACCAAACTTTTTACTCTTAAATAATTAATGAATTCTCAAATGTAACTTAGAGGCAAGAATTGTATATACAAAATATCAGCGCACAAAACCCTCAGTGATAAAAGCGTAAAAGCAACAATAACAGTAGAATATGTCTTATATAACAGTATTGGAATGACGAGTCTAATTTTCGGTGTAAAGATACATAGTTCACTTAAAATATGAGATTATAAAATAGATCATACACTTATACTATTACATCATGACTCCTTGAGTCGACAATATACAACGTGTAACGTTAAATGCGCAAAAGCTCAGACACCCCAACTGATTTTTAATTCAATTGACCTATTTCAGATAGAAAATAAGTCATTAAAAAAAAAGTAAAGATTTTATGTGCTGTTTTAGTTTTACTGGCCATTCTGATCGTTTCTTGCGTCTGCGACGACGCTTTACCTAGGGAGGAGTCGTCACCGGGCCGCTGCGCCGCGCTGGCATTGGCTTGCTTGACCTATTAATAAATAGACACGGCAACGTTTTTAAAGAAGATTTTTTGAAAAATGTGACCCATATTAAAAAGCGGTTCAATTAATTCTGCTCGTTATTCTGATCAAACTATTTTCAGGTTTTGCGCATTTAACGTTACACGTTGTATAAACTGAGAGCGATATTTATGTATACAGTAGAGCGTCGATTATCCGAACTAATTGGGGACTGGGTGTTCGGAAAATCGGTATTTTCGGATAATCGAACTACCTATATGTATATTGATACAGCCATACATATTTACGTACAGGTTAATGAAAACCATATTTACATTTACATAACAAATCAACAAGTCGTGACAAGTGACTGCCGCAAGCACTGTAGCGTAGGAGGCGGGAGAGGCACGCGTGAGTCTGGCGGGCGTAGTAGTTCGGATAAGCGGTCGTTCGGTTGAGCGACGTTCGGATAATCGACGCTTCACTGTGATAATTTTAACTACAATATTTTTTATGATACACACACCCTTTAGACACATTCTTTAGGATCTTATAGCTAAAGCAAACACTGTCCAGTAACCTCTTGATCACTTGTAGACATTTCACACCGAAACCTGCAAGTGACCAAACTTGAGACTTGCGTGGGCAATTGTCCGTAGCCGCAGGGTTCCGGCCAGCAAACGCTTCGGTAGAGGGTCAAATAACTAGCAAGTTTTGAGGCTGTAAACCGCAATTGGTTATTGGTATTGGTTATGTTGGTGGATAACGGTGTGAGTTCCACATTTATATAATATCTTTTTTTATATTATTTGCGCAGATATAATGTGTGTGTTTGTTTGTCCCAAATAAATAAATAAATCCATAGTGTAGTTTGCAAGTTACAAGCTCTGTATTGAGTAATAAATTGTTAATTATAATATTAACAAAATGTGGCAATAGTGTATTTTCACGTCTTACGTCAGATAAACTTTTATTAAAATTAGAAAGAGGGTAGTCATAAATAAAAAACCGGCCAAGAGCGAGTAGGATTCGCGCAAAAAGGGTTCCATACCATTATCTATAAAAACAGCAAAAAAATCATGTCTGTTGTATGGGAGCCCCCTTAAATATTTATTTTATTCTGTTTTTTAGTATTTGTTGTGATAGCGGCAACAGAAATACATCATCTGTGAAAATGTCAACTGTCTAACTATCACGGTTCATGAGATACAGTCTGGTGACAGACGGACGGACGGACGGACGGACAGCGGAGCTGGAGTAATAGGGTTCTGTTTTACCCTTTGGGTACGGAAAATATAAAAATATATCGCACGTACACTATCATCATAAAATACAGTACTAGCTCCAGCTCGCGACTTTGTCCGCCTGAACATTCGTCAACCGACCCACCGCGTCGCTGCGCATCGCCCGCCTGCGCTATAACTTCATTTTAGCTTAATGTTCTTTCTGAATTTTTTCTTGTCTTTGGTATTGTTCATCGAATCGTTGAGCTCCTTAAGTCATAAATTAGCAGCGTGCAGCTCAACTCATAGAGTTGAGCTGCACGATTTTTGACAAATTCGTGCACTGACTGGACTGGCCCGCTCAATATGTGTGGTTCTTTTCTCAAAAGACCATTTCAGACACCAATATACATGGTCTTCACATGATCTGACCAAGATTATGAGACTGTGACCTCTGAGCTTGTTTCGGCCTTTCTTCACAGAGTAGTCAGATCGGAAATGCCGACCTATTCTAGTTTAAAAAAATATGTTTGACATGTAAAAGCGTTTGTATAAACCTACTTACAGGAAATAAACCATTTATTATTATCATTAATCATTAAATAGAAATGACATGAGCATGCACAAATAGGTATTCTCTTCTTAGTTATACTCGTAATGCAGCTAGTCACAAAAAAGATAATGACGAATGCGAAGTAGTGGTTGAATGTCGTGCCAAAAAAAGTGTTGAAACCATTCTGTTGCGCAACAAACGTGCAACAAATACTGAAATTGAAACCACCCAAAGAACACACACACTTCTCGAAGTCAAGTCACGTGAACAGCATTATTCTTTCCAAGGCGTATCGTTAAGGCGAAATTCTTAAATGTGACGCACAAATGAGTTCTTCTGGAAGCACGTGACTGCTTATCATGCAAAGTAATAATGTACCGAATATGGTTCTAGTGTCGAATTTTCTCGAGGAAAATTCTGTTCTGTATTTTTAATAAAAAATGGTTGAGTTTCCTCATATATCCTCGTCGGGGACAAATTAAATTAGAGTTCGTTTACTCAATGAGGTTTCTGAAAAATGTGAAGGAAAAATTAGGTTTGCTTATACGGGTAGTATTATAAGCCTGTGTAAATCTTGTTGATTCGCTTTTGATGAACTGTTTTTTTTTAATATACAGGGTGGCAGGAAAATCGACGTTCTGCCTGTCACCATGGATTCGGAGCATGATTCTGAACACACTAGCGTTGAAATTTTTCGTCGGAAATAAAATTAAAAAAAAAATCAAATCGCTTATCCATACATTTTACCCGCGTAGGTATTGAATTTTTTTATCAAACAGCTGATTTTTTTTATAACCGACGATCAATTTCTATGCTAGGGGTCTAGAATCGTTTATTAGCGGGAAACGACGCAAAAAAGAACATAAAGAAAAAAAAAAGAAAAGTTTGGGGGAAACATGCGTCAAATCCACGCAAAACGGCTATCGTTCAGTATAATGCTGCGACCCTGTGCGAGACAGGGCCCCAGCGCTGCTTCTCAGCGACAGCCGGCGCTGACGTAATGACGTCATACAGTGCAGCAAACAATTATTACGACGCTATACCGGTACAGCGTACTTAAAGAAAAATAATATAATTTAATTTAAATGTGAGAGAATATGTACAAAAAAAGGAATTAGACATACTTGCTACGAGAGTATCATCCGTGGGGGTGCTTGTGGCTAAGTAATAATCGTGCTTTCCGAGGCACGGAGGGGTCTTGGCATGTGAAGATGGCCACTCATCCACGGACCAACCGCGGGAAGCGTAGCTTAACCTGATTGATCGACCCGTGCGGCTGTTATTACTTAGCCACAGGCCCAAAACAGAACATCACAACTAAAATAAATAATACGATTATTGGAATTTAATTTGTGTGTCGTTATTGGGAAAATAACGAGAATCTTACGTCTTTCGATGTGAGCGTCAAGATGACGGGATCCAGTCCCCAATTTAAAATGTATCACAATAAATTGTTTCTTCTACAAATGGACTATTTGTACCCTAAACAAGACATTTGTACCTCTAAAGGTAAAAGATGTATGTCGAAACTTCCCTGGTCTCGCCACTTTGACGTTAAAGTGGCGGGACCTTCTGAAAGCGCTACTCAGAGGCAGGTAATTCACACCCGAATACTTATTACTACATATTATGTACAGGTATACACTCAATTTTCAATACAATTGTAAGCGCCAAATTCTAGATATGTGATTAAAACATTGGTTTCACCAATTTGATGATTCATGTTATCGCTGAATTCATATGAAAATCGTTAGAGCTCGTGCAAAATCAAATGTGGAAACTTAGTACCACCTCCTAAGTATATGAAAGTATACCAGGGACATACTTCCTTTACCTTTAGGGGAACAAATGTCTTGTTTAGGGTACAGATAGTACAAAAATCAAAATCAAAAGTCATTTATTCAAACTAGGCTGAGAATCAGCACTTTTCGAACGTCAGAATTACAAAAGACAGTCCCCCAAAACGCCCGCCCTTCACCACTTCCTAGTGCTTTCGCTGGGAAGAAGAAGTGGCGCAACAAACTCCCCAGCAGCACAGCTGTCTGTTCAGTTAGAAAATACTTGACTGAATACAATACAAGGTATGCAAAGTAATTAACATTACAAGACACAGGACACTAAATTAAATTATTTGCCATATATCAGCTAGCAACGCCAATATACCAAGAAATACAATAAAAAACTATACGTACTCAAGCAAAAATTAATAAATGAAAATTAAATAAAAGCCTCCAGGTATGAAGGGCGTGACCGCTAACATATTTATGCAATGCTGGGTTCTGTTTACATAGCTGTCGCTTGAAGTCACAAATAATAAAGTAGGACCATCGAAGGAAACTAAATAAACAAGTTAAATAATTTTTTTCGGGTGTCTAAACAGCGCGAATATCTCCGTGCAAAGTTGGCGAGCACGTCTTTTAAATTCCTTTATTAGATTCCGAGGAGCGTTCCCTGTGTCGTCGCGTCCGATCTATTTACATGTTTTGAATGTACTAGTGTGGATGAGGCTGCGGCTGTTTTGTTTTCTAAATAATCTGACTGTTTTTGGTAGAAATATGTATTTTATGTTCTTTTGTCAGCGGCCTCGTCCACGTGAGGGTCGGAAATTTCCACAGGAACGTACCACCGGGATTATCCTAAGTCCTCCCAGGCCATGGCCTACCTGTGTAATCCAGCGTCGATTAAAAAAATATACGTACGATATTGGGTGACATTTTTTTTTTCAAAATAATCACCAAAAGCGTGCAAAAATCTATATATAATAAAATACAGCCTATGTTACTTGCTGATAATGTAGCTTTCCAAAGATGAAAGAATTTTTAAAATTGGATAATTATTTTTCGAGTTTATTAAATACGATAAAGAGAAAAGATTTGAGTTTTGTATGTTTCTTATACAAAACTCAAATATTTTCTCTTTATAATATTGGTTTAGAAGACCAACGCTGGAGATTGAAAGTTAATGAAGCCGATCCCCATAATACACAGTTTTTGAGGTGACCCCATTAATAGTATTCACAAGTATAACTTTGAAATTGAGTTAGGCTGAAAACAGACATGAAAGTACTAAGAAGAAAAGAAAGTGAAACGTCGTGGCTAAAATAAAAAACCGGCCAAGCGCGAGTCGGATTCGCGCACGAAGGGTTCCGTACCATTATCTATAAAAACGGCAAAAAAATCATGTCTGTTGTATGGGAGCCCCCTTAAATGTTTATTTTATTCTGTTTTTTAGTATTTGTTGTTATAGCGGCAACAGAAATACATCATCTGTGAAAATTGCAACTGTCTAACTATCACGGTTCATGAGATACAGCCTGGTGGCAGACGGACGGACGGATAGCGGAGCGGGAGTAATAGGGTTCCGTTTTTCCCTTTGGGTACGGAACCCTAAAAATGATAATCTTTAAAGCCTAGGTTGGCACGGCCGCCTTTTTGCCGCAGCGATATTTTCCCGCGCACTAGCTTTTCAATGCATTGTTTATCGCCGAGAGTTGAAAATCCAATAGTGTTTTTGACGCACTGGGATGCGCTTTGGCGCATTCTCAATGCTCGGTTCAACACCAAGAGTTGAAAAGCCAGTGCGCGTTAAAAATAATAACAGCCGCACAAGTCGATCGATCAGGTTAAGCCACGCTTGCCGCGGTTGGTCTGTGGATGGGTGACCATCTTTACATACAGGGACCCCTGCGGGCCTCGGAAAGCACGTTAAGCCGTTGGTCCCGGCTGTCATTCGTAGATCTTAGACAGTCGTTACGGGTAGTCAGAAGCCCGAAAGTCTGACACGCTACGTGCGCGCGTCTGCTACGTGGGCTAAGTTGTTTTTTTACGGAGACATGAGCCATTATTATTATTATTAATGAAACAACGTTTTACACTGTTTCATTGCATTAACTCATCATTGACATTTCGTAGTAAGCTATTAAAATCGTATTCTGAACAGCACTTTCTAACTTCCTGCTATGTGCAATATACCCTGGATATTTAAAAACATCCACACAGAAAAGGTAAACAAAAACGCATCAGCTAGCAATTATTAAATTGCTGATGAAATGTCCGGCTATTTTGTCGACAAAGTCGCTTCATTTTTAATTGGTAAAAAGTATAGTCATGTTTATAGGTTAATATGTTTTACAAGAGATGTTATAAGGCAGTTTAATAACCGGGCTGAGTACCTGATGAATGTCTATAAATTACTTACCGATATGTAGTCGACCTGGCGACACAATTCAAGTATCTCATATACATACAACATTATTTTTAGTATACTGAAAACCTGAAAATATTTTGTTCAGAATAAGTAACTGAATCGATTCCAATACTTTTTACACCATGTTATATTTTGTCCAAAAAATATTTAAAAATAGTAACAAGTTGGACACAGAGCAACACTAAGTACATTTCCGCAATCATTATGCGCACAACACAGGTCACAGCCGGTCGGTCGGTGGCGCGTGTTAAGTGGTAACCAACATTTTGTACGGACAATCCGGTAACATAACAAGCTTACAACTTCGTGATTTTTCATGATACAGTTTTGAAATTTTATACATAGATTCTTTACATAAAAATACTAGACTCGTGTTTCGGGTTTGCCATATACCTACTAAAAATAATGTTGTATATGTCATGAACATTTTAGGATAGTCAATAAATTAAATAAAATAAAATAAAAAAATACTGCCTCACAACAAAAATGGGTATAAAATGTAGTTTAGACATTAGGTTTTTTTACTAGAAACTTCCTCTTTCTAGAAGGTTTATTAGGTTTTCTAGACAGAATGTAACTGCTAATTTAATTGAATATTTTTAATTTTTTTATGACATTGATTTTTACATTCTGTGACTACTGTAACTCACACACTTGTAAAAAATCTAGGAAAATCATCTACTTTTACAATATTTGTAAATATGTGAGCACCATGTATCTATCACATAATTGATTTCCCTGTCATTACTATATTTTTAATTCTTTTTACCTTTTGTGGTAGAGTGGTTTTATCCTAGATGCATCGACTTCACATATAATTATAAAACAGATGTATATAAAAACATTTTAAAAGAGTAATGGTGGACTTTCTTACATATTCTTCTCCATGCGAAAACTACCTTTTGGAAGGGGCGACGAGAATCAATTCTATTTTATTGTAATCCTTGACGCTCAAAAGTGCCTTTTATGCGCCTATTTCAAATAAATGATTTGATTTTGACTTCTACCCAAAGTATTGAATACCAAATAGAACAGGGTTTTAGAGAATAGTGATAGAATTGAATTTTATGAGATGAGGGTGGTCTCATTAAAAACCACCTTTTCAGTAAAGAGTATATTAAACAAAAGTAGGAACGAAATTCTAAAATAAAAATAATCGCGTTACAATGACGGCACGAGGGAGGCACGTGGCGGCTAACGCGGTACTTTAACACGCGTCGTCTACGCAGGAAGCGTGCGGGCAGCGGGCGTCGCAAGCAAGTGCCTTCCTCGCTGCGGCCCGGTGGCGAGGGAAAGAGATAGATAGATTGAGTAGTTTCATACAGTAA
The DNA here is from genome assembly GCA_949629135.1 of Eremobia ochroleuca. Classification (NCBI taxonomy): domain Eukaryota; kingdom Metazoa; phylum Arthropoda; class Insecta; order Lepidoptera; family Noctuidae; genus Eremobia; species Eremobia ochroleuca. Next base: position 18,403,537 of record OX451385.1, read on the forward strand.
ATCTTGACGGCTTGCGACCACGGGACGCTCTAACTGGCCGAGGTTGCATTCGGGTTGCTACAATTTTCGAAAACACAGAAACATGGACTTTCTCGAATCCCATGGATTTTGCTTAGGCTATAGGGGTGCTTCTATCAATCAGACAATAATGTTCCCACTTCTGGGACACATGCTTCCTCAAGAGAGGGAGTGGGAGATTACTCACTACGCGGGCTCAGTGCGGGTTGGTGGATGTCACATCACATGTCTTCGAATTTTACAAAATTTTCCTTCGACATTTTGAGAGCAGTGGTGACGGCAGTGGTGGTGTGTGCAGTGGTGGTGGTGGCTTGTGGCTAAGTAATAATAGCCACACGGGTCGATCGATCAGGTTAAGCTACGCTTGCCGTGGTTGGTGGATGGGTGACCATTTTCACATACCATGACTCCTCCGTGCCTCGGAAAGCACGTTAAGCCGTTGGTCCCGGCTGTCATTCGTGGATCTTTGACAGTCGTTACGGGTCGTCAGTAGCCCGAAAGTCTGACAACCAGACTTACCAGGGGCTATCGTATAACCCAGTAACTGTGTTGTGGAGGTCAGATAGACGGTCGCTCCATGTAAAATACTGGTATTCAGCTGCATTCGGTTAGACTGGAAGCTGACCTCAACATAGTTGGGAAAGGGCAAGGTAGATGATGGTGATGAAATGAAATAAACAAAGTAAAGTGCCTGCCTGGTGCTCACTAGCTACAACTCGTAAGCCGGGGCCGATACCACTTGGCCCTCACCGTTCCTGCGGGATGCTTAGTTGTTGCAACAGTCACAGAAAATCAGATGTAATACAGGATATTAAATTTGATATTCAATCAATCAATCAACTCAGCCTATCGCAGTCCACTGCTGGACATAGGCCTCTCCCAGACTGCGCCACAACACCCTGTCCTCCGCCTTCCGCATCCAGTCTACCCTAGCTACCTTCTTTAGGTCGTCCGTCCATCTAGCTGGGGGGCGTCCCACATTACGCTTGCCAATACGCGATCTCCACTCCAGGACTCGTCTGCTCCACCGGCCATCGGCCTTTCTACAGACATGGCCAGCCCACTGCCACTTCAGTTTGCTTACTCTGCAAGCTATATCGGTCAGTCATGTACAATTCGCACGCCTTGCCGAGTCCAATCCACATCGAAGGGTCGCTTCTCGAAGTTGTGAAGGATTATGTCTACCTAGGACAAGTCATTCAGCTCGATAGACACAAGTTTGAGAAAGAGGCTGACAGAAGGATCCAATTGGGTTGGGCAGCATTTGGAAAGCTTCGTCAAGTCTTCTCGTCGCCTATACCCCAGTATTTGAAGACTAAGGTCTTTAACCAGTGCGTCCTGCCCGTCATAACATACGGTGCTGAAACGTGGACACTGACGGTTGGGCTGGTTCACAAATTCAAGGTCGCTTAGCGCGCTATGGAGCGAGCTATGCTCGGAGTTTCTTTGAAGGATAAAATCAGGAATCAAATTATCCGGAAATGAACCGGAGTAACCGACAATTTGAAATTCCCAAGATATAAATCTGATGACTAAAATTCAAAGCGACGCGGAAATAACCCTCTTTACATATGCGATAATATAATGTTTGTGTTGAACAAGGAGTTCTGGCCAAATCCCTCGTCAAAACTCTGATAATGTGTCAGCAAAACATTCTCTTTGCTTTAAGGAACTTTAGAACCTTCTTCAAGTCATTGGAAAGTAAACTTTGTGACGTAAACGTTATGGTTTAATTTCGTTTGTTGTGTGGATAATGGTATAGCGGTATGTAGATATTTAGTTTCGTAATCTTGTAAAGTTTCGTCGGGGAGCGAATAATAAGAATGTGTGTGTCTTTGGTTTCTATTGTTTTTGATGCGACACGTGTATCGATACAGACAAAACTAATTTTGTCTTATTGTAAGCTGGTATTATCAGCTTAATCAACTCAGCCTATCGCAGTCCACTGCTGGACATAAGCCTCTCCCACACCACCACACCACACCACAGCACACACTCACCACCACACCACACCACTCACACCACAGCACTCTGTACTCCGCCTCTAGTACCCAGTCTGTCCCAGCCACCTTTTAAGGTCGTCGGTCCATCTAGCTGGGGGGCGTCCCACACTACGCTTGCTGATAGTCTGCACTCCAGATTACTCGTTTGCTCCACCGGCCATCAGTCCTTTGACAAACATGGCCAGCCCACTGCCACTTCAGCTTGCTTTGCAAGATACATGTGTCGGTAATTTCATTTCCATTCCAGATAAAATCAGAAATTAAATTATTTCCGCTCCAGAGTTGCTGGCGTGAACTTAGTAAGTACATAATAAAGATGATTTTCGCAAATCATGTATTCGTTTGTATGAAACAGAGGTATCAAGAACGCATTCTCTCGTCAGCCGCACTGTAGAACCAATTTTTTTTTTCTTCCTGTGTTGAGACCGCTCCACTCAACATCACCGCGCGCTGGCGGTAGTGAACGAGGGGTGCGGGGACAGCGGGGAGTCAGCCAGTCTCATATTTACATGTTTCAACCGACCGTTGCAATTTCTATACTTTTCCTTCTTCATTATATTTCTTATTATACAGTCCGCTTCTTTCCATTTTGCTCCACCACGACCTGTCCTCGCGATCATCAAGTCTTCAAACACTCCTTGCATTGTAAGAAGTAACCCATTCACAGTAAAAACAGTTTAACTAAGTAAATATAAAGAGTCTTCATTCCACGTTATTTAGTAGTCAAGTGAAGTGTGCATTTGAATGCATAAACGGTGGCACCCTCTTGCGACGGTACATAGATATTAGCTTTTCAGATGCAAAGTGCATTTCGTACTGGCTGGTATATTTTATTTACATTGGGTTTTAATATTTTAAGCTGAATTCCTGCATCTTTTTTTAAAGATTCATTATATGTTTTAAGCCAACCCGTCTTGAGCAAGCGTGGTGATCGACCATGAGGGTCGATCACCACTTTTTATTTACGCTTTTTATTTACTTTTTTGATCACCAGGCCTTGAGACATTTGCCTTGTAGTGGGACAGGAATAGAAAAAAAAAACAAATAGGCTGCTATTATTATAATTATTTATTTGATAATAAATGATAAATGATTTATTTTCTGTAAGTAGAAACCTACTTACAGAAAATAAATTCTTTATATCAGAGACTGCAGAATCAGCAGCAACAGGTTTTTTTTTATCTCTGTAAAATGTATTTAAGACATTTGTTTGACTATGCTTAATTTTACAAATAAATTAAGAATATTTTTCTTGGATCTGGTCTACTGCATAAAAACTACGAACTACAAACAAACATTATTTTTATTTACCGAAACAGAAATGAAATGAATGAAATCTTCAGTAATGTAGACTTTCAATATTCTGCTGCAAAACCAAAACAAATGAAATCTTCAGTAATGTAGACTTTCAATATTCTGGTGCAAAAACAATGGAACGTCAACGAGGCGAATGGGAGAATGTTTGAAAAAATAATAAGTTTGTAGTTGCGCGTTGTCGGTACGAGCGAAGGAACAATTGAATGAAATGAGCAACCTCGTTGTGTAGGACAATGTTTAGTTGGTAACAAAGGAGATAAGCATACGGACTTTTTAAGCAATGTGTGTGTTGCCCAGTCTTTGACATTGTTTGTCTAAGTTTATCTATGTTTAAAAGATATTACGTTCACAACAAATGTCGTAGCGCAAAATTGCTAGTTTTAGCTTGATGTTTGAAGTTATTTTAAAATAAATAAATAAATAAATCCCTGGACATTTCACACAGCACCATTTGTCCCAAGCTAAGCAACCTAATGCTTGTGTTATGGTAACAAGATGGCTGATAAACTACTTATATACAATTTTTTTTTTTTTGTAAATACATACATATTATAGATAGAAAAACACCCAGACTCGGAACAAATACATGTAGGTCATACAAATATTTGTTCCGTGCGGGAATCGAACCCGCGACACGCAGCGCAGCAGTCAATCGCTTAACCACTGCGCCAACCGTGCCGTCAAAAATCTCTTACTATCTACGTTTATTTCAAATTGTAACGGCGTAAACAATTTATGCTTACCCATTAAAGAAAAATAAGAAATAGTGTAGCTTTCTATCAGATAAATAATTATAGGAATCGGTTCAGTACTTCCAAAACATAACTCGTAAAAACAATTTTACTTAATTGACTTTGTGACTGCTATTAAAAAAAACAAGGCAGGATACGAAATATCCCGATTAGAGAAAAGACAAACGTTATTGATTTTCTTAACAAAATAGACTAATAAAAGTGTAAATGGACAGGTCATATGTTAAGAGGTACTCAAGTCAAGTGGAGTAAAGTTGTGACAGAATGGTACCCCAGAGATGCCAAAAGAACAAGGGAAGACAATATAAAACATGGAACCGAAGTCCAAATTGGAAAAGAGTTGCGAGATATATGACTCAGTGGAAGTTGTTAGAGGCCTTTGCCAAAAGGCACACTGAACTATGAGGCATCCTGAAAATACCACAACACAAAAATGCGTACCTTCGTGCCCAGTGTCGCCTTCAGCTTACTTTCATTTAGTACTTTACAGCAGCCTTCGTTTCTTATGGCATTTTATTACCTATCACAATTACTGTGTAAGAAGTAAGAGTCTTTCCAGATACCTAAAATAATTCAGATGCTTTAATTAGTTTAAGAACACATTCCTGGTAATAAACTACTTTGTTAATTCTATTAATGATGATAGATATTGGAAACAGTAGAACGCAAAATTGAACTTTTCTAGTACCTATCACATTGTAGAAGCCTGCACATCAAGCTACTACAATCTGTCAAAGGGAAATGCCCATTTGATAAAGAGGTTTTGGCCAAGTGACGCCCACGAAAGAAACAAATTATAGGTATTAGGGTTGACATCATAGATAAAGAAACAAACACTATTTTTTACATAGAACTCGGTTGGACTTTTATAAATCATATATAAAAATTCAAGGTTAAAAAAAGACATACGTATAGGTTTCTGATTTTTTATTCGTTCTCATATAAATAAATGACAAGCACGTCATCTAGGAATTAGGCTAGGGGATTTATATTTGATTGAAACCTTGCCCAGCCCCAGAACCACACATTTGTCATCACGTGGGCACAACACCCTACTGTCCTCCGACCAGATATACAATTGCAACAATACTGACGTATTGCTTCTAATCCTGTTTCGTCATTCTTAACAATTATACAAGTTGTAACCACATCGTAATCAAAGTCGTCGGAATATCAAATATAAAAATTTAGTAGAAAAGAAAATCGCCAGAAAACAGCACCAAACAAAATGTGAAATGTCAATGTCAATCTATTGTCAATTACGATTATTATTGACGTAGAGATGATCGATTTTTTTCAGTAAAAGTTGTCATCCCTACTTTGACAGGACCAACGACCGGAAGTGTTAAATGAGGCAATAAACGATTGAGTTTCTTGATTAAATCGGCTTTTAATTCCCGAGTTTTCATTACAAATAAGTAATAGCAATATTTTAGTTACTAAATGGGCATTTTTTTTGCATTTATCACATTGATGGGCAAAACATGGCCAAGAATGGGCGTTTCCCTTTTTATAATAGATGTTCAACTCTATCGCTAAAGCATGAGGTTCAAAATTGATTGTGAAAATTTGACAGTTTCGGGTAGTTTGATGTGCTGGCGTCTGTATAGAAGTGTATGTATAGAAGTTTTATATTATCCCCCATTTGGTTCCCAGCGGATTAATTGCGTAAAACACCAACAGTAGCAATCGTTTACATTTTGACAGTTCAAAAACAATCATTGCGTTATTTCCGTTGCTGAGCAGACATTTTTTTCACACATAATTTATTATTTATAATAAATTATTATTTATAATAAATTATTATTTATACAACGACACTTGTAACGTTAAAAGCGCAAAACCTCAGACACCCCAACTGATTTTTAATTCAATTGACCTATTTCAGAGAGAAAATAAGTAATTAAAAAAATTGTAAAGGTTTTATGTGCTGTTTTAGTTTTACTGGCCATTCTGATCGTTTCTTGCGTCTGCGACGACGCTTTATTGAGGGAGGAGTTGTCACCGGGCCGCTGCACCACGCTGACATTGGCTTACTTGACCTATTAATAAATAGACACGGCAGAGTTTTTAATGAAGATTTTTTTTTAAATGTGTACTATATTAAAAAGTGTTTCAATTAATTCTGCTCGTTATTCTGATCAAACTATTTTCAGGTTTAGCGCATTTAACGTTACACGTTGTATAAATATAATATTATTTTTTTTTATTTAAAGCAATGGATTAGAAATATCCGTCAAAATGATTCAGATTGAATTACGCAATTAGGGTGCTGGTCACATAAAGTGTTTCTAAGACTCTCGTTTTTGAAAATAAAAACACAATCTTTCCTTTGTGCAAGCAAGAATAAATTAAACAAGAGTTGCTTAACTAACCCTTTGTTGGTGCAGTTCAAACTTTGTCCAACAGTTCGTTAACTTTGTACGGTAAGGTTCTGTTTAGGACACAAACGTACCAGCTAACTATTTCTGTTTAAATCTGACAGCTGAGGTTCAGAGGAGTTGGAACAATAAAAGTGAGTTTTAATTATATTGTAGACTAGCTGTGCCCGCGACTTTGTTCGTTGTGCGTGCATGTCGGAAAACATACAGGATTTAATTGTTATTTTGTTTTGCGCGTAACCCTTAACATTTTTCTAAAATAAAAGTAAACTTAAGTTACTGTTTATAATATCAGCTATCTGCTTGTCAAAGCCCCGTCAAAATATGTTCTGCCGTTTCGGATATAAGCCGGAACAAACAGACAGACTGACAGACTGACAATTTTTTTTTTTGTTATAACTCATCATCTGCCTAGCCTTTTCCCAAATATGTTGGGGTCGGCTTCCAGTCTAACCGGATGTAGCTGGTATTCAGCTACATCCGGTTAGACTGAAAGCCAAGTATTTTACGTGGAGCGAATGCCTATTTGACCTCCACAACCCAGTTACTGGGTAATACGGTACCCCTAGGTAAGACTGGTTGTCAGACTTTCGGGCTACTGACGACCCGTAACGACTGTCAAAGATCCACGAATGACAGCCAGGACCAACGCCTTAACGTGCTTTCCGAGGCATGAAGGGGTCTTGGTATGTGAAGATGGTCACCGATCCACGGACCAACCGCGTCAAGCGTAGCTTAACCAGATCGATCGACCCGTGCGGCTGTTACTACTTAGCCACAAGCCCCTCTCGTCAAATTACTAACGAAGATTACTGAACAAGTCAAATTACTGACGACTGAGAGAGAGAAATCGGTGTGTGACTATTTATCTAATATAATACGTTTTTTAGTAAGGGGAACGTTATAAGATAAGCTAAAAGACTACATCTCGTCTTTTACGAAGTATTTCTTTTCTTACATTATTTTTGGTAAAAGATATCATCGAAGGGAACTTCTAACGACCATTATCATTTGTATGAGCTCCTGAACTTTGTACAGAGGGGAGCGTAAGCCATCAATAAATCTGTAACGACAAATTGATATTACCTTGAGGTGTCTAATGTCAGAAGTTGTAATCCAAAGTCACTTATATCTTTGTACGCAATTTGGGAAGAAAACTGCTGTGTGATGTGATATTTTGTTGGTAATACTTAAATTATACAGATTTTTTGATCTTGTTTTATAAGAAACGAGGGGCTTGTGGCAAAATAATAACAGCCACACGGGTCCATCACAGGTTAAGCTACGCTTGCCTTGGAGATCAGGTTAATCGACAGATTAACGTGCTTTCAGAGGATCTATAATGTCATTTGTAATATCTATAATGTCATTTGTAATATCATTTGTAGATCTTTGACAGCCTTTACGGTAGTCAGAAGCCCAGAAGTCTGATAAGCAGTCTTACCAAGTGGCATCGTATTACCCAGTAAATGGTTTGTAGAAGTTAGATTGGTTCCATGTAAAATACTGGTTTTCAGCTGCATCCGGTTCGACTGGAACCCGACCCCAACATAGGGAAAGGTTAGATAGATGATGTTTTATAAGAAACGAGAATAGAACATCGGATGATGCATTGGTCTGATTAAAAATATGTTTTGAGTGTACTCAAAACATATTATTAAAGGAATTTTATTTTTTAAAGAATTGAAATTCTTTTAACTCTGAACGACTAACCATCATAAAGTACTGTAACAGAAAATTATTTGTGTAGATTTTCTAACAAAACAAAATCAAATTTCAATTTAAATATCACTTAAGGATTTCTAAGTAAAAAACCTAATCAGATAATTGTGTGAATTTTCCAAGGGCGTATGTCCCATGTTCCAAGCACAAGATTCCTTGATTTTTAAAGCGTTCTATAACATAATTTCGCCCTTAAAATTCTAGTCTTTTGTTAACCTTTAGAGAGTAATTTTACCTCCTCTTTTATTCATCCAGCCACACATCTTCACTTTGATTCCCCACAAGACCGTCAAATGCTCCCGACGTGTTAAAAACTCTCCAGTTGAAATAATGAAATACTTTCTTTTCTTACGAATCAGTGACACGAGGAGAGTTTTTCACTCCTCGAAAGATAATATTATTACGCTCAAACAAAAAACCATAAGTTGCCTACTTTTCATGTCATACGAGAAGAGACTCAACGGGCGATTTCCTCAAATTCAATTTGCCTAGCCTTTTCCCAAGTAGGTTGGGGTCGGCTTCCAGTCAAACCAGTGGCAGCTTAATACCAGTATTTTACATGGAGCGACTGCCTATCTGACCTCCACAACCCAGTTACTGGTTAATACGATACCCCTAGGTAAGATTGGTTGTCTGACTTTTGGGCTTCTGACTACCCTTGACGACTGTCAAAGATATACGAAAGACAACAGGGACCAACGGCTTGACATGCTTTCCGAGGCACGGAGGGGTCTCAGTATATAATGGATGGTCACCCATCCACGAACAGACCGCGGCAAGTGTAGCTTATCCTTCGATCGACCAGTGAGACTGTTATATTTATTTAATACTTCAAGCACCCTTTCAGTACGGTTGACGTACGTACATGTATGTTCTGGTACAGATGCTTGTCACGGCCGGGTGACGTACTTTAGCAAATCACGTTTAAAACTGCATATAAACAACACAGGCGTGCAGTCACTGCCAGAGTTTGTGGCAGATTGCGTTATGTACTATCACAACTGCGCCGAACACATTTCTCGAGCGCCGGCCGGCAGTGCACGCTATGCTTCTCGCGCGCCGTACTAAAAGGGTTAAATGTACAGAGGCGGACTTAATGCCACAGGCATTTTGTATCAATCATCCTTTGGGTGATGCAGAGACAAACAATAGTAGGGTGCAATCATGAAAATTGAGGAATAAATATTTTAAATATAAAGATACCCATAAACCTATTAAAACTATAAATATAATATATACCTAATTACTTATAAATATACAATACATGAAAATACTAAAAAGAAATAAGACAAACAATGAGAAAACATTACCGTTGTGATGATACTGCCGGCTTCTTGCAAATGTGCTCGCGAACTCGTTATAATTTAGCCGCGAGCCACTCGCGGCGATTTTCATTTGACCGAAAGCTTAGATTTTATAACCGCGCGCCCACTCCCGTCAATCACCATGCGAGTATCGTTTGTCTACGAGTGAACTTTCTTATCTCCTTTTGATAAATCGACTATTTATAAAGCTTCGTGCAAATAATCCTTTTTACAGCTACGGTCGAGAGACAGCCAGTAAATCGGTTTTTCCAAATACCTGCGGGTATTTTTGGGGTACTTTTAACCTAGTGGCTTTTGTGTAAGGCTTAAGGATTGAGCTTGAAACGTCTCGGTAAAAAGGTTTTCCTTGGATTAAGTTACACTATGAATTTTGCTTTGCCGTTCTGAACAAAATGTTGGGAAGGATTTGCTTTTATGCCGTCTGGATAGTTACCAGAGCGCTTAGATATACTATGAAGGGATCATCTATCTATGAATGTTGTTCTACATGAAGAAATATGCCTGTAATAGTGAACAATTTCAGTGCTGACCGCAGTGCGATCCGTCGTTATTTATTTATTTATTTTATTTGTTCAGGATAACAAACAATTGCGCAATGCTTAATTTAAAAAAAAAAAAATTTAAAAAATAAAAATAAAATAAAAAAAATATATTTAATAAATATTTTAAAAACAAGATGCTACTTTCCAGCGATTTGATATATTTTCTACATACCCTATTAAAATAACAAGCGAAATATGGGTGCACTAAAGGTACGCCTCTGCCAAACCCTTCAGAAATTACGTGCTTTTATATAGCAGTGACTCCATGTAAAATACTGGTACATCCGTTCATCCGCTGCTTCCGGTTAGACTGGAAGATGACGCCAGCATTGTTGAGAATAGGCTAGACAGATGATGACTCTTGTTTACATTGTAATTGCATTAATAAATGGAGAACTAGATGAGTCTACAATAATCTAGATATTTCAGTGATTACATTTTCTCGAGTAAGCAAACTGAAGTGGCAGTGGGCTGGCCGTGTCTGTCGAAGGGCCGATGGCCGGTAGAGCAGACGAGTCCTGGAGTGGAGACCGCGTATCGGCAAGCGTAGTGTAGGACGCCCCCCAGCTATATGGACGGACGACCTAAAGAAGGTAGCTGGGGTAGACTGGATGCGGAAGGCGGAGGACAGCGTGTTGTGGCGCTGTCTGGGAGAGTCCTATGTCCAGCAGTGGACTGCGATAGGCTGAGTTGATTTTCTCGAGTTAAGGAATATAACTGAGAAAAAACCACTCTTTTGAAATGACCTTGAAGAACCTTGAACATTGCTAGAATTATCGAACGAGACAATTCTCATCTAGCATCCGTACAGCCTCTATTGTTCCCACTGCTGGGACACAGGCCTCCTCTCGCTGAGAGGTGGGCCGTGGTGGATGTCACATGTCTCCGGATTTTTTGGTTCTAGGACCTGCTGGTTAACTAGCGTACCAATAGGTAACTAACATAGCTGAGAAAAGGCTCAACAGACCCATCTTGATAATAATTTTCTTTCCGAACATTCTCTGAAGCGTATCGGCAAGCGTAGTGTGGGACGCTCCCCAGCTAGATGGACGGGCGACCTAAAGAAGGTGGCTGGAGTAGACTGGATGCGGAAGGCGGAGGACAGGGTGTTGTGGCGCAGTCTGGGAGAGGCCTATGTCCAGCAGTGGACTGCGATAGGCTGAGTTGATTTTCTCGAGTTAAGGAAAATTACTGAAGAAAAACCACTCTTTTGAAATGACCTTGAAGAACCTTGAACATTGCTAGAATTATCGAACGCGACAATTCTCATCTAGCATCCGTACAGCCTCTATTGTTCCCACTGCTGGGACACAGGCCTCCTCTCGGTGAGAGGTGGGCCGTGGTGGAAGTCACATGTCTCCGGATTTTTTGGTTCTAGGACCTGCCGGTTAACTAGCACACCAGTAGGTAACTAACATAGCTGAGAAAAGGCCCAGCAGACCTATCTTGATAATAATTTTCTTTCCGAACATTCTCTGATCGGCAAGCGTAGTATGGGACGCTCCCCAGCTAGATGGACGGACGACCTAAAGAAGGTGGCTGGGGTAGACTGGATGCGGAAGGCGGAGGACAGGGTGTTGTGGCGCAGTCTGGGAGAGGCCTATGTCCAGCAATGGACTTCGATAGGCTGAGTTGATTCTCTGAAGCGATTATTAATACAGTATATTATCTTTTAAACGATAAAACAAAGTTGCAAATCATTAGTAATGTAGTATTTCATAAACAATTGTTTCAAAAGCCATTACCGTGTTGGGAGTTGAGCTATTCGTACTGAAGTTGTATTGAAATCTAGGACGTGCCCGCAATTCTAACTTTGGTGACACACAGCACTTATTTGTTTAGTGTTACTGTTACAAGTTATTATGGTTCGTATTTTGTATTGTTTAACCCTTAATTCCATGATTTTTCTTTTTAAGCATATTCAATTTATTTGGACGCAACATTAGCTTTATAATAAGGAAAAATATTTAAGCAAATATATTCATAAAAATACTTTTTTATTTTTTAAATCGCCTGGTGGAAATTTACATCTTTATGTAATCAGAACGAATCTACTGGGAACAAAATGAGTTGGATATCTGTAACAATTGGGAAATCCCCGTGCTCTGTGGTAACGAAAATATGGCATTGGATTGGTTGATGGTTTCCATCAGCATGCATTTAAGGGTTAACATCGGGACATGCTCTTTTAATTAAAACGAAAGCATAACATGTCATTTCAACGGGAAAATAGTAGTGGAACAGTGGTAACAGCCCCGACTTACGAGTTGTAGGTCATGGGTTCGAAACCTGACAGGCGCTTTAATTTGTGTAAATACAGGGTTATTTGTAAAACACCAACAACCTCTTCAGAGGTCATTGTACTCATCATTATGAACAACTTTTACCATGGGACCAAACCTGAAATCGCGAAAATAAAATCAGTTGTTCCCTACATTTATGTTCGTACGAGTCGTCAAAATGTAGGGAACAGCTGATTTTTTTTCGCAATTTCAGGTTTGGTCCCATAGTAAAAGTTGTTCATAATGATGAGTACAATGACCTCTTAAGAAGTTGTTGGTGTTTTACAAATAACCACTGCTCTGGTGAAGGTTAACAAAGTGAGGAAACCGGCATGGCCACTCCCCCCACAGAAGAGGCTTGTATCCATAAATAATTTCTTCTTTCTTCGCATTAGCTATATGACACATTATGTATAATGGTGAATTGTTTATACTTTAAAAATAAAACCTTTTCTTGAAACGATTTTCGAATTTTCACGATTCCGATTTTTAACGAGACGGCACGGTTGGCGCAGTGGTTAAGCGATTGACTGCTGCGCTGCGTGTCGCGGGTTCGATTCCCGCACGGAACAAATATTTGTATGACCTACATGTATTTGTTCCGAGTCTGGGTGTTTTTCTATCTATAATATGTATGTATTTACAAAAAAAAAATTGTATATAAGTAGTTTATCAGCCATCTTGTTACCATAACACAAGCATTAGGTTGCTTAGCTTGGGACAAATGGTGCTGTGTGAAATGTCCAGGGATTTATTATTATTATTATTATTATTATTATTTTCTGTTAGTTTTCATCACCATAAATAATTATCATTCGACAAATTAGTTAATATCTTGGCTAAAGCTGTCGTCGTAAGTGCTACGAGGACTACGCCGTAGGTGTCGTAACAATTGCTACGCCGTAGCTGTCGCAATTCTTGCTACGCCGTAGCGATCTTAAAAATTGCTACGCCACAGCTAACCGCTGTCGTAATAATTGTGACGAGGGATACGCCGTGGCTGTCTTAATTATTGCTACGCCGTAGCTATCGTAGTAATTGCTAAGCCATAGCTGCCGTAATAATTGCTACACCGCAGTTGAGTTAATAATTGCTACGAGGACTACGCCGTAGGTTTCGTAATAATAGCTAGGATGGTTAGCTACGACGCAGCAATTGCGTAGTTCGTTCAAGACACAATATGTTTTCAATCTAAATAGACTGTCATCATACTGAAAATAACATTTCTTATTAAAAACCGTATTGTATATAAATGTCTCATTACATCGCAAAGAGTGGCATTTCAGGCACAACACGCCCACACAATGTCCACAAATTTAGAAGTGAAAAGGCAATTCAAACGATACGAAGAAAATGTTCAAATATTCTCTCGACACATCACAAAGCCCACAAGGTTCCATTCAAGATACACATTTTGTTTATTTCTAATATCCGGTAAGTGTTTGGTGAGACAGGCGAAGTTCTTATTAAAGAAGTGTGACATAATATAAATTGAAAGTTGTTTATTCGCTTAGGTATTTATCTATTGTTTTCCAGAATTCATATTCATGATAATGGTAACAACGCTCGCAGAACAGATAGCGATGGGGGCGAAAGGATCTGGAGTGGCGTAGCGTTGGAAGTCCTCCCACAAGATGAATCAATGACCTTGCGAAGGCTGCTGGAATCTGCTGGATGCGGGAAGCAAAAAACCGGTCCAAGTACTGGCGTAGATACGTGGGACACATACGTCTGAACGTAAACTTCGCCCCATCATATCATCATTTATCGTGGTAATAGAATGAGGGAAACATAATTGTAGTTGCCAAGGCTTCATACTTGTAATTGCACAAAATAAAACCGAACTGGTACGTGAATTAAAAAATTATAAAAAAAAACAGTTATTGCGTGGTTTTATTTGTATTACAAAACCTTGTTAATACTAAAATAGGCGTAACCGTAAACGACAAACATTCAAGTCTTATAATCCCCCATGTTACTAAAAATTTGTACATAAAAACCTCATATGACGTTTATGAGACACTTAAACTATGTAATAACTTGGCTCAATTTTACGTAAACCGCGTTTTGCAATAAACCCACATTTTATAATGTAGCTTCTATAATCCAGCTTCAATTAATACAAACATAATAAAAATAATTCTATGTACTATTATATCTCCATATTCAAAACAACGTTAATTTCACTTTTTCTAACACTCGGTAACGCGAATCTTATGCACTTGGTTTTTTCTCATTTAATACCAAATCATTTACAATAAAGAAAAAACGTTATTTATGCATAGCGTTATTTATGTCATCAAGCTCCTGTGCCTGTCTGTTTACATTAAAAATCAGTGATTTGCTTTCAGAAAATACTCGTAACACATTTTGTGGTCCGTGTTTCCGTAAATGAGGTAAATCATATATTTATATAATTATAAATCAATTGCAGCATGTAAGAAAGATCATCATTTGAGAATAGCTCGATCGATTTGCCTGGTTTTGTTTTCGTTGTGTTCGTAGTTGTCAGGACAAGGTTTGTATAATTTTCTTTTTTTTTTTAATCCACCGATGAAGGCTGGAGTCACGCCGTGACGCTGTGCACGAATAGCTAGCTTATAATAAAAAAGAGGAACGTATATATCCCAGAGTAACGTCTGATTTTCCTGTTTACCAATAATAATTCACTTAAACGGTGTTTACATTCAGTTGCTTGGCAGGCCCGTGGCTAATAAGAGCCGCACGGGTCGATCGATCAGGTTAAGCTATGCTTGCTGCGGTTGGTCTGTGGATGGGTAACCATCTTTACATACTGAGACCCCTCCGTGCCTCAGAAAGCACGTTAGCCGTTGGTCCCGGCTGTCATTCGTAGATCTTTGACAGTCGTTACGGGTAGAGTCAGAAGCCCGAAAGTCTGACAACCAGTCTTACCAAGGGACTGGAAACCGACCCCAACATAGTTGGGAAAAGGCTAGGCAGATGATGACATTCAGTTGCTCGGCAATCTTGCTCGTTGCATACAAGTTAACTATAGTTTTCCACTCAGCCACTCGAGAATTTTTCCAGTTACGCGGTCTTCGCAAATAACGACTAATAACATTTTGTTGACAACCCACCACCGTGCGACAGGGACGGCACTCTGCGCTGTATGTATAGAGTGGATAGTACCGGTATGAAATTTCTTTTTCTTTTTTTCCTTTTCTGGACTACGTTATTGGGGTTGTGTGGTTATAAGAGCG
This sequence comes from Eremobia ochroleuca, assembly GCA_949629135.1. NCBI lineage: Eukaryota > Metazoa > Arthropoda > Insecta > Lepidoptera > Noctuidae > Eremobia > Eremobia ochroleuca. The sequence continues at coordinate 18,419,100 of OX451385.1, forward strand.
TGATTGATTGGTTTAGGGAAATAGCGGCCATCTGCGATTTGCAATCGTTTGACGCTTACATTAGCCTAACCTTTTCCCAACTATGTTGGCTGTTCTCCCAGTCTAACCAGATACAGCTGAATACCAGTACTTTACATGGATCGACTGCCTATCTGACCTCCACAACCCATTTACTAGGTAGTACGATACCTCTAGGTAAGACTGGTTGTAAGACTTTTCGGGCTTCTGACGACCCGTAACGACTGTCAAAGATCTAAGAATGATAGCCGGGACCAACAGCTTAACGTGCTTTCCGAGGCACGGAGGGGTCTTGGTATGTAAAGATGGTCACCCATCCACAGAACACCGCGGCAAGTGTAGCTTAACCTAACCCGTGCGGCTGTTCTTACTTAGCCACAAGCCCCCTTAGGTTTCTTGTTTATGATTGTAATATTAGCAACGTTGATCTGGTCATTTTATATCTTCAGTTGACCCTAAACGCCTTTTAACATAGTCGTAGATATTTGAGTCGATGCGGCTCGTAGCCCGGATGAACTCAGTGAAAAGTTCTGTTAACTAGGGTGATAAACAAAACTTGTTTATGAAAAATTATTATTCAGAAATCGGATATGTTTGCAATCTTATGCCGTTAAAGAAACCTATCCAAAAAAATAAGTACCAAGGAACCTATTTTCAGTTTCAGCTGCCAGGATATCCGAGAAAGTACAGTATAACTTTCTGTTCTTTCTCTCACAAAACAAGAAAATGAAGAAGGTGCAACAACAGCTCTGTATAATGCCGCCCACCGCCGTCACGTTTGGGGTTGAGAGCGTCGGTATAAGGGCTCGCGCTGCGCCCCAACACTCATTCGCGTCCCAAACCGCGACCCGACCAGACGGGCGCTGTCCGATCCACGACCTATACTGCGACCGCGCGCGTATGTATCTTCAAAGTTCCTTATTTCAAAATTATCATCAATATTCTATCTTCCAAGTTTAATTGCAAAAGTTTAGCTATTTTTTAACGATTTTATTCATCGGACGTTCGAAATTTTAATTGTATTTTTTTTTTCTCCACGGAGGTGCGTAAGTGTTCGTGTGTTGTGTGTGGCGAATTCGGTGAGTCGAAGTTTGAGTTTCGAATTGGTGGACGTCGGCTATTGGTGGAAACTAGGTTTGTTTCAATTTGGGCTTTTACTGGGTGCTCAATTGTTATTTTTGGCTTTGATATGTGAGTTTTTATTACTTTTCATGTCAATTCGTCAAATTACAAATTGTTTATTTTTACTGTAACTGGGTTGAGCCAATATTGATATCGTAACGACATTGTCAAACAAAATCAGCCAAATAACCGTTACTTCAATATTGTTCTTTCATTATCGAATTTCATGCAATGTTTGGCTGAATTTCTTTTAATTTGCATCGCCAGGCGTGATATTCAAATTACCAAAAAATTCAAATTGAGCATTTAGATACGATTTCATGCATTTGAATGAGTTTTGTCGTTTTTGGGCTTAAATTGGGTCATTAATTGTTTTTTAAAGGCTATTTATATTGGCTTTGTAAGCTATTTCGATTAAACGTATGTAAGTTAAATATTCTGTGACCTAATTAAGGGAATGGAGTAAGGTTTTATGGTCTGGACGTTTTTATTTCTCTGTGTGTCCTTCATCGGTACAAATCGATTACTATGCCCTGTTTGTAGCATTTTATGAGACACTTTGTATTTACACGTTGCCGGCTGAAAAATAAAGCAAAAAGGAGACTGGAAACTACTTGGCACGAAATCTGTATCACGTTTTTGGCATTGACGAAGTAGGTAATTTAACGTTCTTGGCAGCAGTTTTGTTTTGCCAAGAATATACGTGTCTGTTCAGTTTTGTTTCGATTCAATTTTTAAATTTATTGGATAATGTTTTGATCAGAACACCAATGTAAATTGGCAGTTAAGCCACAGTGAATTATAGGGGCTGTTGGTAGCAGTAAGCACGAAATAAATCAGCAATTTAATTACTTGTTAAATGAGGCCAGTTGTTTGTTACGACTCTTGCTAAATTGAATAATTCTCGAAGCGTTTAAAGTTACAATGTTGTACTTGGAGACAAAAACAGTTGTTTATTTCACCTAGAGATAGTGAAATTTGAAGGACGCGTCAGGTTTTGGCACATTTCGTTACACGAGGAGTAACAACAGTAAAAGTCACTCTGTCTCTCAAAGCAAATCTATCTTATTCTTTATTTATTAAGAAGTTTAACTTCGATCACGTATACGGCGCCGCACGCGCAATTTTTGTAAAACAATTTATCGTTTTAACACACAAGTTCATTGGTAATTATTTGTATGAGGCAATGATACTTATGCAATTTTACAACTATTTTTATTAAATTTCATTAAAATAAAACGAAAATTTGGATTAATCACCTCGTTGTTTCTAAATTAAGAGAACTAAGTATAGAGTACAGCCGTGCGATTCTGTAACCATCTCACCGTGAAAGCTTGGGTGCTGGCGGTGGAGCTGTCATTCGCTAGGGATTAATACTATTAAGTGCTTACTTCACTTATGATTTCACGGTGAGATTTTTACAGAATCGACCGGCAGTAGTGTTATTCTGTAAAAATCTCACCTTGAAAACTTAAGTGAAGTAAGCTGTCGATCCCTGGGGATCCTTAGTATAAGGACGAATAGCAGCTCACTTCACCTTTGTTTTCACTGTAAGTTTTTACCAAAATGTGTATTAGTTTAAAAAAAAAAACACAAATCCAAAAACAAATGAACTACGCATCCAATCCTCTATAAGCTTCACTGAATAGATAGAGACTAATCCTATTAAACGCACAGAGCATAGGCCGTCCCCATTTCGACATGACTATCTATTGAATTACAGGTTTACAGGTTTAAACCCATTTGCAGACAGTACTATAGTTCAAGCGTTTGTCACTAATGTTTTTATGTTCGCTTAATCCTTTATACTCCACGGATTTCCCATAATTGGAAGCGATGGGAAAACGGAGTGCTTTATAGGTTTACCTTCGTGCCTAAAGGGTGGCAATAGAATCCCATTACTAGGCTTTCGAATACGATTTCTGGCAATCAACTTTTAAAAGGTTTACCTCAGTAGAAAGCACTGATAGTGTTTTGTTTTGCATGAATATCAGCAAATAAAATGAGAAGGATCTCTCAATGTCCGATGATGACTTTACTTAATTGGTTTTTACGATAATAGTACTCGCAGTATTGGTTATTAAAGTGTTGTATAACCATTTCTCTCTCTATGACTCCCTCTCGAAGACAGGAGGCCTGTGTCTCTAAAATGGGAACATTAAAGGCTAATTATGTGTTGTGTATATCTTTTAGTACCTAATTTTGAATTGGGAGTATAAAAATGCAAAAGGATTATTCTTCTAATCTTAAACTCACACGACAACTTAATATAGAATTTTGAATCCTCGTCTTACGTTCAAGTTTGTGAAGTAATGGTAAATCGAGACATTTAAAGAAAGAAAAAAGAGAAAAAAAAAAAAATTAAACATTATATCATGCCTATATTACCCAAGGGGGTAGGCAGGGCTAAGTGAAATGTGGTACGCCTGTAAGGAAATTGCAGACAAAAATATATTTCTTTCGTAAAGCCTTTCACAAATGCTTTGTGTGAATGTATTTTATTAGGTACCTGATATACAAGAACGGCTTCAGGGATTTCAGGATTAACCTGGAACATTGGAATTCAGGCTCAATAGAAGATTTATCGTAGACGTTCCATTTCAGCTAAGTACGGCGTAACGTAATTAATGTATTCCGAGGATGAGATATTTAATTCAGGCATAAGTTAACGTGAATCACGACAGGAAGAATAAGTCTTTACAAAAGATTAAGATAATCTTTTATATACCTAATGTCGTATAGAAGCAAGTTTTTTCTAACTGAACAGACAGCTGTGCTGCTGGGGAGTTTGCGCCACTTCTTCTTCCCAGCGACAGCACTAGGGAGTGGTACATGGCGGGCGTTTTGGGGGACAGCGTTTTATGTCATGTGGACGTTCGATAAGTGCTGATTCTCAGCCTAATTTGAATAAATTACATTTGATTTTGCCAAGATATGGAACAACGTGTTCATTCTTTTTTTTATTAGCGACCTGTAAATTGCCCGTGTTTTGAAAGAGTTATACGACTGGACAAAACCTCGAGATTACTTTGTTATAAAAACGTTGCGGTGTCTATTTATTAACAGGTCAAGCAAGCCAATGTCAGCGCGGCGCAGCGGCCCGGCGACGACTCCTCCCTCGATAAAGCGTCGTCGCAGACGCAAGAAACGATCAGAATGGCCAGTAAAACTAAAACAGCACATAAAACCTTTACAATTTTATTAATGGCTTATTTTATCTATGAAATAGGTCAATTCAATTAAAATATGCCAATAACAAAGCTGAAGAGTTGGTCCGTTTGAACCTTTTTTTACCAGTCGGATTTGATTTTGCATTTGATATCCCAATTCTTGAGCAAGGCTATAAGGCTATTTCACATCACGCTAGGGCCCTTAGGAGCTCAGCAGAAAGAAAAAAAAGTTAAAAATAACGCTAAGCAAATACGAAGTAATAGCGCGGGCAGGCGATGCGATACGATGAGGTGGGTCAGTGGAACAAGAAATTTCTTGCGAACGAAGTTTCGGGCAGAACCTAGTTTATATTATATATTTGACGTTTTTGCGAATTAATTGTTAGCAGACAGTGTTTGTTAAAACAAAGCAGTTTCTGAAAACCTTTTGTTGAAAGTTATGTAATGAACGAATTTTCGTTCATTACTTAACTTTTAATTAAGATACAATAATTTACAATAACTTATTTTAGAACCGATTCTACAGCCGTCAAATAATAATAATATAAAGTATTTATCGTCTCGTCAGGAATAAAAACGGGCTTTTGTAAATAAATTATATCCAACTGCTATATTTTATTCTTCGGGTAAACGTTATATGACAGCTGAAAAATCGCGCCATAGCTTACTTATATCGAACTAGCGGCCCGCCCCGGCTTCGCACGGGTGCAATGCTGATCACTACATAGTGTAAAACACAGTCGCTTTCCGCTGTCTGTCTGTCCCCATGCATGCTTAGATTTTTAAAACTGCGCAACGGATTTTGATGCGGTTTTCTTTAATAGATAGAGTGAGTCAAGAGGAAGGTTTATATGTATAATACATGCATAATATAGTAGAGAAAGACTGACAATTTTAGAGCCATTATTTCCCGTAAATAGTACACGATAAAAAATGGTTATTGTGGGTTATCCCTAAGAGATAGACACATACCATCACGGACTTTTTTGTAGGCCTTTTTAAGGTATACAATACTGTAGTACATTATTTTCATCTATCTCGAAGGGTTTAGCCAGCGTTTACAATGTAAGCGCAAAAAAATGTGTTTAAATACGACATCACTTTAGAAACCTCTAAAATTATCAGTGTTTCTCTACTATATTATGCATGTATTATACATAAAAACCTTCCTCTTGAATCACTCTATCTATTAAAAGAAACCGCATCAAAATCCGTTGCGTAGTTTTAAAGATCTAAGCATATATAGGGACAGACAGAAAGGGAAGCGACTTTGTTTTATACTACGAGTATGTAGTGATAGTGATGTCTTAGAAAACAACCGGTATCGAAATGAATTTTTTAGAATCATTCAGAATCTATGGGTCTTGTTACTTTCATGTGTTATTCGGGACATTTAAAAACGTTGTAAAGTTAGGTTTTCTCAAGCATTTCCAAGGTTCAGCCAATAACTGTTCAAATGCATCGTGTCGCTGAATACCAGTTAATCCATTTAGTATCCTTGGCGGGTTTATTGGCACGAACGACCCTTCTGGTCAAGCGAAGGACTTTAAATTAAATTCCACACCTCTCTCTATAGCTTACCGAGGTCTTACCGAGGGGTATCGCAATACCAAGTTACAGGGCTTCGAAAACCACGTTAAACCATTGATCCCGGCCGTCATCCGTGGATCTTGACAGTCGTTACGGGTCGTCAGAAACCCGAAAGTCTGATAACCAGTCTTTTTTTTATTTTGTTTTATTTGATAGGAATAACAAACAGCAGTATATTACATAGTAGGCGCACAATATATAAACTTATAATAAAAGTAACAAATACACTACTCAAGACGTTATTCACAGATTACTATACAGAATAGCTAGCTGTTAGCAGAACAAATTAACAAATCAGACAGTCTTACCAAGGGGTATCGTATTACCAAGTAACTGGGTTGTGGAGGTCACATAGGCAGTCTCTTCATGATACATACTGGTATTCACCTGCATCTAGTTAGACTGGAAGCCGTTCCCAACATAATTTGGGACAAGGCTAGGCAGATTGGTTGACTCCTCTGTCTTTAACAGTTAACAAGTTTGTTCAAGGTGGTTAGTTAAATACTCGTACTAAAAGCTAAATATAAAACATTATTATGAAGGGAGATGTTGTTACAAAACATTAAATGCAACAGGTTGATAAAAAACGCCTGAAGAACCTTCTCTTGACATGAAAGTTTTTTTCATTTATAATTCAACTAGCGACCCGCCCCGGCTTCGCACGGGTGCAATGGAGAAACACTGATAATTTTAGAGCCATTATTTCTCGTAAAAAATATAGGATAGAAAATGGTTATTGTGGGTTATCCCTAAGAGATAGACATATACCATCGCGGACTTTTTTGTAGACCTTTTTAAGGTGTACAATACTGTAGTACATTATTTTGATCTATCTCGACGGGTTCAGCCAGCGTTTACAATGTAAGCGCAAAAAAATGTGTTTATTTACGACATCACATTAGGAACCTCTAAAATTATCAGTGTTTCTCTACTATATTATGCATGTATTATACATATAAACCTTCCTTTTGAATCACTCTATCTATTAAAAAAAACCGCATCAAAATCCGTTGCGCAGTTTTAAAGATCTAAGCATATATAGGGACAGACAGACAGGGAAGCGAGTTTGTTTTATACGATGTAGTGACAATTTTAATAGTTTTTTTTTTTTAATCATTGTTCGGTTCAACCAAAGCACCTGCCATCTAATCTCTTCACCACCCTTGGTTGACTGGTAGAGAATGCCTAAGGCATTAAGTCCGCCTTTGTACCTTTTTTGTGTGCGAAAAGTTTAAATAAATAAAGTTAAACAAGTAGTCTTTGAAATACTGGACTGAGGCAAGACCAACTTCAGTTCGCCGTCCGGTAAGGACTAGGCCCGGGTCGACGGCGCGTTGTGTTCCACGCGCGCCTCAAAGAGATGTCAGCAGTAACTGACGGGGTCCGCTGGGGCCGATGCTTGCCAGGGTCGTGGGTTGTTCGAAAGAGTTACCGTGGCCCTTGGCACAGACAACTGAAGGAACACTGGTGGGTTTTAGTAAAAGTCTGACACACCCTCCCGCTCCAAACAGAGCGGGAGAAGTTATTTGATAATTTCCCACCCAAAAAAAAGGCAAGACCAACCATCATCTGCCTGCCTTTTCCCAACTATGTTGGGGTCGGCTTCCAGTCTAACCGGATGCAGCTGAATACCAGTATTTTACATGGAGAGACTGCCTATCTGACCTCCACAACCCAGTTACTGGGTAATACGATACCCCTAGGTAAGACTGGTTGTCAGACTCGGGCTTCTGATTACCCGTAATGACTGTCAAAGATCTACGAATGACAACCGGGACCAACGGCTTAACGTGCTTTCCGAGGCACGGAGGGGTCTCGGTATGTAAATATGGTCACCCATCCACAGACCAACCGCGGCAAGCGTAGCTTAACCTGATCGATCGACCTGTGCGGCTGTTATTATTTAGCCACGGGCCCCTCCAACTACCAACTATCTTTCAAAAAAAGAACTCTTTTGATTTCTTATGCTGGTAGACTCGTCGACTGCCTCATTGGTTTAGTATTCTGGGTTGGATTCCCGGGTCGGACAAAGTGTTATTGGGTTTTTATATCCGGAATGTCTCAGTAGCAGCCTGGAATCTGGATTTGTGCCCGGTTGGGGTCAAAAGGCTCGCCCTCGATTACATGGGACTCAAAAATAATTTGCGAAATATGGGTGTATTTGAAGGTACACCTCTGTCTAACGATTCGGGAAATACAGACATGACGATATGTTCGATATAGAACTTTAAAAATTTAAGGTACTCAGAAAAGTATCGACAGTAGTGTAGTAGTATCACTTTCCATTCCAAGGTTGCCTGAAAGATATCGCAGAAAACGATAAGGCCGCCCATTGTATGTTTTGTAGTGATATATGTATTTTTTTAATGTATTTGCTGGCGTATACCAAAAAAAAAAGTAAAGTATATACAGTATGGAAACCACATATGTACATATATGCAATACATTAAACCACATACTTGTTATCGCCTTTTCTAACGATATACAAAAAATTAACGAAATCGGTCGCGAAAAAAATCAGCTGTACCCTACATTTATGCTCGCATAACTCGTCAAAATGTAGGGAAAAGCTGATTTTTTTTCGCGACCCATTTCGTTATTTTTTTGTATATCGTCAGAAAATGCGATAACCAGTATGTGGTATCATTTATTGCATATATGTGGTTTCCATACTGTATAAATATATAAAAGTTTCCACTAACTAACTTAATTTGACTCACGGAATTAAATGCCTGTCGGTCTTAGAGAAAAAGAAATTTCCACTAGCACTTGAAACATTTTATTCACAAACGCGTCCCAAATGTTAAGAGAGGAAAGTGAAACCTTGACATCCCAAATAAAATGTACGTTAAGGCTTTCAGCTGCGGAGAAAGTACACCTCAACTTTTTATCTCGAGTCTAACACAATCATTTCTTTTCAAGTTCTCTGAGTAAGTAAACATTGAATGTAAATTAAAATAATACAAGTACGTAGGTTTATCTAAGCGCAAAGATAACCTCAAGCAAACTTATCAGCTGCAATCGATATTTGTTTATCAAAGCGGTCTTTGAGAGCGAGGAGAATTGCAACACGTATAACAAGTGCGTGACAAATTTTGAAACTCAGTTCACTGGTATTAAAGTTCCAATTCGCGGGACAGCATCACAACTTGCTAGCTCATCGCGGATGCCTCGAGAATAACAATAAGAATAATTCAGTTTCCTATGTTGACTTTTACGGGGTTTACATACCGGAAAGGACGGCCGCCGCCGCCGGTGGCATTAACCGGTTTCTTTAGCCGGTGGTTCTTGAGACGTGTTGCTATGCGCGATATTGAGCCTTGAATCGTGATATGTCTGCCTGAACTTTGGTTTCGACTTAGTCTGAAGTCTTAATGTATCTCCTCAATTTATAGTAACATAAACGTCATGCCTCCGAAGTGTTAGGCAGAGATGTACTTGTAGTTCACCTACAGCTCGACGATAATGTTTAACTAACATGCGAATAGAATAATCTTTATTATTTACACCATATAAATTACAGACATAAATATGGAAATTTTACAAAGGGTGACACAATGTGCGGTCTTATCGCTGAGACCGATCTTTTAAAGACAACCTTTGGACGGTTTGAAAAGGGAAGGAGAGACAAATACTGTAGGTAGTCTGTGGTGTACCATTTACACGATACAACGAATACATACATAAAGTATATTATACTAATCAAAATAAATAAAAATAGTAAATAGACATGAAACAGGAGTAAAGAAAATATAATGATGCTGTTTAAGGAGAGAGGAAGTGCTATTTTACCATAATTTTAAAAGATTGAGCAAAGAAACATAAAAAAGAAAGAAGATTGAATGATTGATGTAAGGGGGCAAGCTTATTATGGAATATATATAGTCTGGGACACGAGCTGCTACTGAGAAATTCCTGTTGCAAAAACACAATAAACCTTAGCCCAACTTCGGAATCGAACACAGGACCTCATACCCAATGGTGGCACTGAGGAGTACTAGATCAACGAAGCAGTTAATCTCTTCTATTTTATGTTATTTTTTTCTATTTTTTTTTTCTGGTTGCAAAGTGGTTTAGGAATGAACAAAATTGCACACACACAACAGTAAAAAAAACAATAAATAATAAATAAAATCAAAGTCGAAGTGACTAGTAGAAAAACATTTATATTCTACTTTTCAAATAATAATATAATCATAGCCCTCTTCCTCTATCCTATCTTGCTGTGCCCGACAGGGTCCACAATGATCTAATATTATGTATATTGTATAATGTACCAAAAAAAAAAAAAAACAATAAAAGTATTGAGTATTGAGGCTATAGCACAAAGGCACAAAATCGGTCATTGACTTCCCCAGCACAGAATACTAACATTCCAATTCTAGCTTGACCGCTTCTATGCTCACGGAGTAATCCACGCTTCCCACATGGTATGTAAAGCCAATAGATTCGCCGAATGACAGGCAGCCACATTTTTTTTATCCCAGCATGGAAATACGGTGGGAATCGAAGGTTTTATCGCGGAACCTTCATAGCATCAATGTTTGCAAACATTTTGTTTCGACGGATTTAGATTCGAATGGTTTCATTGCGAGGTTTTTGTGCCTCTTCAATCGTAAGGCGCGATAACGCAGAGTTTAAAGCTTGGAAGAGTTACAATAGCGTCTCGTTGATAAAATCGCAATTTAAAGGGCTTTTCATTTGTACTTACGTTTTAGAGAGTTGCCAGAATATCAGTGGAAGTGGTCTTAAAAGTCTTGACTGATAACAAAACAAACAATCAGATTGAAATAAAAAGAAAAAAAGTTTGTGACTCTTTGATCATTTTTAGACTAATCTATGTATATAAAATTGAAGTGTCTGTTTGTAATGAAAAAAAAAAACAGGGTTTTACTAAATGCACACGAAAGTATATGCTGTATTTATAAAAAAAAATCAACAACTTTCAAATTTGTTGTCTGGCTGTCTGTTTGTCTGTCTGTTTGTGCCAGCTCATCTCCGAAATGGTTGGACCGATTTCGACGTAACTTCACTGTGAGATAGCTGATATTGTAAGGAGTAACTTAGGATACTTTTATTTTAGAAAAATAATTAGGGGTCCGACAAAATAAAATAAAACCCATGAAATCCAATATGCATGCGAAGGAAACCTGGGCACAGCTAGTTTCATAATAATAAAAAAAATGATATCCCAGGGATCAACTAAAGCTGGGGGAAAAGAAGCTAACACACTAATAACATCATATAATTACGTCATGCCTAAACTCCTATGAGCCAATAAGCAAGGTGAAACTACCACAAGCCTAATGTTTGTCAATATTTAGACGATAATAATTGAGTTTAGATATACTCCTAAATGAGATTATATTGCCGTCGTATCCAGGGATACACCAAATTATATAAACGTATCTGCGATTTTATGTGGAAAAGGCTTATAATAATATATATTAATTTCTTTATTGTTTTAACGTGTTTAGATATCGATGTCCGCGGGGTTTTGCTAGCTTATTTAATTTGACCCTGTATTATTATACAGCTAGGGGTTTCGCTTAGCTTATTTATTTGAAGATTTTTTTGTGCGGTTATCGACCGTGGTTTGGGTAATCACTTGAAATATAAGTTCAAAAATCAGCTTTTTACTGTGTAAACTTCACAAACGTGATGCGTATCGATATCTCAACACGACAAAAGTAAGGAAAACCGATTTTCTCAACCCGTACTTTAAGTAACAAACCTCAAATCTTTTTGTTTTTATTTTATATTGTTAAGATATCGATACCCGTCAGTTTCGCTAATATAATTTGACCCTGTATGTGCTCTAAATAATACGAGCGTAAGCTTAAACTATGTTAGGGTCGGCTTCCAGTCTAACCGGATGCAGCTGAGTACCAGTATTTTACATGGAGGGACTGCCTATCTGACCTCCATAACACAGTTACTGGGCAAAACGAAACCCCTTGGTAAGACTGGTTGTCAGATTTCCGGGCTACCACCTAGAAACAGCGACTATCGTTGACAATTCCCAATACAAACATAAAACCAATATCCAGCCAAAATGTTTGACAATGTTTTTTTGCAACTTTTGTTCAAGCTTTTGCGAGAGACATCGGGGCCAGCTAATTAACATGAAAATGAGCCGGCTTTGTCTGTAACTCGTTAGAATAACAGAAGGCTCTCAGCGCTGTTTTATTTAAGAACAACTTTATCTCTAACAGTTTGTAATTGCCAAGTAATGGGTATTTGACTTTAATTTTACGGACAATACGTTATGTATAAGATACCGCTCATTTAGTTCAGCGAGAGAAGATAAATATAAGATTGATTACTATCATACTTTTTTTTTTTTTTTTGTTTCGGGGTGGAAAATCCTCATGGATGTCCGCCGCCCTGGGGCGGGCGGCGGGGTCTGTCAGACTCTTACTGACTAAAAACCACCCCGGTGTTCCCTCTCTCACCTACGCCGGGGGTCGCGGGAACGAACGATACTTCCGCAACCCCCGGCTGGTGCTGGCCCGCTCCAGCGGTCCTCTCCTCGTGTCAGGGGGGGAGTGAGGTGTTAAACTCCCCCCGCGACGTCTAAGAGGGTCGCGCGTGGAACACTACGCGCCGCCGCCTCGGGTCCAGATGTGTGGGGGGCGACGGACGTCCCCAAGTCCGTCGCCCCTGGACCCATTTAGGGGGGCTGGAAGAGGGCGTTGTCCGCCCTCCGCCGACGCCCGGTGCGCCTGCTGCGGGCGGGGTGAGGGGACGAGATCTCCCTCTCCCTTTCCGCAGCCTCCTTCTGCGAGACGACTGTTTCGCAGAAGGAAACCACCGCGTCCCAGGACTCCTCGCTGCCGACCATAGACTCGACCACGGCCGGCAGCGATAGGTCACTGCCTACTCCTGAGATGAGGGCACGGCGCGGCTCCTCCCAAGCGGCACACTCTGCCAGCGTATGCCACGCCGTGTCCATCACTATCATACTTGTCCCAACATAATAAATGGTTTGTTGCAGACTATAGTTCGAGACTGTTAAAATCTAGGTTTCTTCAGATATTTTCTCTAGCTTAAGTCGGTAGTGGAGCAGTTGTGGTCCAATGGTATCGGCCCCGACTTGCGAGTTGTAGGTTGCAATTTCGAACCCAAACAGGCGCTTTACTTTGTCACGACTACTCTCAAAACGGTGACGGAAATCATCGTGAGAAAACCGGTTAACCGTCTGTTGTTCATGTCTTAGGACCAAACATTTGAACACATGTGACATCCATTAACCCGCACTGGGCCTGCGTGGTGGATTTTGGTCGACTCTCTCTCATTGAGAGGAGGTCTGTGTCCCTACAGTGGGACCATTATGAAGTCGGTAATGTCCAAACTAAACTTAGAAAAGACGCACCCACAAACATCACGCAAATTCAATAACCATACAAATGGAACCCTTGTTTTTGCCCGGGTAGTTCTATTAATACAGTCAACAATACTTGGACATCACACATTATGTAAATATCATCGTATGTCAGTGGCGAAAACTCGTGTCTTTGATAACTCAGACGAGGGTTGGTAGAAAGTTCGAGGATGACGTCAGAAGTGACGTCAACATGTATAGAGAAGAGAGAGATGGATCTGGTTTGACGCTGTTTTAGTTCGGTTAGCTTTTAGTGAGGGGCCCGTAGCTAAATAATAACAGCCGCACAGGTCGATAGATCCGGTTAAGGTGCGCTTGCCGCGGTTGGTCTGTGGATGGGTGACCATCTTTACATACCGAGACCCCTCCGTGCCTCGGAAAGCACGTTAAGCCGTTCGAAGTTCGTAGATCTTTGACAGTCGTTACGGGTAATCAGAAGCCCGAGTCTGACAACCAGTCTTACCTAGGGGTATCGTATTACCCAGTAACTGGGTTGTGGGGGTCAGATAGGCAGCCGCTCCATGTAAAATAATTATTATAATTCAACTAACGATGTCTTGTGCGTACTAATAATTTCTGTGCTAGTGCTGTGCACTTCTGTAAGTGACGAATTCACAATTCCTAAAACTGTATGTGTTTTTAGTTTGTGTATGTCTTAGTGAGTGAGTCGTTGAAGTACCATATAAATAAATAAATAAAAATACTGGTATTCAGCTGCATCCGGTTAGACTGGAAGCCGACCCCAACATAGTTGGGAAAAGGCTAGGCAGATGATGATGAACTTTTAGTAAAGACTAAGTTTAGGATTCGGATTTAAGTTTAGGGGTCGGATTTTGAATGTTGTCTTAGAGTTTGACTGAATATGCCTGTATGGAAAATTTCATCTGACAATGAGGAATACATCGTGAGGAAACCGGCTTGTCCTAGAATCAAAAATTCTACCCGCACTGAGCCCGCGCGGTAGATGACAGTCCACTCCCTCTCGAAAAGAGGAGGCCTGTGTCCCAGCAGTGGGAAAATTAAAGGCTTGTCGTCGCAAGCGATATCAAGACAACAAAATAATCAAAATACTACTTCCGGTTGATTTCATAATATTAGTCAAACCGGAACTTAATTCTCATTGGTTGATCGGTTACTACAGTGAACGCCGTGAGGTGGCGCTATAACTTCGCGCCATTTTCTACATGTGGACAGAGTCGATTGAAAAGGAGGCGGCATTCGACTTGCGGAGCGGACGCGGGATGGTTGAGACCATACAATCGCAACTGTCATGTTCACCGTACAAACCTTTGTTTCTTACTACTCATAAAGTGATTATAAATTACCGAAAAAACGTGATTGTGATTTGTGCTTCAAACTACGTTTTACTGGTTTGCCCGAGTACCCACCTTCCTCATGGAACCCGTACCAAGAAATTATGATGATGGCCTTGTTATCGCTATGCCCACACTCGCGCCGTCAGGCTGATTATGCCCCGAAAGGGTAGGCAGAGGTATACTCGTATAGTGAACAAATTTATTAGAAGTCCCGTTTGTGTATAGGGAGCGATCCTATTGCCACTAACCAAGCAGACACTCTTCTCAGTACCTGCGGGATAATTGCGTAACACACATAAAATAACAATTCTGCTGCCCTAAGTAAAAGGGGCGCATCTGCCGAAAGGGAATGGAGAAAAATGAGCCTTAATGGATGCGTCTTTTTTGTTTAGTAAGGTTTATTTTTCTTTACATTTTTGGCCGATATCCGTCTTTTTCGCTTACTGCGGCAGAATTGATCGCATTGACTTTCGTTTTGACCGTTCACTCACGTTCATTGCGTTATTTACGTAGTCGAGCAGACGACTCTTTCAAACGTATGAAGCAATAGATTAGCTATATCTTTCAAAACTCTCGGATTGTGATTGCAAGTGTGTTACGCAATGGGGTACAGCCGGTCGATTCTGTGAAAATCTCACCGTGAGAATTTAGGTGAAGTGAGCGGGAAGTGAGCTGTCATTCATTCCTGATGCTAGGGATTAACACTATTAAGTGCTCATTTCACTTATGATTTCACGGTGAGATTTTTACAGAACCGACTGAGAACTCAATAACTCCTTGCCTTTTTTATCAATTAGGACTGGAATTTAAGAATGC
Source organism: Eremobia ochroleuca (assembly GCA_949629135.1). NCBI lineage: Eukaryota > Metazoa > Arthropoda > Insecta > Lepidoptera > Noctuidae > Eremobia > Eremobia ochroleuca. The sequence goes on from OX451385.1 coordinate 18,434,516, forward strand.
AATTTGATTTGCTGTAAGATACTTATGAAAATATGTAGCAATAAATCACAATAATGAATGCGAATTAAACCGCCCTATAAAACTTTAACAACTCTGTAACAAATTAACACAGTGTTCAAGTATAAGAGGCAATAAATTATTTAAGGCATCTTAAGCAAAGGAACATAATATATATGGAATGCAAGGAATTGCTGAGAAACCGCAGCTTCCCAAGTTCCAAATTAAACTGCTCGCAGATGAGGAAGTAGCGAAAGTCTTGAATATATTCGCCTTTGTTTCTTTTGTTCAACAAAATACTGATGAAATTATGATTTGGTTATGAGCAAAATAAATTTAATACAGGAAATTCTGAATGATGTTTGTTTAATTTCTTTTTATTTTTTATTAGCCTATACTATCCCACTGCTGGGAAAAGCCCTCCCCTAGATCGTTCCAGGAACTCTTTTCCCGTACCATCTCGAACCAGCCCTCGCAGTACGCATCCTAAGGGGCAATTCTCGTAATTTTAAGAACCAGTCTCAAAATGTCAAAAATACCTCTAATTTCCCTACTTTTTGACATTCATTGTCGCTGAGATGAGATTGAGATTAGATTTTGAACGATTTTAATTAAGTGAATTGGCATTTGTTGAATTAATCAATAAAAATCTAAACTTAACAATTTATCTATTACCTAAACTTCAAAGTGGTTTTATTGTTAAGGACTTCATCATCATCTGCCTAGCCTTTTCCCAAATATGTTCGGGTAGGCTTCCAGTCTAGCCGGATGTTTCTGAATACCAGTATTTTACATGGAGCGACTGCCTATCTGACCTTCACAGCCCAGTTACTGGGTAATACGATACCCTAGGTAAGACTGGTTGTCAGACTTTCGGGCTTCTGACTACCCGTAACGACTGTCAAAGATCTACGAATGACAGCCGGGACCAACGGCTTAACGTGCTTTCGGAGGCACGGAGGGGTCTCGGTATGTAAAGATGGTCACCCATCCACAGAACAACCGCGGCAAGCGTAGCCTAACCTGATCGATCGACCTGTGTGGCTGTTATTATTTAGCCACGGGCCCCTCACGGGACCCTTAAGAACTTCATCAAATCAAATCATCTTTATTGTGGATCATAGGAAAGTGTACATAATACAGCTGGTGTTAATATTGTGTTTTGCGAACAGCTGTCTGTATGTCCTGTCCTTAGGGCGTACAATAAATGTAGTTACATAAAGTGAGTCATGTAAATACGTATTAACACTAAATATTTTTTCAATTTATAAAGCGCGTTCAAATATTTCGCCCCTCAATATAAAATTGATTGAAGCACGAATGCAAAACGTAATTAAAATGTTGTTTAAAAAAAAAAACGAATAGCTTCAAAAGTCAATCAAACGTGAGCAAATAGGATTTATGAATTCATCAAACTTCAAAATCTAGGCCGCATAGAAAAATCGAACTGCATATTTTTCCGACGAAACTTTTTTGTGTGGTCTCGATGGTCAATTAATTCAAGCATGAACTACGCTCGTGATCATCACAGTTGACCTAGCCCGTCTATGTTGATACCATTCAGGCTGTCTGCCCCATTTTACATCACAGCCCGGACTTGATAAATGGTGTTTTGTGCGCTTTACTGCGGCGGACATGAGTGATGGCCCATCCGATCTATTCCAATTTTGCATCTTTATAATAAATGGTTATATTCTCTTAAGGCCCAGTTCATACGTACCACAGCCATACCACATCGCAACGAAAAAATGTTGTCAAGCAGTGGTCGTGTGAATAATGTTGCTGCAGCTTCTTGCAGTTGCGTTGTCTCTAGTAGTTGCGATGTGGTTCCGTTGTGGCTGGTATTTATGTGGGATTAGCTCAATTTTTCTTGAATTAAACTGCTGATTTCTTCTTAATTATTGTATTTTATTTTCCGTCTTTTTTCTAACGTCTTTCACCCAATTCTCTTCCACACCTTCGTTTGTTTTACTGCTACATCTAACTTATTAAACATTCATTCACTATCTTTTTCACTCCTTGACTATTTCATACATTCATCTCTGTAACTCGTTTATGCTTCACATCTGTCATTCGTCTTCACATCTCAATTCACTATCCTGTCATAACGTTCCATTCCTCATACGATCGATTCGACATTATCGATTTTGACGATCAAGTGCGGTCCAGGTTTAATGAACTATTCGTTTTCTTACACATTAGCGCTCGTTCACGTGTTGTCGTTGTGTTATGGCTATGGTGAGTTTGTGGTAGGTACGTGTGATCGGGCCCTTATGAGAATATTTTAAAGACGCTCGCCGTATCAAATAGGCTTGAGGCTCCGCATTTAATATTGCATCTATATATTCTCTATCTATATTATAAAATCTCTATTTAATTAACCTCATTCATTTCTTTTATACACAAGTCAACAAAATGAAGACTCTTTTGCAAGCAAGAGAGTCTTCATTCCATTTATTTCTTTGAAATTAATTTATCTGTGGTTAAATCGGTACAAAAATCTCCGATCTCTTGCCCCTTCCGGATTTTCGGGTTAACTGGTGCCCGAGGGTTTAACATGAAGCATTAAACACCATATCTAATTAGTTATTACTTTGAAAGTGCCTCAAAATTGTAGGGATTTAACTCTGCCGTACGTTCCCCTATGAGTTCTAGGAAGTTTGTCGTTAAATTTAATTTTATGGGGTGTAATATGTATGTCGTCTCTGAGTTAATGTTTTGTTGCTAGCAATTCAATTAAAAGCAGCTTTGGTTTTGGATTTTGTGTAATATATAGTGATGAAGCTGTATCGAAACTTTGTTATTTTACAGAGTATTATAGGTCATATTTACTTGTTGAATAATTAAAAATACTTGAAACTACAACATCCACTTTGAACTTGTAAATAGGAAATCATCGTCGAAATTATTGGAAACAGGTTGGATTTTTGATACGGGGCAGTAAGGGTAGGTACAGACGCCAGCACATCAAGCTACTACAATCTGTCTAATTTATTTAATGGATTTTTAACTTTATCGTTATTAGCATTAGGTTCAAGTTTGATTAGAAGAATTTGAAAGTCTCCTTAACTTTGTTGTTACAGAAAAACGGTCTTAGGAGACTGTCATTTCAAAATCTATAGAGAATGAAAACTTTTTTAATAAGTAGATGCACATATCAATGTCTAATGGTCTTGTTTTCTCCTTTTCCTATGATACAAACTTTGTTTCTTTCAGTTTTCAAATAAATTACTTACATCCACTCGAGGGGGTGACTAAACAAGAAACAAGAACTCAGAAGTATGAGTACCTATAAAATGTATTGCTTTTATTTCTTTCATACAGCCAGAAAGTGTGGTAAAACTTAAGGGTGTGGCACAGACCACCAAACTGAACAACCTTCTCCACGAGACCAAGATCGTAATCGCGACAAAATTTCAACTGTCATATACAAACCTGTAATACCTACTCCACCAAAATGTATGGCACAAAGGCACAAAGACTTAGTGCAAGTAAGTGATAGTAACATAGTTTTTAAGTTTTATTTACTAACACAAATGTTATATTGTTATATTATGTATACTTAAGTTAAGGTATTTATCTATGGGTCTTTGTTACCTGAAAATAAATGGTTCCTTTATTTCGTTTAAATACTTATAAATTAAATTTTTAAATGTTTTTATAAAAAAAAAGATAAAAAACCAATATTTAAAAATATAAAAAATAGTAGCCCACCGGCAACGGGAACAGGGTCCAAGCTACCGGCAGTCAGGGCTCCAGAGAGAGGAACCTCCTGACACTGCGAGCCGTGTCCAGAAGTACCGCTTTCTGAATCAAGCCCTTGATCCAGCTGCCTAACGAAAGCCTCCTCAGGTGTTGGTCGAGGCTTTTTGCTTTATTTTTATTATTATAAGCATAATTAGGCTATAATGTTCCCACTTATCTTCTTCGCTGATTCTATTATTATTATTATTATAAGCATAATTAGGCTATAATGTTCCCACTGCTGAGACACCGTCCTCCTCTCTGTGAGAGGGAGTGGGCCGTAATCCACCACGCGATCCCAGAGCGGGTTGGTAGATATCACACGTCTTCGAATTTTTGGTTCTAGGACATGCCGGATTGCTCAAATTGTTTTCCTTAACGGTTTTGAGAGAAGTGGTGATTAAATAATTTACACAAAGTGGATGTGAACTCACGACCTGCTCGTAAGCTGGGGCCGATACCAAAGTAATCGTATGTATGTGTTTATAACCTATTTATGTACTTGTCTAGTTTTTTTTTTTCATTTTCATCACTGTCCTCTCAACCAAAGCACCTGCCATCTAATTTCTTCACCACCCTTGGTTGACTGGTAGAGAATGCCTAAGGCATTAAGTCTGCCTTTGTACAGACGCCAGCACATCAAGCTACTACAATCTGTCAGATTTCTTTAATAGATTTTCAACTTTATCGCTAAAGCATAAGGTTCAAAGTTGATTGGAAAAATCTGACAGTTTCGGGTAGCTGGATGTGCTGGCGTCTGTACCTTTTGTGCGAAAAGTTTAAATAAATAAATGCCACTGGGTGGCCACTGCTCCTGTTGACCAACTGTCCCATGCAAAACTTCTCGACCCAAATGTATGGGACCGCTGAATATTATTTCTTGATTACAATGTTGGTCTAATAGAGAAAGATACATGCTGGATACTATGTACTGACGCCACACGCACATCAAGCTACCCGAAACTGTCAAATTTTCCCAATCAACTTTGAACCTTATACTTTAGTGGTAAAGATGAATATCTATTAAAGAAATTTGACAGAATGTAGTAGCTTAAAGTGCTGGCGTCTGTACATGAACTGTAAAAAAAACAGTTATAATTCCCAAGAACTCGATTATTGATCTAATTCAAACATTTTTCTATTAACAACAAAATTCAAATAAAAAAATACTCTCATTTCAAAATACCGCAAACGAATTCCCTTTTATAAATTGTAACAAAAGAATGCGAGAAATCTCTCTTATAAAAATTCTTTTATTGTGTTTTCATTTAAAGCCGCCATATTTTTACGATGTCCCTTTATTAAGTACAGAGAGCTACCTAAAGCTTTGCTTACACGCGCCATTTTCCCAGCGATTATTTCCTGGCAAAAGTTTTCTGAGGAAGAGCAGAAATTAGTTCCATAAATAAAATCGACAGTATTCCTTCTAATTGCTCGCTACGAGCAGTGGTGGTCCAGTGGCAACGTTGTGAGTTCAAATACGTGGGTGGATCACATATAAACCGGACTTAAGTAAAAAAACATACGCACGTATTATTATACTCGTAAAAAAAAAGGAATATATTTTATTTTTCTACATAATCTCCCCTTCTATTAACACATTTTTCCCAGCGCAGGGGATGTTTCTTGATGCCAGTATCGAAGAATGTAGTCGGTCTTGCCTTTAGCCAATTGCATACAAATGATTCCACTATCTGGTCAGTGTGAAAACGGCGTCCTCGACTTGAATTTTTTTTTGTGCCATTACTACACTTGAGTTCTTGAAAGCGTATTCTTATCGAACTGTAGAGTCAATGGATGCAAAATTTCGGAAGGTTTTATGCCCTCCCGTGTTAAAAAAATTATGATAAGTCGTTGCTCAACAGACTTATATACCTCCTGCTCATACATGATGCTACTGGCGCGCAATAAACTAAAGTGAGCCGGAGCAGTATACCCCCCTCCCCTAGATGATCCCCCCTAACACATACAACAGCACCAAGGGCGTCACTTCACTCAGCGACCAGTAATAAAAAAAGTCCTGTTTATATTTGATTCACCTAATACAAGCTTGTACTTTACTTTGTGTTTCATGACCGCTGCTTTCAAAACGGCAAAGGAAAACATCGTTAGGAAATCGGCATGTCCTAGAACCAAAAAAAGACATTGTCCAGAATCGTCCTGTGCAACACAAGTATCGGACATACACGATAATTAATTGTATATTTTATTATAATTAGTTGCAAATACTTTTGTAACACGGAATAGCTGCATGCTAAAATGAACATTTTAAAGTATTTTACGCGACTAATAACATTAATCGCCGCCATCTTTGCCAACCGTCATGTCGTGCCGAAAATGATTAGGGAATTAGGCTTTAGAAAAAAAAGCATAGGTACCTAATTATCTAGGTAGGTACTAAAAATAGCTAAATGTGTTATGATATTGTTTTTCAGTTTCTTAAAAATCACTCGGAGCTACGAGTATGAAAAACTATACCTTATGGTTCGATTATAACCTCAAAGTCTGATACTTTTTTTTTTAAATACATCTTTTCTGCAGCTGTTCCCTATAAAAATAAGATCTTATAGCCTATAGCAGTTTACTAATGATAGACAATACAACACATAATTTTCCGGCGCTCTTAGTTCAAAGGCGAACAATGTATGAGCGCAGAGCAATGTCCTTTGAAGACATGTGAAATCCACCAACCCGCACTGGGCCCGCGTGGTGGATTACAGCCCACTCCCTCTCACAGACAGGAGGCCTGTGTCCCAGCAGTGGGAATATTTATAGGCTTATTACCTATGCATGATAATGAGAGGCAATGCCTCTAGTAATAATTTCTACACGATGATCCCACAGTAAATTGCTTGATTTTTTCGTGAAGTGATAATTGACCAATATTGCTTAGAATAGAGCAACTCAAGTTCAGATAGGCAGTCGCTTCATATAAAATACTATAGGCCGACCGCTTAACTGAGACGTTGCCTGAGGTAGCAGCGCGGTGCGGGAGGGGTGTGGTGACGAGAGCTCAGTGATTCGTCAACTTGTAACAACTATCACCCCTCCCGCACCGCGCAGCTACCTCAGGCAACGTCTCAGTTAAGCTGTCGGCCTATAGTATTCAACGACAACCGGTTAGACTGGAAACTGACCCCAACATAGGAAAAGGCCAAGCAGATGATGATGTATTGAGAAAGTTAAGTTACCCGTGTGAGTGCACCTTTACAGAGAATTCATCTAAGGAATATTAACAGTAATTCAGAAGCTTTACGACTCCTTTTTCGTAATTATGGAACTGATAATGCCTTTATCCGGTTCTCCGGGTGTAGTAACTGGTTTTATAGACTCGACCCTGATATAGGATTTATTTGAAGTGATCCAGCATGTCGATTTTGTAAAAATCTCACCGTGAAAACTTGCGTGGAGTGAGCTGTCAGTGTCATCCCACTGATACTAGGGATTGACTAAGCAAACATTTAAAATCATAATCGAGATTATAATAATATTTTTTATGCTGATTCTATTCATAATTTTATGTAAATTAAAAACAAGTGTTTTAGTTGTCAAAACATTACTATTTTGTGGGATTTTAAAATAGAATGGCAACACAGAAACTTAGTTAGAATATTAACTTTGTTTTTTTTTTTCTTTTTTTCCTAGATTAAAACCCCACATAATAGTTATGTTTTGACAATAAAAAATCTAGCTTTGAAATCATATAACATGATCAATACAATTAGCATAAAAAATATTATTAAAGTCTCGATTATGATTGTAAATGTATTCTTGGCCAATTCCTAGTAAGTAACAGGTGGGATGACACTGACAGCTCACTCCACGCTCACTTCACCTGAGTTTTCACGGTGAGATGTTTACATAATCGCACTGCTGGTTCTGTTTCGGTAAATTAAGATTAATAATTTAATTTAACGTTCTGTGTCTCGTAATGTTAATTACTTTGCATACCTACCTATTGTTGTATAAAAGCATGTTTTTCTAACTGAACAGACAGCTGTGCTGCTGGGGAGTTTGTTGCGCCACTTTTTCTTCCCAGCGAAACCACTAGGAAGTGGTGAGCGGGCGTTTTGGAGGACTGTCTTATGTAATTTTGACGTTCTAAAAGACTTATTTCACTATAAAAATATTCCATTGTGAATTACAAAATACATATAAGTTCCTTCACAATATTGCTGAAAGCGCCATAAAATAAAGAAGTGTCGTTTAAAGTTCGTAATGGCGCAAAAGTATAACGTTGCTGACAAAACGGTTACCAACTGCACGACAATTCATTTCACTTACAAGTTACAACTTACACTTTACAGCAAGTTAAACGACCAACACTAGCGTCAGCAGCTAAGTAATTGCTAAAGTAAGTTAACCTGTATTTTGATCTTTATATAACACGTAGGTACAGACGCCAGTACATCAAGCTACTACAATCTGTCAAAAGACATTGTCCGGAATCGCCCTGTGTCATTAATTGTCAGTGATTAATTGTCTATATTAATATATTAGTTGCAAATACTTTTGCAACACGGACTAGCGGCATGCCAAAATATAAAAAAATATAAAAAATAATATTCCACAACTTTCACACAACGCCATCTAGTCCCAAACTAAGCAGAGCTTGTGCTATGAGTACTAGACAACTGATAAACATACATATATATTTCTAAATACATACATATTATAGATAAATTACACCCAGACAAAGAACAAATGATCGTGCTCATCACACAAACATTTTGTCATGGATGCCTCCATGACAAATGTTTGTGTGATCCACATTTCGCTAGTTACATATTTTCAAGCCCCATGCAGCAGTCTTGGTATATCATCCCTACGTCTGGCCATAACAAAATGCTCGAAATTCAAGCGGTGGACCGCGAACTAAGTATGTGAACAATTTCCATGGTATGCTCACACGATAGCATCGACTGACACGAGATATACAAATGATACAATTACATCAACCCAAGGAATTCAAACTACGCGAGGAATCCAATTAATTTGACGGCAAACACATAGCGCGAATCATGACAAGCGTTCAGACCTTTATAAACATTTCTAACATCTATAGTATACATGTTGAATAAATAAAATTAAACTTCTGTTTGTAATGTTAAAATAACAGCTTTTTACTAAAATAATTGCAGAAAGTGTACACGGTACTTATACAAAACATTTTTTTTTTAATTTTTGTCTATCTGATTGTTTTTTCCGGGTAATCTCCAAAGCAGCTAGACCGAAGAAGGGTCTTTTACTGGAAGATAGCTGATGTCATAAGGAGTGACATACTCGTAGGTTAGATTATTTATTTTATAGGAAAAGAATTAGGGTTCCGCGCAAAAAATTGAAACAAAAGATGTAAAGTTTGTTTTCCGACTCGATATGATGAATATAATAACATAATAGTTGTTATTATATTCATATCGATGTTGTGAAGAAAATATAGTGAGGAATCCTAATCTTCTAAAAATAGTCATGAAAGTTAGACATAATATGCTTTTTGTAGAACAAGATCATAACACAGCTCAAATAGTATAATCAGCCGCTAATGTTCCCACACAGGCCCAGCGCGGGTTGGTAGATGTCACAAATGTCTTCGGATTTTGGGTTCTAGGACATGCCGGTTTTCTCACGATGTTTTCCTTCACCGTTTTGAGAGCAGTGGTGATGAAATAATTTACAGAAACTAAAGCTCCCTACTGGGTTCGAACCTACGAACTTCAACCTACATAATGCGGGCATATTAGGGCACATAGATTTGTATGTTCCGGACGGGTACGTGTGGGGACGACGACAGCCACGGCTGCTGGCAGAGACGCGCGCTCGGACCAATCTTTTAAGGGAGGCGCCACTGTCGGGTGCACTCCGCACTCTCAACCTCATAGCTAGTGACACGGATCTTTTCTGTTGTTCTCTGAGTGAGTTCACAAAGAACGCATTGTTATTGAATCAATTATATTAATGAATTAGTAATAAGTAGGGAATTCATCATTTGTACTGCTGGACATAGACTATGTCTTAATCTATGGATTTGCAAACACACTATGTGATAACCTTTGTCCTAATTTTCCTTCAATCAATCAACTCAGCCTATCGTAGTCCACTGCTGGACATAGGCCTCTCCCAGACTGCGCCACAACACCCTGCCCTCCACCTTCCGCATTTTCCTTGACTTCTACAAATTCTGGCAAGTAAAATTGATTCCGTTTATTCTCCTGTAAATATAAATCCCGATCAAACAGTGAACTGAACCAATTTCGTAAATTCCTGAAACACTCCGACTTTTGGCGTGGCTCCTAAAAACAAATCCCGGTAAACCTTCGGGGGTTTATTTTTCGACTCTGTCTGTTTTACAAATTATATCAAACGATAGCTTCGGGCGAGGTAAACAAAATACAGAAATGGTAGGACCCTAAGATCAACATAAAAGTCATGGAAGAAAATATATATCCGCCGCAATCGTTTGGGGTCCGAAGAACAAAAGGTTTGCTCAACCATAAACGATAAAAGTTTCAGGAGTATATTATGTACGCGTAATTTCTGAAGTGGCTTCTATTGCTGAATACCTTATTTGGGACAAAAAAATAGAGGACCAAATGGACATTTTGGTAGTTTATTTTGAAATAAAGTAAGGGGTTGAAACTCATTGTTTGAGATGAGCGTTTTTGTACACTGAAACGTTTTTACGGCATTTTAAAGACTTTTGAGGATTATGAAAAGCTAATTTACCCGCGTATTTGAAGAAGGTAAATTAAAATAAAGTCTTTTTTTATTCAGTCAATGTCAAAAGACCTTTTCATTTTATATCTTCAACTATTTTTACAAAGATCTCGTGTAACTAATGAGCATCTCTAACGATGTCACTTACTTACACGCGCGTGATCTTTGCTCCCATTCTAGCACCTAGTTATTATATAACTCTATCTCTTTCTATATTTCCAGACATATTACTCTATCTAGACTGTTATCTAAATTTTTAAAGTAATATTATACAGAGAAAAATTGTTTTTTTTTTGTATATTAATTGTCTTTAACGCTTTTACGCTAAAACCGATGAATTTGATGAAATTTGGCACACAGATAGACCATGACCTATACAACGTGTAACGGAAAGGGGGTATCAACCCTGAAGGAGGTGAATGTGCTCATGAAACTCAACAACTTTCCCCAAAGAACATAGGTCGAAATATGAAAAAAAAATTTGGCCCTCCCTTACAAAACTGACTACCAGCTGATTGATTTACTATGGGAAGGCTAAATTTTTTTTTCATATTTCGACCTATGTTCTTTGGGGAAAGTTGTTGAGTTTCATGAGCACATTCACCTCCTTCAGGGTCGATACCCCCTTTCCGTTACACGTTGTATAAGGACAAAGGCTACTTTTCATCTTGGATCGCAGACGGAGTCGCGAGCAACAACTAGTCTTAAAATAACTGACCTACCTGACCTTAAGTTCTACTAAGTATTTTACACAATTTCTTTACTTTTAACTGACTGATTGCCTCTTTGATCTTGTGATTGCAACCGCTTCTGAGAATGAGGTCCTGGGTTAGATTTCCAAGTCGGACTAGTGTTATTGAGTTTTTAACCGACTTCAAAAAGGAGGAGGTTATCAATTCGGATGTTTCTATTTTTTTTTTAATGTATGTTCGGGCATAACTCCGTCATATATGGACGGAACCAGCCACAAACTTACTCACTCTACTCACAGTACGAAAGGCGAAGGGGGCTGCCTTATAATCAAATCTACACTAATATTTTAAAGAGGAAAGATTTGATTGTTTGTTTGTATTGAATAGGCTCCGAAACTACTGGACCGATTTGAAAAATTGTTTTACCGTTAGAAGCCGACATTATCTCTGACGAACATAGGCTACTTTTTACCGCGGGAAAATGCTTCATTCCTACGGGAAAACGGGTAATAGGATTTAAACGGCGGGAATTCCGAATTCTACGCAAATGAAGTTGCAGGCGGATGCTAGTTACCTCAATAAACTAGGTTAGTGCTAGACTCGCAGTTTTCAAGGATCACTACAGTCTAGAAGTAGAATGGATCACTTGCAGTTGTGCACTTGGTATACGTGGGGGCTCAGGATTTGTGTATCTAAGCAAATATTCTCGTACATTCACGAGCGGCGAGACGTGTCGTCGACACTAAGTATTGCGAAATTCTAAAGCGATTTTCTGATGGAGTATTGTTTGAAATACATATTACTTATAGGAGTTTACTAGAAATATTGAAACGATACTGTAATAAAAACTTTTTATTAAAAAAAAAAACAACCGACTTCCAAATAAACACTACAAAGTGAATTATAACTTTCATTTTGGAAGTCGGTGTCGTTGGTCCCGCATTTTCGTTTTTTGACACCGACTTCCGAAATTAAAGTTATTATTTACTTTGTAGTGCTGTTTTAGGAAGCCGGTTGTATTTTTTTTTATAAAAAGTTTTTATTTTTGACTTTTTAGTTATACCTACCATAAACAAATTCATATAACACTACTTGCTATGTAAATATCAGTGACAGTAAGCTGCATCTGCGTTTACAGGGTAAAGGCGTGATGTTATGTTGTGCGATTGCGTAAAAAATGCATATATATGCGATAGCAGCAATCGCAGATGTTTAACTGCTATTTATTGAAGAGTTCCGTTGTCTGTCTTCGAAATTCATCACCAGATCTTTACGAAATTTAAATGGGACCATTTCGAAATAAACCTCTATCGAACAAATAATTAATTTTGCAAATCCGTCCATATATGACGGAGTTATTATAAAAAAAAAAAAAAAATTAACATCCGAATTGATAACCCCTCCTTTTTGAAGTCGGCTAAAATTTTTGATACGGGGTCGGTCGGGGAACAAGTAATTACTTGTTCCCACGACCAACCGCGTCACAACGTATCGCCTGCCCGCGCTATTATTTCGTTTTCGATTAGCAGTTTTTCTGACTTGTTTTTGCTCGGTTCCTCAGCGTGTATGTTAAGTCGGCTATTAACCTTCCTCTAGAATTGCGCTTTCAAAAGCAAAAAGAATATTACAAATCCGACTGGTTGTTCCAGCGTTCAAACGAAGAAAAAAAAACAACAAGCTCTTTAGGTTTTTCGGTTGAAATGTACTACACTAATATATAGATTTCAACCGATACTTTTTGAGAACATTAGTAGTTTATTTTCGCTAAGGAAATACCAACTTTTTGCTAATGACTGTACTATACCGGTTTCGAAAACCGCCCTTATAACTGAAACTTAGCCAGTAGTGAGTTACAGAGAATTACTAGGTACAAATTCGATATTTTATTTAGAGTGCCTTAAAACATACGAGCGAATATAAAAGCGTCTGAAAAAACTGTGTACGGCTTGTATTGCCAATAAACTTCTTTTATATTATCTAAGGGAACATTAATATTGGAAACAGCTAGACAAGAACGTTTCATGTAGGTACTTAGATGTTTCGCAAAAAAAACCTCTCCTCGGAAGAATGGATCACGTAAGACCGACATTTTTACTTTCAGTGAACTTATACTAGAATTTCAGCAAGTATTTTCGTAAGTTTCTAGGCTTCAAATCGTTTAACATTTGATTACTACAGACAGTTCATAGATTGTTGACCACTGATTTTGAATCACTGTCCAAATTACAGAAATCTTTATTGTCATTCTAATAAGGTTGATGTTGGGTTACTGCCACTGACAAGTCTGTCTGTGTGTATCTAAATTAAATTACAGCTGAAGGTGTATCATTCTTGTTAGGTAATCAATATTCTACTGAGATGATTGATCATGCGCTTGGTAAATTAAAAACATAATTGTTTCTTTGTGTTGGCATGAGCAATAATCGACTATTTAACTAACATTATTTTGGGGTTGCAACATTGTCATTTTAAACATTTTATGCTTTCGAGTTGTGGCAACCCATAGATGACTTTTGATAAAAAACGGCGGGAAAAGGGGGATTGCATTTTCTCTCAGCTAGAGACGATGAAAGTGGTCTCGAGTTACAATTAAGTACTATTTTACTGTACCAATAAAGTGTTTTGTACAGGTATTCGAGTGTATAATTCTTTCATTTGGGAAAGTTGTTAAATATGATGAGTAGAATTACGTGTCTAAGTATCGGTCACTAATTACGAGTCACCCTTTCTAAATGAAACCGTAAATCCATTCTAGGAATAATTATAGATTTTTTATAACATAATTGATAGAGTAATTTTTACATCCCGGAAAACTCGTAAGAGCTCTCACAGTACCTAACCTACTCCATCCATTTGTTCTAAGCTTGATATGACGGTGACGTAACAAAAGGAACCTGAAACTGCAAACACCATTTTGTTTCTCACAAAGAAAACACACACGATATTTGACACATTCCTTTGTCAAAAAACACTTAGGAAGCTCGTGTGAACTGGCAAATCTGTCATATTACCATGATACCGATATTATCTTTTAAAGATAAAATATTTCTTTCTTTTTGCATTTATCTTTAAAGGATAAAATCTTTCTTACTTTTTTACATTTAACTTTTAAAGATAAAATCTTTTTTTATATCTTTCTTTTACATTTACGTATCTTTTTGTTACTGACAATGCTACCGAGCTGTTTTATGATGGACGTAATGCATTCCGGAGTAGGAACACTTTAGTTTTACAGCTTTAAGAGTTGTACGGGACCATTTCGTTGAGATTTAACTTAAAAATGCAAAATAACTCGCACAGACCTGGGAAACATGGCACGAAAGGGAGAAGACTTAGACTCAGCAGTGGAACAGGGCTGCCAATGGTGATGCAAAATGGACTGTTTTAGATACAATTTCGCATGTTTATGCTGTGTTTTTGTATTACGTAGTCCGTTATCTTATTGTAATGGGAAATTATGCTCAGGTTTTAATGAAAATATTTTTCTTTGAAATTCTAACAAACGGTGACTTGGTCTCCCTGTTGCCTAAGCCTCTTAAAAGTGAAAATCCACGTTAAAGTAATATTGTTTTAATTACATAAATTAAAATCATTTCAAATGCAAATGATTTGAGAAATTATTGAATAATATTATTTGCAGAACACTTTTAAATCAATTAAACTTATCAAAATGCCTCATTTCAATATCTGTCGGTAACTAAATAATTGGAATACCTACTTTTATTTAATACAACGCTAAGATAAAAAGTTTTTACCCGACTAAGCATTTTATTTAAAAGGATTCGCAAAAAACGTATAAAAATAGATGAAAGGTTACGAGTTTGTTTTATTACTGTACCCTAATAAAACGGGTGTTTGAAATCGTAAAGAAAACCTTACTAGATACATTGTGGAGAAATCGCTTGTGAACATTAATATTATACGAACTACTGATCCTAGACCCAAGGAACATGACAGAATCGTGTTAAAAGTTGAGAATATTAATTATCTTTTCCTTGAAATATTTTTATTCGGAGATCCTACCCCTTCTTAATGGTATTTTCGCGCCGGGGATGGAACAACGAAGGGGAACGAACGGGTTTTGATATCTTGTTTTATAATTATTATCGTATATGCAACATTATTTTTAGCATACTGCAAACCTGAATATAGTTTATTCAGAATAAGTAACTGAATCGATTCCAATAATTTTTACACCATGTTATATTTTGTCCCAAAAATATTTAAGAAAGCTAACAAGTTGGACACCGAGCGACACTAAGTAAATATCCGCAATCATGTGCGCATAACACAGGTCAGAGCCGGTCGGCCGGCGGCGCGTGTCAAGTGGTAACCAACTTTTTGTACGGACAATCAGGTAATATAACAAGCTTACAACTTCGTGATTTTCTATGATACAGTTTTTAAATTTTGTACGTAGATTCATTACATAAAAATACTAGACACGTGTTTCGGGTTTTCCATATACTAAGAATAATGTTGTATATATCATTATCATCGGATGATGGTGATAATAATCATAAACAGGATTGATTGGATTTCTCTTCATTACTGTTGTTCAATGCCTAGCCTTTTTCAAACTATTTTGGGGTCGGTTTCAAGTCTAACCGGATGCAGCTGAGTACCAGTATTTTACATGGAGCGACTGCCTATCTGACCTCCACAACCCAGTTACTGGGCTTCTGATGACCCGTAACGACTGTCAAGAACGACTGTCAAGATGGTCACCCATCCACAGACCAACCGTATATATATATATATAGAGAGATAAGTATATATTTTATGTGTATATGTTAAGTGTACATCACAGACCACCTGCAGTATTGTTTCTCCTTTCTACCTAAATCTATTTGAAGGTTGTCTTTAAAAGATCGCTTTTAGCGATAAGACCGCCCAGTGTGTCACATTTTATAAAATTTCTACGTTTATATCTGTAATATTAATGGTGCAAATAATAAAGAGATTCTATTGAAATTAAAACTTTACAACAAATGATTGAATGAGTTCCTATGTTAATGTAATATATGTTTTAAATAAAACCTGAAAAATAAAAGGTTTTTTTGAAACAAGCAAAAGTAGAAATAACATCATTTTTTTTTTAAGTTTCATTTTGTCCTTTTTCCTTCACATAGGCCAAATGTGCCACACTGAATCTTAAGCAATATCATAGCATTTCCTGGCCATTGATAACTAAGTGAAAATCGGAATAAATTACGAAGAAGCTGATACCTACCCTTTGGGTACAAATTGCAAGATAAGCGAAATTCGAAGGGCCGACGGATGATCTATTCAGGCCTGTCTGTAACTTCGACGCCTCAAGCCCAAACTTTGGACTTTCAGCGAAATTATGTATAAAAGTTTTATACGGAACCGGAGAGGCGTATTCTAAATCGGGTCGTTATGACCCCTGACATCGAAAACGGGTAGCGTTGATTTGATTTGTTTGAAATAAATTACGGTTTCAATGATTTAATTCAGGGCATTTTGAGTGGAAAATTTAAGTTATTTTTGAATCGTGATTAAAATGAATAATAGCAAACATGCCATGGCTTATGATTTTGTTGACTCGAGATAAAATTTGTTTAATCAGTCACTCTAACTAATTAAGAAAATTTTTATTTATATTATAGATAATTGATTAGTTTTTTTTATTTTTTAATTTGGTAACAATTTTCTCCACTATCAGTTATTTTCTTCTTTTCTGCCCAGACGTAGGATACACGCGGAGAAGAATTATTGTCACATAATGTTCTGCATTAGTAATAAAATAATTATACGTATATTATAATGTAAAGTTTCATTAATTTGAAGATTTATTTGGTCCTGTAAGAAAAAAAGGTTTTTAGAAGCTCTCATAAAGTGGTCGCCATCTTGAATTTGCATTTCGACCTCGCTATCGGCTTTAACACACAAAAACCGTGGTCCGTGGTAGTTACCGTGACCCTTGGCACAAGCAACTGAAGGAAAACGGGTGTGTTTTAGTCACTAAAATTCTGACACGCCCTCCCGCTCCGCCAGAGCGGGAGAAGTTATTTGATAATTTCCCACCCAAAAAAAAAGGGGGCAGAACGTTTAAGGACGTTCACAGTGTGATCTCAGTCTCTATTTGTAAAAATACCTCTACTTTCCCTACATTCACAACGAACTTTTGAACAAGTTTCGGTCGGGAATTGGCCATCAGGTCACATATCAACCTGCTGAAAGTAGTACCGTTCACGAATTCTAGAACAATTCACCTTTTATTGAATTGTATAATGACGGATATAACAAGACACTTAACGAAGCCGAGAGTTACTTGTACTTCACACACTGACACAGTGTTACACTGTTATGATTTTACTGTTATTATATATAAAAAAGGGAGCGGAGGAAAGAATCATAGGGCATCAAAAAATTCGTCCGCATCGTTGTCAACAGGAAAAGTGAGACGATCCATCTCAAGTTGTTGACTTTTGAAGACGTGCAGCTGCCCTTATTATTATTTTATGCCCTCTTTCTTTTTCCCTAAACGATAAAACGCTGATGTTTTCCCCGGAGTTGAATTATGGTATTAAGCTCCTTTTTAACGGGGTTGAAGTTTGGAAATACTGACATGTTTGCACTTTTATGTGGTCCGATCTGAAAACTGCAAAACTGCAACGTCTTGTCGTTGCATGTGGTTCATGCTGACTTCGTATAACGCAATATTTTTATCATAATATTTTTCACATTAATGTTGAAGAAGCAGAATTTATAATATGCTTTCTCATATTGTTTATCTAGCACACTTCCAATTTTGGTTATTTCCTACTCAATACATTTCCTCCACGAAAACCGTAGTCATTTTTTTCACAACTTTATTCCAATTGTCCCATTAAACCTTTTTCTTTTGTTAGTTTAACTGTCAAAATCCTTTCCTGAATTTTAAATTGTTTTTCATTCCCGAGTTCTATTGTTTATCAGGCGAGTCATAAGGAATACATTCAAAGGTTTTCTCAAGTCAATATACTTTCAAAGTAATAAGCCAAACGGGAACGCCATTACAACCCCCATCCAACTTCAACAACGCCACTCTAATTTACATTGACACAGTTTTTCAAGCTATTCTTGAGTTGACGTTTGAAATAAGTGGGGGTGTCTTTGTCAGCGGAGGATAGGATGGGAGGATGGGACGAATGCTCCAGTTTCCACGTGTCGGGCGGAGTCGGGAGCCGGTCTGTTGTTCTCTAGACGATTAAGCGTGGTTAAAAATGAGTAGTAGCCGTTGGATTGCTTGCTATATGTGTATTTAAACGAGGGTTTGTTTTTTCTTTTGAGTTCGTTGTTTGTATTTATGTGTTAGGCATGTGCATTTCATAGCTAAGCTTGATAGAAAAGACCGATATGTTCAGTACGTATACAATGAGACTTTTTAAACGTCTGCATTATCAGTTTCCCTTTAGTGCCTAATTTTCCTTGACAAAACAATACATATAACCATCACCCATAAAGACTCTCCCCCACAGTTGCGTTATTATCAGTCGATAATATCGGATGCGTTATAGCGATAATGCGTCCCGATTCCTTACCATAAAGCTGCGTTTTGCTTAAACGTGTGCGTGTAAACTACACTACAGGCCCCCGCCCACACTACACGTTACTACGCTATTAACGCAGGCGTGTGTAAGATCGTATCTGTCCTAATACAGAATGTCCTAAGAACTCATTTCGGAATATCGCAGGAAGTAGGAACGCAAGGACGCAAGCGTCCTATTTCCATTGCGTCATTATTATTGCAGCAGTGTGTAACTTCGTGGCCGTCCGAATACAAAATGTACTGAAAACAGATAATCGCAATAACGCATCCGATATTATCGACTGATAATAACGTGCCTGTGGGGAACAGCCTTTAAAGCTTTCATTAAGGGGTATCCGTTACTGTCTGTGCTACCGAAACGATTTGTTTGGCGCCACACAGCCGCGTCACGACTCACGAAGCCCCACGTAGCACCGCGAAGCGCCACTTATCTCGAGTATTGCTGGGTCATTCGTTTTTTTATTACAAACGGCTGCTTGGTCTTCATTGTGATTCATATTAATAGAACTGTTTGCTGCTTCAAACTCTATTAGTAAGATTAGTCACTTTTTGATTTATTTATATATTTAAACTTTTCGCACAAAACGGTACAAAGGCGGACTTAATGCCTTAGGCATTCTCTGCCAGTCAACCAAGGGTGGTGAAGAGATTAGATGGCAGGTGCTTTGGTTGGTGCTTTGGTGCGTTGGTACACAAATAAATAAATAGGTTATATACACATACATTCTATTTATATTTTATTGACAGTGATTGGAAGATATATGGTAGGAAATCTGAGAGAAATTGGTAGTAGACATTCTGACAGATCTTGTCAGTTTTTGTTGTTAAATATGCTTACTACATGAAAGCATTTCGTGCCTTGTGGCTAAGTAATAACAGCCTCACGCTATGCTTTCCACGGTTTTTCCGTAGATGGATCACCATCTTTACAAAAGAAGACCCCTCCGTGCGTCAGAAAGCACGTTAAGCCGTTGGTCCCGGCTGTCATCGGTGGATCTTTGGCATTCGTTACGGGTGGTCAGAAGCCCAAAAGTCTTACAACAAGTCTTACCCAATAACTTGGTTGTGGAGTTCAGATAGGCTGTCGCTCCATATAAAATACTGGTATTCAGCTGCATTCGGTTAGACTGGAAGCAGACCCAAACATAGTTGGGAAAAGCCCAGGCAGACGATAAAGAAAGTATTTTGTTGAATCTTATCTTTCATCTAAGTACCCTTGTTTTACATTATTTTTTTTTATTGTTTTAAAATCTTTGTTTCCCCCATCTGCTCTTGCAATTCTTAAGTAGCAAAACGATTTGAAATCTCATTAAATACACACATAGCTCTATTTAGTCTTATAAAAGGTATTCAGTTGCATACTAAATGGATACATACTCTGTATGAATAACCTTATTACTGTTGGCTTAATGTACCTTTTTTTGTAAACGTTATTTGCAATAAATTTATTATTATTTATTATTATTATTATACAATATGTAAGGTTTAAGCTAACCTCCTTCCGTTTTATTACTGCATTAGCGTACTCAAAACATGTTTCATGATACATTATTATAAGAATAGAATAGAATACCTACTCTATATTAAGTACACCATACAAGAAATATTTAAATATTTAATCCAATTAGGATAGTTAAATAAAAGTACAGCATAATAAATTACAGATATAAATATAGAAATTTAACAAAGAGTCACACAATGGGGGGGTCTTATCGCTAAGAGCGTTAAGCGATATTATTATTTAACAAATAGTGACACAATGGGCGGTCTTATCGCTAAGAGCGTTAAGCGATGTTATTATTTAACAAATAGTGACACAATGGGCGGTCTTATCGCTAAGAGCGTTAAGCGATATTATTATTTAACAAATAGTGACACAATGGGCGGTCTTATCGCTAAGAGCGTTAAGCGATATTATTATTTAACAAATAGTGACACAATGGGCGGTCTTATCGCTAAGAGCGTTAAGCGATATTATTATTTAACAAAGAGTGACACAATGGGCGGTCTTATCGCTAAGAGCGATAGGCGATATTATTATTTAACAAAGAGTGACACAATGCGCGGTCTTGTCGTTAAGAGCGATATGCGATATTATTATTTATATTATATTAATACCATCTGCTCGCGATTTCGTCCGCGTAAATTGTTTTGCTACCCGACCCACTCCGTCGCGACGCATTAGCTGCCCACGCTATTGATTCGTTTTAGCTTAGCTTTCTTTCTGAATTGTTTTAATATTTTCTCGGTTCCTAAGAGTCCTAGTGTGATGTTAGGTAGCCTATAGCCTTCCTCACGAATAATAATAAACAAAAATTGAATTAGAAACAATATGTTTGCTAGAATTAGACTATGAAATGCAAAAATATTTTTTCAAATCCGAATGGTAGTTCCAGAGAAAAATTTTTTTCTTTGTTTGTTTGTTAGTTTGTATGTAGCGGTTTGTTTGGTTGTAAGTTTTTTTGTAGGGGGTAACCTTACATACAAACTTACAAACAGAAAAATAAATACCTCTTTATTTTTATAGTAGTTCTTATAGAACAACTTGCCCAAAACATGTTTCATAATACAATAGACTATGTACACCATATATATTACAGACAATTTAAACTAGGTACCTACTAAATTTAAAAAAAAAACAAACTAACTATATAAATTTAATGAATACAAAAACAAAAGGACTTAGGCGTCGAAGTACTCGTCTGAGTACTAATCATAGACTACTAATTAATTTCTGGTTTTACACAGACACTCATCCACCATCATTGTCCAGACAACTAATACAATCCCTTAATTGCATTCCACGAATCCCCCGGGATGAATTGAAACAAGTCAAGAGCCATTAACAAGTTCAAAATCACTTCAAATAACATCAAAACATAACACGGTTTTGGTCCAATCTTTCCCAAAAGAACACAACTTTGGTCGTTAGAACTTAGTTCAAATCTACTTTGAACATCCACGACACATACATACTTACAGGGTTGCAGGGACGTCGACGCGAAACCTTTTACCATGAATTGTACATGATTCTGAACCCAAGCACTGAAATTTATCGTCAGTTATTAAAAAATGAATTAGCTGTTCCATCCATGTTTACCGCGGGCCGCGTAGGTATTGCATTTTTCTACACGGAGAGAAAATTCTTAGAAAAATTACGGTGCTCGTCACTGTAAAGTGAGTGCAAGTGACATCCACAGAAAATTTTCTGAGTGAGATTGGGAAAAATTCACTATTTGTCCAATCCATTTTACTGTACAGCATAAGAATTTTTACTGTGCTAGCATGGTCATTTTTCCATTACCACTCAAATGCACTTAGATTATGAGACAGCACAGTAATTTTTTTAAGATTTTTCTCTCCGTGTATGAAACTTGTTTTTGTTTTGAAAACTGACGAAAAATATCCAGGATCATGTGCCGAATTCATGGTTACAATTTTTGCGTGAATGTCCCTGCTGTATAAGTTCAAGATTTTTACCCATACACAACACAGTTAGTTAGTACAAGCAGAAATATTCACCGTAGCCGAAATCGGCATGGAAATATATACAACGTGTAACGTTAAATGCGCAAAACCTGAAAATAGTTTGATCAGAATAACGAGCAGAATTAGTTGAACCACTTTTTAATATAGTTCACATTTTTCAAAAAATCTTCATTAAAAACGTTGCTTGTCTATTTATTAATAGGTCAAGCAAACCAATGTCAGCGCGGCGCAGCGGCCCGGTGATGACTCCTCCCTCGATAAAGCGTCGTCGCAGATGCAAGAAACGATCAGAATGGCCAGTAAAACTAAAACAGCACATAAAACCTTTATAATTTTTTTAATGACTTATTTTCTATATAAATAGGTCAATTCAATTAAAAATCTGTTGGGGTGTCTGAGGTTTTGCGCATTTAACGTTACACGTTGTATATCCTAGGGTATGCTCGCGATATCGTCCGCGTGAATTTCTTGTTACCCCGACCCACCCGTCGCACCGCGTCGCCTGCCTACATAGCATAAAGCCTCCTGCAGACAAACGCGACGCGACTCTAGTAGAAGAATTTCTATGAAAACTTCGTGGAATCTGTTCTACCAGAATCGTGTCGCACTGTCGCGTCGCGCTTATCTGCGGGAGCCCTAAAGTCTTCCTCAAGAATTGGGCTTTCAAATTCAAAAATAATTTTTTATATTCGACTGGTTATTCCAGAGATTATAGTGTTCAAACAAACAAACTCTTCAGCTTTATAGATAGATATAGATATATCTGTACTTCAGGAAAATCAGATACTAAAGTTAAAAACGAGATCTCAGTTTGTCAAAATTAACATGAACTACGGTGCAAACTTGAATAAAGTTCACTTAGTCGACGCGGCGTCACGGCGCCAAACGTGTTTGTTGGAACATCGATAAATCCTAATTATTTTTAACCGACTCCAAAAAGGAGGAAGTTATCGATTCGAAGGTTTATATATATATTTTATATATATGTTCGGGCATAACTCCGTCATATATGGACGTATTGCAAAATTCTTTTTTTGATCGATAGAGGTTATTCCGAAATGGTCCCATTTAAATTTCGTAGAGATCTGGTAATGAGTTTCAGAGACAGACAACGGAACTCTTCAATAAATACCAGTAAAACAACCGCGATTGCTGCTATCGCATATGTATGCATTGTTTACGCAATCGCACAACATAACATCACGTGTACCCTATAAACGCAGGTGCTGTTTCCTGTGACTGATATTTACATAGCAAGTAGTGTTATATGAATTTGTTTGGGGTAGGTATAACTAAAAAGTGAAAAATAAAAACTTTTTGTAAAAAAAAACAACCGACTTCCAAAAAAACACTAAAACTAACGAAAAATAACTTTTATTTCTGAAGTCGGTCAAAAAACGAAAATGCGGAACCAACGACATCGACTTCCAAAATTAAAGTTATTTTTCACTTTGTAGTGTTTTTTTGGAAGTCGGTGTTTTTTTTTTATAAAAAAGTTTTTTGATAAACACAAACATGCATGCAAGTAATGGGCTATAAGGGTTCGTTCCAATAGATTAAATAACAGGTCAGACGTAAACCTTTTACGAACAAAGTAAACCGTGCCAGCTACCCGTAAATTGTTGCCATTTTTATCGGGAGCTGCTAAATCAATGTAAGTGCAGCTTTTTCGTTTTAGTAGCGTTTCCGTACTTTGACATTCACAGCAAACGAGCTGAATTTTTCTACTTTTAAATTGCGTAAAAACTGTTCGAAGTTTACCTTAATTAGTAGTGAATTAATCAAAGCCACGGAGGGATGGGTGGGCTGGTCATGTTTCTCGAAGGACCGATATTTTGCAGAATATATTAATAATAATAATAATATTCCACAACTTACACACAACGCCATCTAGTCCCAAACTAAGCAGAGCTTGTGCTATGAGTACTAGACAACTGATAAACATACATATATATTTCTAAATACATACATATTATAGATAAATTACACCCAGACAAAGAACAAATAATCGTGCTCATCACACAAACATTTGTCCTGGGTGGGAATCGAACCCACGACCTTGCGTATAGTCGTCAGGGCCACTGACCACTGCCTATTGTGTGCCTTTTCCCGCAATGTTTTAAGACTGAGGTCTTCAGCCAGTGTGTCCTGCCCGTTATGTCATAGGGTATCAAATTCTAGGTCGCTCAGCGCGCTATGGAGCGGACTATACTCGGAGTTTCTTTAAACGATAAAATCAAAAATTAAGTTTTCTGGAAAAAAAAACCGGAGTAACCGACATAGCTTGCAGAGTAAGCAAACTGAAGTGGCAGTGGGCTGGCCATGTGTGTCGAAGGGCCGATGGCCGGTGGAATAGGCGAGTCCTGGAGTGGAGACCGCGTATCGGCAAGCGAAGTGTGTGACGCCCCCCAGCTAGATGGACTCACGACCTTAAAAAGGTGGCTGGGGTAGACTGGATGCGGAAGGCCGAGGACAGGGTGTTGTGGCGCAGCATGGGAAAGGCCTATATCCATCGGTGCACTGTGATGGGTTCAGTTGATAATCAGAGGCTGATTAAAATTTAGCAGCACGAGTTTTTATTTCAGAGCGTTTTTTTTTGACACATTTTCAGTTAATTAATGATGCTTATAAAAAAAGGTACAATTCATACGGACCATGGATGGGTGGTATGTTGATAAATTAAGTCTGAAAATGACGGCTTTAAGGCTTGTAATTTGGTAGGTCTGGGCCTCAATTAGGTTTTAACTACGTTCCTGATTACCTAGGCTACCTGTCCGGACTGAAATTATTTTTAAAATCCGATTATACGAAAATCGGTTTTGATTAAAACGGTTACGGGGATTTTGGATTATTTCTGTTTCGAGATTTGTAAATATGATATTTATGAACTAGGAGGGGCCCGTGACTAAATAATAACAGGTCACACAGGTCGATCGATCAGGTTAAGCTACGCTTGCCGCGGTTGGTCTGTAGATGGGTGACCATCTTTACATTCCGAGACCCCTCCGTGCCTCGGAAAGCACGTTAAGCCGTTGGTCCCGGCTGTCATTCGTAGATCTATGACAGTCGTTACGGGTAGTCAGAAGCCCGAAAATCTGACAAACAGTCTCACTTAGGGGTATCGTATTACCCAGTAATTGGGTTGTGGAGATCAGATAGGCAGTCGCTCGATGTAAAATACTGATATTCAGCTGCATCCGGTTACACTGGAAGCTGACTTCAACATAGTTGGGAAAAGTCTAGGCAGATGATGATATTTATGAATTAAGAAGGCAGCTCTCGAGCAACTTTTGCCTCAGCGACTTATTTGGCTCACACATCAAGTCTACGAGTTTGTATGAAAGTGCGCGCATGTAGCAACGCGACAAATGCTGCACAAACCGTTATACTTCCTATAGTAGTAGTAGTACTGAGTATAAATCGAACGACATCTTGGGACCGACTTGTTTATTCACGAAATTCTGACAGTTATGCAGTCTATGACAGTTATTTAACAAAAAATATTTGTGTTAAAAGTGATACTTTAAAAAAAAAAAAAAACATTGCATGTATTATAAAATAGTTTGGCGTGTCCGAGATGTTCTTATAAACCCCGCCACGGATTTTGATGCGGTTTCCATCATCATTTAGAGAATTTATTTTAGAAGGTTTTATATTAAACTTCCACGTTATTAAGAAATCTCGGTGTTTAGTGCAACGCAGGGACGGATCGCTAATTATTTTATATAAAAAAAAAAAACATAAATTCCTATTTATTGGTTATTCAGATGTTTAAAGAAATACTCATTTCACTGACGCAGTTATCCGATTTCTATACATATTTCTTGTTAGATTACAAGCTTCCGAAAACCTGCATTTAATTAAAATTGTTTTTCAATATACAGGACAAAGCGAAAATTTCTCATTATAAAAAAAAAAAGATTTTGAAATGAACATTCTTAGCAACGGATAATAAACAGAAAATTAAAAAAAAAAAAACAAAGAAAAGCCTCGAATCATTCGTCAAAGAACGCATAGTAAAACTGGAAACATATTAATTACTGTTAAAAATACACATACTCAAACACAGTTTTATATGTTGTGGAAACCGTCCCCTAATCCCTTTTATGTCATACGTTAATTCCAATGGAATTCATTTTTCTTGTGAGGCTATGACAACTGAGGCACAGTATGAACGTTAGAACTAAGAGAAAGATTGTTTTAGTTGAACTCTGGCACCTAGAGTAAGATTTAACTTGTGTTTAGGGTGCCAGCGTCCTCGCCTATAATTCAAACGTATGTCGGTAGTTGTAGGATGAGCACAGTATATTATAATTAAGACAATATAACTATAGGACGTGTAACATAGGGGGTGCAATATAGGGGGTGTAACGGAATAAACGCAAGACCAGAAAGTAGTTTCTTAAGGATTAGCGTCTGAATCGATTTCCGTCATTATTTATACAGCACGTACCAAAAAGGTGTGGTAGACCTTTCTCCATGGGGCCAATATCATAACTGCAAAAAATCTTCAACTGTCCATACAAAACTTCAATGCCTACTAGTACCAAATGTATGAGACGGCTGATTATTTAGGCTATATAAATGCACGCAGCGGTCCGGCGATGACAAAGCTGTTGGTGAATTCACTGTCACTTGTCACTTTTAATAGTAATTTCGTTGGTTCCAAGTAAAGCGGTCAGGTCGATAGGCTTACGATAGCACGTCAAGCTTTGGTCACGGCTGTCATTCGATCGATAAGATCTTTGACAGTCGTTACGGGTAGTCAGAAACCTAAAAGTCTGACAACCAGTCTTACCTAGGGGTATCGTATCACCCAGTAACTGGGTTGTGGAGGTCAGACAGGCAGTCGCTCCATGTAAAATACTGGTATTCAGCTGCATCCGGTTAGACTGGCAGCCGACCCCAACATAGTTGGGAGAAGGCTAGGCTAGGCTATGATGCATTCCCAGAGGTGACACAGGCAGAGATGAGGGCAGCCGTGATGCGGCTCCGGGCCAAGAACGTGGCTCCGGGGCCCGACGGAATCCACGGCTGCGTGTTGGCCCTCGCTCTGAAGGAGCTTGAGCCCCAACTGAGAGGACTCTACACAGCGTGCCTTGAGCAGGGCCAGTTTCCCACTTTGTGGAAATCTGGTCGTCTGGTCCTGCTCAGGAAGGCGGGGCGACCTGCGGACTCGGCGTCCGCGTACCGGCCCATAGTGCTGCTAGACGAGGTGGGCAAGCTGTTCGAGAGGATTATCGCAGCCCGCCTCGTCGGCCACTTGTGCGGAGAGGGGCCGGACCTGGACGAAAGCCAGTTCGGCTTTCGGCATGGGCGCTCCACCATACACGCTGTGTCGCGGGTGAGAGTCCTGGCGGAAGAAGCGGTGTCCCGGGGTGGGGTGATGTTGGCGGTGTCCTTGGACATTTCCAACGCCTTCAACACCCTGCCCTGGAGTTGTATTCGGGAGGCACTGCGGTATCATCGGGTGCCTCCCTACCTCCGCCGCGTCGTTGGGGCTTATCTGTCCGAGAGGTGTGTCACCTACGTGGGACGTGATGGCGGAAACCAGCGCCGCATGTCGTGCGGTGTTCCACAGGGCTCGGTCCTAGGACCGCTCCTGTGGAACATCGGGTACGACTGGGTGCTGAGGGGCGAGCTCCAACCGGGCGTGGACCTGACGTGTTATGCCGATGACACGCTGGTCACTGCCCGGGGGAGCTCGCACAGGGAGGCAGCGTTGCTGGCGACGGCTGCGGTCTCACAGGTGGTGGGCCGCATACGTCGCCTAGGCCTGGAGGTGGCCCTCAACAAGTCGGAGGCCATGGTGTTTCATGGCCCCCGGCGGGCGCCGCCACCCGGCTCACACATCGTGGTCGGGGGGGCTCGGATCGCTGTCGAGTCCACCATGAAGTACCTAGGATTGGTGCTCGACAGCCGGTGGAATTTCGAGCCCCACTTCCGGCGGCTGGCGCCCAAGTTGTTGGGCGCTGCTGGGGCGCTATCAACGCTGCTTCCCAATCTGGGGGGCCCGAGCGCCGCCTGTAGGCGGCTCTACGTGGGGATCGTGCGATCCATGGCCCTGTACGGGGCCCCGGTGTGGGCTTCTGACCTGACGGCCGGCAGCATTGCGGTTTTACGAAAACCGCAAAGAGCGATGGCCGTCAGAGTCATCAGGGGGTATCGCACGATCTCCTACGAGGCGGCTTGTGCACTGGCCGGATCCCCGCCCTGGGACCTCGAGGCGAAAGTACTCGCGTCGCTGTATCGGTGGCGCGAGGAAATGAGGGCGCGGGGCGAGCGACCGATGCAGCGACACTGGGAGCTGCGTCGGTCTCAGCTCCGCGAGGTCCTGGTGGCGGAATGGCGGGACAGGCTTTTACGCCCTACCGCCGGCCTCGCTATTGTCGGGGCGATCCGACCAGTGCTCGACGAATGGCTCGGGAGGAGGCACGGCTCCCTGTCGTTTCGGGTGACGCAGGTGCTCTCGGGGCATGGTTGCTTCGGGAAGTACCTGTGTCGCATAAACAGGGAGCCGGACGCTCGGTGTCACCACTGCGTCGACTGTCGGGAGGACACGGCGTGGCACACGCTGGCAGAGTGTGCCGCTTGGGAGGAGCCGCGCCGTGCCCTCATCTCAGGAGTAGGCAGTGACCTATCGCTGCCGGCCGTGGTCGAGTCTATGGTCGGCAGCGAGGAGTCCTGGGACGCGGTGGTTTCCTTCTGCGAAACAGTCGTCTCGCAGAAGGAGGCTGCGGAAAGGGAGAGGGAGATCTCGTCCCCTCACCCGGCCCGCAGCAGGCGCACCGGGCGTCGGCGGAGGGCGGATAACGCCCTCTTCCAGCCCCCCTAAATGGGTCCAGGGGCGACGGACTTGGGGACGTCCGTCGCCCCCCACACATCAGGACCCGAGGCGGCGGCGCGTAGTGTTCCACGCGCGCCCCTCTTAGACGTCGCGGGGGGAGTTTAACACCTCACTCCCCCCCCTGACACGAGGAGAGGCCCGCAGGAGTGGGCCAGCACCAGCCGGGGGTTGCGGAAGTATCGTTCGTTCCCGCGACCCCCGGCGTAGGTGAGAGAGGGAACACCGGGGTGGTTTTTAGTCAGTAAGAGTCTGACAGACCCTGCCGCCCGCCCCAGGGCGGCGGACATCCATGAGGATTTTCCACCCCGAAAAAAAAAAAAAAAAAAAAAGGCTATGATGCATGCAGCTAGCCTTTTGTACCTTTCCATTTGGTGACAGAGGGTTATCAACGGCGCAATTTCCGAGCGGAATTTAAAGTAATTTGTCGGGGTCCTGTCTCACAGATGCGACAGGCGCTACATTTTCGGTTAACTCACTTTAATGAAAATGTAAATTCAATATAGGTTAGTACGCTTATGTGCTCATACAATTACCGGTCAGTTATTATTATGATCCGTGTGTAAAAAGATTTTGTTACTTATTGCTAACTTACATTTTTAATCTGTCAACTTTCGACAGATAGACGATTGTTTCTTTACTCCCGGGAGTCACAACTGCATTCTCGTTTAAGATTTCTAAGACCTTACTACTCAATTATCATAATCATAGTCATCATACTATATGGTCGGCATGTCCAATATCCCATAGACAGAATTATGCGATATTTAAAACCAAGCTAACAAAATCATAGTGATGTCGGCCCCGACTTCCGAGTTGTAGGTCGTAAGTTCGAAATGAGTCAGGCACTTTACTTTGTCAATTAAATTTCATCACCACTGGTCTCAAAATCGTGAAAGAAAACATCGTGAGCCAACCGTCATATCCTAAAACCAAAAGTAGGAAGACATGTGACATCCACCAACCCGCATTGGGCCTGCGTTGTAGATTATGGCCCTCTCAGTTCTCACAGAGATGAGGCCTGTGTCGCAGCAGTGGGAACCGTATAGGATTATTATGGTAAGAAAATCAAACTACAAAATAAATAATTTTCCTTTTTCAAATCAGATTTTGAAGCAGCTTAAGCTTCTTAAAAACGTTCGTTGCCCCACACTAGGAATTTCTCCTGTATTGTGGGTGCGTTTACAAACATTTAAACTCACATACACAAACAGCCAGACCCGGAACAACTACTTGCAGGTCATACAAATATTTGTCCCGTGGGGGAATCGAACTCGCGACACGCAGCGCAGCAGTCAATCGCTTAACCACTGCGTCAACCGTGCTGTCAAAAATTTCAACGCTAAGTAAGCACAGTTCCAGTCAACCGTACACCAAACAGAAAATTGGCAACACGACTTGACTTAACAAGTATAAAAACTAATAATGCATCGCGACAGTTTTTCTATTGATATTCAGTTCAGCAACTTTATAGAAAAGAGTACAAAAAGGCGTCTAAACTTCAAGAGTCCAGATCATGGGATTTGACGATGTGGAAGGACCAAGTTTGATCTCCAATTTGAAATAGAAATCTGAACATTTTTCTCGCACCGTTTGAGTTTCGCTACGGATTTTGTTCGATATTATTTTTTGTGATGTGACCCGTTTCATCGAAATCGGAAAAACCCGTTTGAGTTTAGCGAAAACCGACATTTTGTTTTTTTTTTTTTCTAAATTAATAATTTATTAAACAATATGACCTTTTTCCAATGTTTTTTTTTTATTTTGTTTCTGAATGGGCCTAGAAGATGCCGTAGGCACTGGACACATATTTTCACATTTACAATATTACACTAATTATTGTAAGAAAGTGACAAGATCTGTCAGAATGCACCCCTTGGTCAGACTGGCTGTCAGACTTTCGGGTTAAATATAATACATATGGTTAAATATATACATAATGGTTTTTGTACGTAATTACTTGACATCGTTCATATGAAATTCGTGATTCTTTATAAATTAAAACTAACTTCTGCCCGCGACTTCGTCTGCGTGAAATTTCTTGTACCCCTGACCCACCCTGTCGCCTCGTATCGGCTGCACGAGCTGTTACTTCATTTTTGATTAGGTTTATTTCTGACTTATTTTTGTTTTTGCTCTGCTCCTAAGGATACTAGCGTGATGTTAACGTGTACCGCATCCCATGGCCTGTCCGTTTCTGACTTTTTTTTTATTATTTCTCGACTCTTAAAAGTAGCTTGATGTTATAGCCTTCTCAAGAATTAGGCTATCAAACGCAAAAAGATTTTTTTCAAATCCGACAGTCCCAGAGAACAGCGCCTTCAAACAAACAAACAAACTCTAGAGCTATTAAAAAAAAAAAAAAAAAACCAAAATGTTTGTTTCGTTATTACACGTTATACAAGGTTATACAGTTGGTGGCGCCCCCTTTTAAGCAAATAGATGCCTGTACCAGGAGGCGCCGCTCTTTTATATCATACGAGTGTAGTAAGTTACAAAACAAAAGTGTGAATGAATAATTAACAGTCTAATATATTTTATAGTATTAGTAAATGTAAACTAAATGTAATGTAACGTAAATGTAAACTTTTTATACATTATTGCCCGAAATACCACCTAAAAAATGTATCTCTTGCCATCACTTAAGTAAGACCCACAATTTGGAATACTCATCTTGAATCCGTTCAAAACTGATAATCTCAAAGAAAATAACGACGACGAAAAACAAATCCAATTACGCAACTTCAGAGTTTAATCGGTATGACTCGACTTCTAAAATGTCAAATAAAATCGATTTGTATTACATTAACGTATCAGGGTTAGGTCTCTTGTATGAGGCTTTGATATTCTGCCAAGACCTTTAGCACTGTCTACTTTGTTACAACGCTCTTGTGCCCTTGCTTCATTCAATTAATTTTTTGGTTTTTATTGGCTGAATTTGCTCCTTAGACACGTGCTACTCATAAAGATAGCTGTTATTTAAAAATGGTTGTATTTGTATAGTATTTTTATGTCATAAAATGACGCGCGATTTACTTGTGGTAACCAAGGGCATAAACATGCTGTATGTAAGCGCAGGAGCTTTCGGTACCTTCTGAGAAAATGGCGAAATCGAAACTATGTGTTTGTGCGTGTGTGTGTATTATGTGCTGACGCTACTCGTCTTCACGCACACATTCACAGCGTATTTGTACACTTGGTTACCACAAGTAAAGCGCTCGTAGCCTCGTGAGATACAAATACTGTAGTTGTGTTATTTCAGTAGTAGCGATAAATTGTCAAGATTTGCTGGCAATCGAAGAGCCGTAAATTTTAGCGCCGCGAACTATTGGTTTGGACCCATTTCAACAAGGATTTAGTTAACGGGGTTGATAGGATATCGCACCAAATATTTTTGATCTTTATGAGGACCCGAGTATTTTGTTCGTAACATTACAGTCGTGTTAACTCGTGTTAAAACTAGTTGGCATGATAAAATAAAACGTTAACCGTTCTTCACTATCGGCTTTGAAAAAATAAAATTGTCATAAGTTGTTTTTGCTAAACCATGCGAGGTAACAAATCACCAACACACAACTTTCAACCTTTGGAACTTTCAACAAACTTCTGCACCGTCAGCTAAATCACAATTACGTCATAAAAACAAAAGCGTATCACTCAACGTTTCATATAAGTACAGCTGGCCTCCCAACGCTAATCCTTCACTGTCTGTTTAAATTCAGTTACAAGTTCCCGTGGGCCTCCTCTGGTCGACGCCATCTTGTTCTGTAGAGGCCTCTCGTGATGTTCTGCGATTGTCTTAATGGCGACTGTAAACTATATGAGTTAGTTCTGGTCTATTTTGACTGAAGCAGAGAGTAATTTTGGTAATTGGCTTACGTAACTAGTTAACGTAAAAGTGTATAGAGTAACGTAAAGGTGTCATGGGGTCATGACCCCTGAACTTTATCGCCTAAGCATAAGGTTCAAAATTGATTGGAAATATTTTAACCTCTCATATTAAGTGGCAGTGGGCTGGGCACATTGCTCGCGGAACAGGTGGCCGATGGGACCGAAAGTTTCTGGAGTGGTGACCGCGTGCCGGAAGGTATAGGCGTTGGAAGGTGAAACGATGACCTCGTGAAGGCCGCAGGAATCCGCTGGATACGAGATGCACATAACCGATCGAAGTGGCGGTGTGGTGCTTGGGGGAGGACTATGTACAGCACCTCATATGAAATAAAGTTCATGTCGACGAAAAGCGTGTATCATAATATGTAATTTCGTAAACAAAAAAGTTATTACCACATTCCACTTACATATTTTAAGTTAATTACTTTTGTAAGTCCAAAAATACAGACAACAATTTAATTAAACATCCCTGAAACTAACTAATATCGTAATTTGCCAACATTTTATAAATATTATAGGCACGTGTCTATAATACCGCGGTTAATTTATTTTATGTGCCAGACTGCTTCGTAAATAGAGACCAGAAAATTCTATGAAAAAATACTTGAACGTGTCACAAGAAAAAAGTAGAAAGAGCCATTGCCCATCGTATGTTTTGTAGTAACAATCTTATTTTTTTTTGTTATGTGTTTTCTTGTGTATAATAAAGTATATATAAATAATAAATATAGTTTTAGTTTAAAAAAAATATGATTGACATGTAAAAGTTTTTGTACAAACCTACTTACAGAAAATAAATCATTTATAGCAGCCACACGGGTCAATCGATCAGGTTAAGCTACGCTTGCCACGGTTGGTCCGTAGATGGGTGACCATATTCACATACCAAGACCCCTTCTTGCCTCGGAAAGCACGTTAAGCCGTTGGTCCCGGCTGTCATTCGTGTATCTTTGACAGTCGTTACGGGTCGTCAGTCGCCCGAAAGTCTGACAACTAGTCTTACCTAGGGGTACCGTATTACCCAGTAACTGGGTAGTGTAGGTCAGATAGGCAGTCGCTCCACGTAAAATACTGGTATTCAGCTACATCCGGTTAGACTGGAAGCTGACCCCAACATAGTTGGGAAAAGGCTCGGTAGATGATGAAGATTTATAATAATTAAAGATACAAAATACACGTAAACTTCTGTAGGATATATAAAATATAAAATAGTTTTTATCTGATATTGTTTATTGTTCCAAAGGGACACCTGTATAAATCTATTGAGAGCAATAGTGGCCCAAAAGTAACGACCCCGACTTACGAGTTGCAGGTCGTGGATTCGAACAAACACAGGCGCTTTACTTTGTGGTACTTATTTCATCACAGTCTGCTCTCAAAACTGTGAAGGAAAACATCGTAAGGAAACCGGTATGTCCTTGAATCAAAAATTCGAAGACATGTGACATCTACCAAGTCGCACTGGGTCCGAGTGGTAGATTACACTCCCCTCTAGAAGAGGGGAGGCCTTTGTCCCAGCAGTGGGACCTTTATAGGCTGAAGTTTGTGAGTGGGTGAGTGTTTGTGTGTGTGTGTATGTTTGTTACTTCTTCACGCTCAAATGGCTGGACCAATTTTGATGAAATTCGGCACACAGATAGCTTATAAACAGGATTAACATATAAAATACTTTTTATTCCGATATTCTTACGGGATCGAGACTTATGTGGGTGAAACCGCGGGGTGTAGCTAGTAGTTCTATAGTTCAATAGGCTCGTCCCGTATTACATGGGACTTTGAAACATAACTCGCAAAACGTAGGTGTATTTTAGGTACACCTCTGCCTAACTCTTCAGGAATTACAGGCGTGCTGTTATGTTATATGTAACGAGTAATTCCAAGATTATTGCTCTTAGACGAGAGCCATAAATCGCTTGAAACATTTCATGACAAAGTAAAAACATGATTAAAGCGGTGTGTGACCTTTTTGCGCTTTGGGTCACATGCTCGATTACAAGAAAGTAAAATATGTTCAGAGGTCCTGCCGGCCTACTTTGTAACGACTGTGAAAGTACCTAATGAAACCGATCTAATAATGCCTACAGGAAAAAAATTGCGCGTGCAGCACTGTACACGTAATAAAAGTGAAACTTCTTAAACATAAAGAATATGAGAGATTTAGTGTGAGAGACAGAGAGAGTTATATATATCTTTCTTGTCTCTCATGTAACGAAATGTGCCTAAACGCGACGCGTCCTTGAAACTTTATTCTCGATTCTAGTCCAATTCTCGAATCGCCACCTAAGAAGTTTCATTTCAAAAAAGGTATTTAAAACGTCCATTTGAAATGAAGTCATCATCATCTGTCTAGACTTTTCCCAACTATGTTGGAGTCGGCTTCCAGTCTAACCGGATGCAGCTGAATATCAGTACTTTATATGGAGCGACTGCCTATCTGACTTCCACAACCCAGTTTCTGGGTAATACGATACCCCTTGGTTGTCATATTTTGGGACGTTTGACTACTCGTAACCATTTGAAATGGAGTGATAAATAAAATGTAATTTTAACCAGAACTCAGCAGGACTTTAAGTTTTTCTTCTCCTGTTGCTATTCCGTTTTTTGTAGGCTCTAAAAGTTTGTACAGTTTCCCGGAAAGCGAAATAACTCTCCGGTACTTACCACCTAAATTGAAATTTGTATTCCTACCAGTGTCCTACAATACGCTATAAGATTGCAAAATATGTCTGTTTCTTTAATGGATAGAATAAAATCAACATAAAAATAGGTGCTTTGAATTCTGAAGATTCACGCGATCGAACTAAACGGCTTTTGAAGATCTTTTATACGAAGTGAATTTCAGACAATTGCCTCGTTGGTCTTGTGACTCGATCATTGGTCTAGTGATCGCAAGTGCTACTGCTGAGCGTGATGTCTTGGGTTCGATTCCCAGGTCGAGCAAATTGTCATTCTGCCTTTCGGGGAAACGAGGCGTGACGTTAAAATATGAATTTCATAAAAAGGTGTCTAGATGTCTAGTCTGTGACTAGACTTGAACTTGACTTGACTTGAGGTTCGTCCTTGTTTTGATAAATAAAGGATGAGATAATATTTTTTTTTTTGATGAATGAGCCAGCTCTTGACCTCGATCAGGCCTGATGGAAAGCGATGGATGAGGTTTATAATGCCCATCTGTTAGTCTGTCTGCCAAAACCATTTTTCTCAGGCACACGCGGAGTTATAAGTTGAAATTAATATCAAAATACTAAGGGCTGCAATCCATTGAAGAAGCGAAAAAGACAAACTTCTAAGTCAACGCACTCAAAAAATCTCTCAAGGCAATGAGAACCTTTGACCTAGAATCATGAAATTTGGCAAGAAGCAATGTCATGTAGCACAAATAAAGGGAAAAATCCGAAAACAGTAAATTTGTAGTTAAATATTATACCTATAAATTTGTATGAAACCTTCGGTGCGCGAATCCGACTCGCAATTGTCCGGTTGTTATATAAAGCTATCGAAAAACGCTCTGTATTTGGACAACCGTAACGCTACAGTTTCCTAGAAAAGCGTTGACCGCCACATGCGACCGTAATATCCGAATAGTTTTTGTTACGCCTTAATGTCGAATACTGATGAAAATGACAGATTTTCATGACGTCTTTTATAAATATAATGTAAACGATCTTCTAGGAAACCGTAACTTTATTGTGTGAGTCACCGCTTAGGATACCAAAGCTTCACCATTTGATACATATCAACATAACATATCTTAAAACTTTGGGCAAACTGGAAGTCTTTAAACATACTCCGGACCCAGGTTGGCCGAAGCCAGGAAAACCTGTTCCGGTGTAGATTCATAGACGGCTCCTCCAAATTATGGGACACATAATATCGTGTCCTGCGTGTCCTGTCAGCTGCACGTTAGAGAAACCGATGACCACTGGTGACGCCGCCAACAAGTAGCCGAATCCTGGGCCGAGTCCATTTAGATTGCTATCGACACATTAAAAAGAAGAACATAAAAATTTAGGCAGTGATGTATGTAGGCATATTACACCTCCTTTGGAGTCGCGAGCGCGCAGAGTGGGGACTCTGTCCGCCCACCAAGTGACTCCAGGGAAGACGGTGGTACAGTGGTCGCGTGCTGCCGTGCATAGCGATTCTCAGGGGAGGCCCCTTAAAAGTCTCCCCAGGGATGTGCCTTACAGGCGTTGCACAGGGGGGGTTCCGGAATTGGTCTTTTAAGAGGAACCGGGACCACCCCTATGTGCTGATGTTGATCACCGGGTTTTGTTTTAGTGAGGTGAAAATCCCACCCTCCCCGACCTCCCTCCGCGTAGGTCGGGTGCCTTTTGAAGGACCTATATATCGCTGCCATGTTTAAGGCCAATGTTATAGGGGGCGAGCATATTGTCATTAACCATACTTACTATAGCCATTTTTATAAATCCATCAGATAAGTTATTTACTAGGTATTTTGTTTAAGGAATTATCGTAATTAACCCGTGATACAGGTTTATGCCTAGTTCAGGTAAAAACCAAGGATTATAATTATATCTTTAGTTTAAGGCCCAAATATTGTAAATATACATCAATTATTTCAGTAAACAATTTCAATTAACGGGCACAAAACGAGACTTCAAGCCTGCGTCTAGAAAATAGCCACTTATAATATAGCTAGAAGATAGTATTACAACTATCACTGTTGAAAGGTAAGGCTATATACATACTCGTTTTATACGTCGGCTCTTACCGTCCTCGATTAACACCCGATGGAGTGCGGCGATGTGTGATAGAAAGTAAATAGGAAGGCAGCGCAGAGTGTTCGCACATCTTCGCGTAACTTCACGGTTCATTTGCACGGAGCTGACAAGAAGAACAATCACGAATGTATTAGTAAATCCACCGCAATTTGTATTGAGTACCTAATTAGCTAAGGTATGTACCCGGTGCTTGCAGGGAATACATATTTGTAGTAGGCAAACAGACATTTGTTTCGAGTCTTTGTATGTATGACTTGTGTCTGTGAATGAACCAAATATACAGAAGAAACCCTGAAGCTAGATTATAGTTATTTTGTTTTTAACTAGCGCCGCGCTCCTGCTGCGCACGGGTTGTAATACTTTAGTAGAATGTAAGTTTTAAGCACACACACAAATCTTCCGGAATAAATTCTCTAAATTATGGCATACTAGCGACCCGCCCCGGCTTCGCACGGGTGCAATGGAGAAACACTGATCATTTTAGAGCCATTATTTCTCGTAAAAAGTATAGGATAAAAAATGCTTATTGTGGGTTATACCTAAGAGATAGACATATACCATCGCGGACTTTTTTGTAGACCTTTTTAAGGTGTACAATACTGTAGTACATTATTTTGATCTATCTAGTAGGATTCAGCCAGCGTTTGCAATGTAAACGCAAAAAATGTGTTTATTTACGACATCACATTAGAAACCTCTAAAATTATCAGTGTTTCTCTACTATATTATGCATGTATTAAACATATAAACCTTCCTCTTGAATCACTCTATCTATTAAAAAAAACCGCATCAAAATCCGTTGCGGAGTTTTAAAGATCTAAGCATATATAGGGACAGACAGACAGGGAAGCGACTTTGTTTTATACTATGTAGTGATATGGCATCAAATTTCGTTGCGTACTTTAGAAGAACAACGCGGACACACAGAATAACATGAAACTTTAATTTTTATTATGAATAGATTTGTGGACATGAAAAAACTTTCACATTGGAGTCTCCAAAATACATTTCAAGCCCCTCAGTTACGCAGTACTATGCTCAAAACACGGCATACAGTAGGCCTATCTTCTTCTTCCTGCCCTTGTCCCATTTTATTTGGGGTCGGCGCAACACGTTTTCTTTCTCCATTCTCCCCTGTTAGACGTCATGGCATCATTTATTCCTTTCTCTTTCATATTATTCCTCACACCGTCCATCCATCTTTTCTTTTGCCTTCCTCTCCCTCTCCTTCCATCTACATTCATATTCATCACTCTTTTCGTTACATGCGTTTCATCCCTCCTCATTACATGTCCATACCAAGACAAACGACTTCCTTTCAATTTTTCTGTAACAGGCGCCACTTTAAACTTCCTCTAATATACTCATTCCTTACTTTATCCATTCTTGTCATTCCACACATCCATCTCAACATTCTCATCTCCGCTACATGCAATCGTTTTTCATCCATCTTTTTCACAGCCCAGCATTCTGATGCATACAGTTGGCCTATCCTAAACACATAGGTACATTAGCCGGGCAGCATCAACAAGGACCGCAGTACCGACTAATCTAGCTGACAACGTACAAATCAGAACCATACAATCACAGCGGCAGCGCTTTGGCTACGCGTTCGTATGTAGACACGAATCATGGCGTCCGTTCAGTATAGGATTCGGAATCATTCGGGATTGTGAAGTGAAATCAAAATGATTCGGGTTTTGCCATTTGGGGCAATTGAAGCTCAGTTTGTAGCTTTCCACTGTTGCTGGTGTGTGTTTGTGCATCGCTAGCAGTAGCACTTATATAATAATAAAATAATAATATTCCACAACTTTCACACAACGCCATCTAGTCCCAAACTAAGCAGAGCTTGTGCTATGAGTACTAGACAACTGATAAACATACATATATATTTCTAAATACATACATATTATAGATAAATTACACCCAGTCATAGAACAAATGATCGTGCTCATCACACAAACATTTGTCCTGGGTGGGAATCGAACCCACGACCTTGCGCATAGCAGTCAGGGCCACTGACCACTACACTAACAGGCCTGTCGATATATTTTTGGCATCATAATTTCTATAGCGACTGTTCATAACTGTTTAGCCAATAAAACAGGACAGGACCTTTGCCCAACATTGAACAACTGGTGAAAAAAAATACTTAACTAAGTTCGTAGTTTGTTCTTATGCTTCAAAACAATTAGTATCTTCCTATGGTAGTTTTTCTCTATCGGTGGCTGTTTTCATAATTATTTTTCTATATGTTTCCATTCGTTGTGGAGGTCATCCAACCTTCGATATATTGCTGGAATAAAAAAAATATCCTGTAAATGATAATTTTGATGCAACGTGTGTCGACACCCTTGCGCCATCCCATCTTCCAAGCACGGTGGGCTGTGCT
Source organism: Eremobia ochroleuca (assembly GCA_949629135.1). Taxonomy (NCBI): domain Eukaryota; kingdom Metazoa; phylum Arthropoda; class Insecta; order Lepidoptera; family Noctuidae; genus Eremobia; species Eremobia ochroleuca. Next base: position 18,474,582 of record OX451385.1, read on the forward strand.
GGTGCGGCTGCTGCAGGTGCGGAAAACCTCAAACGGCGCAAATACTCCAACCTCTTTGGAACTTATTTGTTCGAGCCGTTTGGGGTTGAAACACTAGGGCCATGGGGTCCGAGTGCCCACCTATTATTTCGGGATATCGCCAAGCGGATGGTCGACTCCTCACGTGACCAGAGGGCTGGCCTATTTTTTGGCCAAAGAATCAGCATTGCCATACAACGTGGTAATGCTGCCAGCCTTTTGGGCACGTTTCCTATTGACAGCGATACGGACGAATTTTTTGATGCCCTTTGATCATTTGCCCTCCTTTTTATATACTGGTACATATTATTATTTTTATTTTAAGTCTGTTAGCTTTTTAATTAATTTTAGCTTATGTTATGTAAATATTATCTTGATTAAGTAAATAAATATGAAATAAAGAAGAAAAAAATCCTGTAAATAATAAATCATATGTATTTAACTTTGTAAATTGGTTAAAAAAACACTTTTACACGTTTTATGGTAATTATGTTTTAAAACTAGTTGAGGTTGGTGTTTCGTATACTCGTAGAATCTGTCTACTCTGAGAAGAAAGACTGAAACAAACTCATAGGTCACAGTCTTTATTACCTTCCAGACAAAATCTTCGTCAGGCCATATAAGAACAATGCATAGTACGTCTGAGATGGTCCGTACTTTGTAAAAGGCAAAAGTGTATCTAGTACAATGCACTAAGCTCAAAGACCACGTTATTTTTTTTTTTATTTGTAATAGTTAGATTCCAAATATTGCCGTCATTATGAACTGTTACTGCCACTCAAAGGGACACTGCTGTCCATTTCCAGGAAATAATCCGACATTTTCTCCATTAAAGTACTCTGCTAACTTTGCCAATTAAGGGAAACGAAATGTCAAGGTGAAGGGCAATTAAAGTTCTGAACATAATCTTATTGAGTCTAGAGTTACGTCAACATAATCTAACATGTTGGACGATGTCAGTGTTATACGGAGTGACGTCATACTTGTGTTTCATGCTTGTCCAGTACTGCTAATTGCTTGGCAACTTAAATTGGCTCAGAAGTCGAGTGTTGATTAGTTAGTTTGGTATTTGCGAAGAGAGCTATTTATCGTGGTTAAGGCTACGTGGTTATGTGGTGACGCTAATAAATACCAGTTGTATGCCATTATCTCTGGAGGAACTTTGACTCCTAAAACACAGGATTTTCGCCTAGTTTAGGAGACAGTTCGCCCTTTAATGTGACTCTTTTGTACAATATTTCATGAATCCTCTTGTACTTATGTTTCGTTTTATTTTTATGTGTACAAATAAACATTTATTATTATTATACAAGGTGTAACTTAAATAACGCACAACCTCTTAAGGGGTCATTGTACTCATCATTATGAACAACTTTTACTATGAGACCAAACCGGAAATCGCGAAAAAAAAATCAGCTGTTCCCTACATTTTGACGAGTTATGCGAACATAAATGTAGGGAACAGCTGATTTTTTTTCGCGATTTCAGGTTTGGTCCCTTAGTAAAAGTTGTTCATAATGATGAGTACCCTTAAGAGGTTGTGCGTTATTTAAGTTACACCTTGTATATTAATCCATACTTTGTTTATTTCTCTTTCACGGCTTAACAGCTGGACGGATTTCGATGATGTTGAAATTGGGCAAACAGGTAGAGGATGACCTGGGTTAGCACGGGCATAGTAGCTTATATTATATCTTGAAAATTGTACTATTGCATGCTAAACATTGGCCAAATGTGTGTTGCTAAATATTTTATAATAAGAACTTCATGCAACAACAACTTCATTCACACACCATATTTGATGCAATAAAATAATTTTATTTTATTAAAAGCAATTCTTGTGACTGTCATTGTTGTACAAAAAACTACATTTCTGATATCATTAATGTCATTTTCAAGCGATTTGTTTTTAAAATAATTTATAGATTCTATTGTATCTTAAAAACCTTGAAGTCATCCGCAATGAAATTCATATTCGTTTAACAGCAAAAACTGAAGCTTGAACGATTATACACATGTGAATACAGCAACGTAGCTCATAACTGCAACAGCAACGATGCAGATTGATTCTCCTTTCCCTTTGAAACACAAGTTCGAGTAGAGATGGTAACATTTATGCTTAATACGCGACCACATATGAATCAAATTGCTCGAGCAATTATAGAGCCACGATCGCGCCCACACTGCATAATTATGAAAAGATTTAAACTGCGTTACATGGAACGTGAGAATTTTAGCTGAGCTCAGGCTAAAATTCAATAAAACAGTAGGAATAGTTCGGTATAAATCACACAAAAAGGCAGGATTCTTGTAGAAATCATTCGCGTTTTTGGAATATACACACCGCGTCACATGAATAAGACCATGATGATGTTCTTGACTGGCCATCGCTTTCCCCTGACTTAAACATCATACAAAATGTGTGGAGATGGCTGTCACGTGAACTTTATGAGAATGGCAAAAAATATAACAACAAGCAAGATCGAACGATTGGCTAAGCACTTACAAGTTTGCATGCTTTAATTCTAAGCAAAACATGCTGGACCTTATATTTACTTCAACAACTTTGAATACCGTGTTTTTTGCAAATAAATATATTATTATTATTATTATCGAAAAGGGTATAAAAAGTGTTGGAGCAAACTGCCGATTAAATACATAAAAAGTCTTTATGATTCAATGCCATCTCGGATTTTTAATTTAATTCAATAGAAGGGGAAAAACCTTAGTTACTAATACATTTTTTCTTTTAAATAATAGTATTCATAACTGAAGTTTTTGTGTTTTATTTAATGGTCTTATTCAAGTGCCTAGTTATCTTAATTGCCACCAACATTGTCAAAAGTGATCACTGAGTATTTAAGAAGTTCGATTCTTTATAGTGTTAACAAGCACCAAATAGATACTCTACGGTCATTTATATCTAAATAACACTGTTTGTATTTATTTCTCGTCTATTTGACTTTTGTAACAATTTGAATAATTAACGGACAGTTGATTTGGAATAAGTCAGTTATGGGTATAAAAAATGGAAGCGAATCGTTTTAACGGCCTTCATATTGTGAATTAGCAATAAGGACGTTGCTCTGCCTAAATACAAACTGAGTGTGAAATACGTGTTTAATTGTGTAAACCCTGCTACTGAGTATCATTTCAGAAGTGGGATAGCGATAAAATGTCAGGACCATATTTTCACGGTTTGGGGAAACGCAAACGAAATTGCAGTGAGTCAACCAGTTCGGAAGATGAAAATAGTGATTTTTTTTTATCTGAAGACCATAAGACTAAGTCGCACAAAAAACGACATGTTGCTCCCAGTGACGCCGAGATAATTCCTAAATTTCGACCCGAAGACAACAGCAGCAACGTTATAGGTTGGCTTCACAAAATAGACCAACTAGGCGATGTCTATGGCTGGGACAACACCGATCGAACATTTATCATGCAACTGCGGTTGCGTGGCGCTGCTCGAGAATGGTATGACGACCTTGAAAACTATAATTTGACATGGGATGGCTGGAAGGAAATGCTTCAGGTCGCTTTTCCTCGATCGACTGACTACGTGGACAAATTGGAACGTATGCTGGCAAGGACAAAGGACGACAAAGAGACGATGACGAAGTACTATCACGAAAAATTATCCCTACTAAAGAAATGCAACATAGACGGTGAAGATGCTATTTCCTGCATAATACGTGGACTACCTTCTGAGTTGAGAGCTAATGCTAAAGCATATAGTTGTGGAACTCCTGAACAACTATACTATGGCTACCTATCTTCATTGGAAAATTTCAAACGAGTGGAGACATATACTGTGCGGAAACCGACGGGTACGTGGAGAAGAGGAGCGAGCAGCACCATGCCAAACTCAACATCGGGTTATCAGCTCCAGCCGAAGATATGCTACACGTGTCGGCGGCCGGGTCACGAGGCGCGGGACTGCAGACAGCGGCAGCGCTGCGAGACCTGCCGGCGCAGCGGGCACACGACGGCGGATTGCTGGTTTGGTGCCGGGAGTTCGCGACAGCAACCACAAAAGGTTAGACAAGTACTGCATATTACCTATAATATTTATGTTGATATTTACAAAAGAAATGTGATGGTAAATGGACAGCAGCTCAGAGCTTACATAGATACTGGCAGTAAAATCAACATGCTTTGTCTCACACAAGCTGAAAACTTGCAAATCAAAATGGAGCCTAGTGCAACTGTCATGAAAGGTTTTGGAGGAGCATGTGTAAACTCACTCGGCTCATGTTGCCTAAGTGTTTTGATAGATAATGTAAAATTAGATGGAATAGTCGAAATAGTTACTTATATTACGTCAGATATTGAGCTATTAATTGGACAAACAATGATTAACAGTAAGAATATCAGTTTAGTCACTTCTGCTTCTTCTGTACGTTTTGTTCCAAGTGAAATTATACCGGATATATTTACGGATATAAAATTACATGCAATGGACTTTATTGAAAAATTTCCAGTTTATATAAAGCATGATGTTATAATACCGAAACAAAATCAATTATATATAGAAGTTTATGTTGACTGTAGACAAAACATTGGAAAAGAGCACACATTTTTAACGCACACAGTATGGATGCAGTTAGGTAATTTAACATATTTAATACCTTCAGCTATTATTAATTCAAACCATTCTTATTTAAAAATTGTAAACCTAGGTCATGTTGATGTCGTTTGGGAATCTCATAAGTTGATAGCTAGAGCAGAGTTGGTAACAATACCAGCACCTAGTAGTGAGTCTAGAGTACTAGCCATAGATAGCCCAGACGCGGATAATATACAAATTAGCTTAACAGATATTGATAAGGGCCACCTTAGTGATAATGAAAACAAACAATTATTAGAGCTTTTGAATAAGTATGCTCACTCATTTGCCAGAAGTACTAAAGATTTAGGATGTACTGATCTTATAAGGATGCACATTCGTACAATTAATAACCAGCCTGTTTTTTGCAAGCCCTATAGATTGTCTCATAAAGAAAATGAAATTGTTAATGGAAAAGTTAAAGATTTATTAGAAGCAGGTATCATTAGAGAGTCAATGTCTGATTACGCTAGTCCAGTGGTACTGGTAAAGAAAAAGGGTGGGGATTACAGGCTTTGTGTTGATTACAGGGCATTAAATGCTAATACTGTGAAAGATAGGTATCCTTTACCGCATATCGAAGACCAGGTTAGTAAGTTATCAGGCAAGTTCTATTTTACCACCCTTGACCTTGCCCAAGGGTACTATCAAGTTAGCCTTCATGAAGACTCAATACCGAAGACTGCATTCGTTACTCCATCAGGCCAGTATGAGTTTTTGAAAATGCCCTTTGGTCTGGCCAATGCCCCGGCAGTATTCTCTCGTTTAATTCAAATGACGCTAGGTAGAGTCGATCAAAACATTGCCCTGTACCTTGATGACGTCATGTTACCTACGGAATCAATTCAGGAAGGGTTTGTGCTTTTAGAGAAAGTATTACAATTATTGACCCAGGCAAATTTAAAATTAAATTTACGTAAATGTTCTTTTCTTAAGCGTACCGCTACGTACTTAGGCCATGAAATTTCAGCTGGGACAATACAACCAGGCCAAGCGAAAATAAAATGTGTCGCAGACTATAATAGGCCGCGGAATGTACATGAGATTAGGCAATTTATCGGTTTGACGTCATATTTTAGAAAATTTATTCAAAATTTTGCTCAAATTGCTCGCCCCTTAACAGAACTTACTAAAAAGGATGTCAAGTGGCACTGGGGTTCTGACCAAGAAAATGCATTTCAAGGCCTCAAGCAGCGTCTGATTGTAAGGCCAGTTTTAGCTATTTACAACTCTGATGCAAAGACTGAATTGCATACAGACGCCAGCAAAATGGGCTTGGGTGGGATCCTTATGCAGTATCAAACAGATAATAGTTTAAAACCAATGGCTTATTTTAGTAGAGTGACAAGTAATGAAGAAAAGCACTACCATAGTTATGAGCTCGAAACGCTCGCTGTCGTTGAATCTCTTAAACGGTTTCGTATATATTTAACGGGGATTAAAGTTAAAGTTATTACAGACTGCTCAGCATTAAGAACAACTCTTATAAAACGAGATTTAATACCGCGAATAGCTCGTTGGTGGCTCACAATACAAGAATTTGATCTTGAGATCGAATATAGGCCAGGGGAACGCATGAGGCACGTAGATGCGTTAAGTAGAAATCCCGCGTCTAATGCAATACTTATGATTGAAAATTCCGATTGGTTAATAACCCTACAGATACAAGATGATAATATACAAAACATTATTTCTAGACTTCGTGATAACTCAGATTCAAATTTATCTGCAAATTATATAATAAAAGAGAATATACTCTATAGGAAAAACTGTTGCTGGAGAGCGGTTTGTCATCCCTAAGTTAGCTAAATACGGTTTACTACAAAAACTTCATGATCAGATAGGCCACCCCGGTTTTGAAAAATGTGAAAATTCTATTAAGGCTCAATTTTGGTTCGAAGGCATGACTAGATTTATACGAAAATATATAAACTCTTGTTTACAATGTGCTTTTAATAAGGGCAACTATGGTAAGTTGGAGGGTGAATTATATCCAATTAACAAGCCAGCCATACCTATGCATACGCTGCATGCTGACCATTTAGGTCCTTTTACCAAAACTCGTAAAGGAAACACTTATATCTTAATGGTTATCGATGCTTTTACTAAATTTGTATTTGCCCGACCAGCTAAAAATTGTAGTTCAATAGAAACCATACGATTACTAAAAGAAATTATTATGCAGTTTGGCTATCCAGTTAGAATAATAACAGACCGAGGAAAAGCTTTTACGAGTAGATACTTCAAACAGTTTTCCGAGGAAAATCAATTCAAACATATATTAAATGCTATAGCTAGTCCTCGCTCCAACGGGCAGGTCGAACGAGTAAATCGCACAATATTAAATGGTCTTAACACAATGTCTGAAAGCGAATGTACATGGGATAATAAGCTAGATGATATAGTATGGGGAATCAATAATACACCCAATGCTACTACTGGTTTTTCGCCATTTAACCTCATGTTCGGTCATACTAATTCTAGGTATCCATCCTTCCCGTCTGACGCGCCCACTACTTCCGAAACTCAACAGAACCAACTGCAGGCCAATAGGGAAACTGCTAAACTCCGTATCGATAGAAATATGACTTCCATGAAAACGCGATTCGACAAAAAACGTAGGAAATGTGTTAAGTACACCGTAGGTCAACTAGTTCTTTGGAAAGGTGGTGTAACTAGAGATGCAACCGCTGGGGTTACTAGAAAACTTATTGGGCGATATACAGGTCCCTACAAAATATCTATGGCCGAACAATCGTTGGACCGATATACAATCTCGAGTATAAAGGGTATGAAAGGCTACAAAAAGTTTAGCGCAGTAGTTCGTGGAGAAACTCTTCGGCCATACAAACCAACTATATCTGAGGACGAAAGTTCAGGCAGTGACCGAGAAGTAGACAGAGACGACTTGATTGATCTTCTTGAAAGTTAATTAACACAATATACTGATCGTTATAGATGTGTGAATCTTCATTATTTGAATCTTGTATTATCTTATGGCTAAGTTTAATGAACCAAAAGTATAAGTAAAGTATCCTAAAAAACACAAATACAGTGAATAGTTATTTCTCTGAATTTTACCTATATTCATTTCATAATTTCACTGTGTGACAATAATTATCGGCAACAAATCTATGTACTTATATATAGCGACTATATACTATGTGGGTAAGGACAGCTGTGTGATCAAGTCCATTAGTATATTCTATGGCTACGTGATCTAAAATCGATTAGTAAAGACTGCTGTGTGATCTAGTTAATATTATAGGGACGGCTTTGTGATCAAGTCCATAACAGGGACAGCTTTGTGATCAAGTCCATAATAAGGACGGCTTTGTGATCAAGTCCATAATAAGGACGGCTTTGTGATCAAGTCCATAATAAGGACGGCTTTGTGATCAAGTCCATAATAAGGACGGCTTTGTGATCAATTCCATAATAAGGACGGCTTTGTGATCAAGTCCATATTAAGGACGGCTTTGTGATCAAGTCCATAACAAGGACGGCTTTGTGATCAAGTCCATAATAAGGACGGCTTTGTGATCAGGTCCATAATAAGGGCGGCTTTGTGACCAAGTCCATATCTTAGCTGTGTGACCAAGACTTCATTTGTAAAGATAACTGTGCAATACTGATAAATGCGAGATCTGGCTTACATTCTACAACTATATAATATATTATTTGGACAAACAAAAACAAATCTTAAGGCTATAAGAAGTGGAAAATAAAAGAACATAAACCAAGGTCTTTAACTAATATATTCAAACATATATTTCACAAAAAAAACAAGTTACTGCTGTACATTATTTCTATTTCAGGACTTCGGGCAAGCTGCTGAAGAAAGCAACGAGGGCCGTGGGACACGGCCTATCCAGGATGGCCGAGTGTTAACAAGCACCAAATAGATACTCTACGGTCATTTATATCTAAATAACACTGTTTGTATTTATTTCTCGTCTATTTGACTTTTGTAACAATTTGAATAATTAACGGACAGTTGATTTGGAATAAGTCAGTTATGGGTATAAAAAATGGAAGCGAATCGTTTTAACGGCCTTCATATTGTGAATTAGCAATAAGGACGTTGCTCTGCCTAAATACAAACTGAGTGTGAAATACGTGTTTAATTGTGTAAACCCTGCTAATGAGTATCAATAGTTAAACTTTATGTGGCTAAAGACGTTTGTACTTATCATTTTTATATATTTATTTTGTCTCATATCCTAAATAGCAAAAAAAATATTCTGGTCTTATTCATGTGGCGCGGTGTGTATGAGACCGCGTGTAGTGTGAATGTGATGTTTAATCCGATCCAGCCTCCTCCCTTGCTCCTCTCCCCCAGCGACGCGACGCCCAAACTCAGGTCCCTGGTCCAAGGTCGAGGGATGCAGTCGCTTAGTTTTTAAGTTTTTTAAATCCTGGGTGGAGGCTTTAATTTATTGAGGTACCCACAGGCAGGAGCCGACAACTTTCTAGGTTGACCTGTGAAATGCCACATATAAAAAAAAAAGTGAATGTGTTGTGGTAGAAATATTTGTAACTAGTACCTGTTTGGAGTAAATATCCTGTCTAAATATAAAATTCTGACCTATTCATTATAGAAAAATCTTTACTTCTTAAGATTCAATGCATCCTACTCCACTGCTACTGCTAAGTTTTTTTAAATTTTTATTTCAAGTTCTGGAGTTGATTGAGATGTACGATGCTCATTTGTTTTTGTGTCCAGTATGTAATTATGAATGAGTTGAAATTAAACTATAAGAAGACATTTTAAAGGTTGCTGTTGTTTCCAAAGGCGCAAATATTCCAACTCTATTGGAATTTGTATGTTTGAGCCGTTTGGGGTTGGTGGACTCACGTTCACGTGTCCTCTCCATTTGGCTAAATAATCAGCATTGCTATACAACGCCGCAATGCTGTCAGCCCTGTGGGCACTTTTTTTGTTGACTGCGATGCGGATGACGCCCTATGAGTCTTTCGTCTCCCTTTTTTATATACTTTTGCGTATTATTATCTTAAGACTGTTAGCCGTTAAATTATGTAATTAATTTTAAAAGTACTGTTGTTGAAAGAACCCATTTTCATTACATACATACCTTTATAAACGCCTCAATGGGTATTATCCGTTTATGTACGCTTCAAACTTTCTCTTAGGCTGCTTAGGGTACAACTCTCTCGAGGTCAGAAGAAATAATGACCAAATTATTAATATGGTTAAGATCTTTCACGGTAAAACAGATGCTCCCGAACTGCTTAATGAGTTGTCCCATCTTTTTGCTCCGGTAAATTACAACCGTGGCAGGAGGCATAGATTGTTCGCCGTGCCTTGGAGTCAAACTGTCGCGCGAGCCCAGTCTCCTGTTCCTCGCACGCTCTTTGCGCTGAACGCGCTTTTGGACGCAAAGCCTGACTGTGATGTGTTCGCGGATGGATGGAAGAAGATCTTGTCAGTATGTCTGGGGTATTGTGAGATGAGCGTATGACTGGCGATTAGTTATATACTTTTGTTTACTGTGCTTTTAAAATGTGTTTGTGTTTAACTAATGTAATTGGCCTTGGCCGTTTTATGTTAAAATAAATAAATAAATAATAAGTTCCGTACACCCATTTACAAAATCTTTAAACACACAAACTCAGTAAATTATATTTTGAAAATTCAACACTGGCTCTACTATAATACACCGATACCAAAGTTCTAACACAAAGTTGTTCCTTAGAACTTGCCTGGCTCCACGCTAGCGAAAGTTCGTTCCTCCAAAAATATGTTTTACTTTAAAAGCAAGTATACGGACTAAGCGTAAGTTTAAGTTAAGTTAATATTGGTCTTTAACGTACAAAGTTCTCACAATAGGCTTCTACGCGGAGTGTTTTATTAAGCGTTCTACGTTCTGCTAGAAATTCTTAGCGATATTGTTTTGCCTTTGTATCGTTACGCTCTTTGTACAGTAAGCTTCAAAGAAACCGGACCCCCCTTTGATGATGATATCATACGTTTAAGTTTTTCGTGAAGTAACGTAAATGGCGTGTTGGTCTAGTGGTTTGGACTGCGGCTTAGCAATTCGATGGTCACGAGTTCAAATCCGCGGATGATATATATTTTTTTCTTTTTTTTAGTTTCTTTAATAGTTGATTAGGTGATTTTCGTAACTTTATTTCAGAAAACATCCATATTTAAGAAAACAAATGTTAAGTATGAGGTTTGTAAGAACAGCCAGGCATGTTGCATAAACAATATTCATTTATTTCATTAATTACATTAATTACATTTCTAGGAATCCACATATACAGTTATTACGAGTATACAGTTTTCTATCTGTGTTAAATTAGGGTTATTTACTTAAAATATTAACTAAATACAAAATATATACCCTGGGTGAGGTGTAGAACGTTTAACATTAGATAACGGTTCGTTTATAGATATTTCTAGTAACATAACTACAATATTTATTTATTCAAACTTGTAAAAACATTATTTTTTTATACTCTGTATGATCTTATGGGGAAAAAAGCCTGGTTAAAAAATGAAATGTTGTCATTTGTGCCTGTGAATTACAGAGGAAGAACCAACATGCTAAACTATAACAGTATAGCAATATACATCTTTCTCTTTTATCACAATTTCTGATAACCCTTTTAACACAGCATTAGAAAAGTATGTGAGGTCAGATGGTGCATCGTTAACACTTTACAAGACTACTTGTAAACAAGAGTAACTGGATTCATAATAATAAAGGTTGTTTATTTTTGATTAACTACGAGATAATGATCCCACAAATATTGGGAATTATTAACACTTGCTCAAACGTTCCAATGCAATTTTATCAGATAAGTTACACAATCAATCTGCCGAGTAAATTGTCTATTAATAACGCAGACGATGGGAGTCACTGTCTATCACTTCTTGAAGACTTTTCATGCCCGAAGAATTTTCATATTGAAGCTTGCAGCACTATTTCGAATTAGTTCCCAGGTTTTGTGTGTCCCAAGGTGTCGCTCCGATTCATTAGTGTAAGCAGTTGGGTGAGATCGCATTTCACATCACCCGTCGCTTGATACCTTTGTATCTACGAACTATTTTTCTCTGTAATGAAAACAATAATATTAGAAATACATAAAAAATCCACCTTGTAAGTAATAATGCAACATGGTTGTAACAATAAATATATGTGTATAACGTAAATCTTACCGTTAAGCCCACATTTCTCGTGCTATTTTCTTTATGCTTTGTTCCTGTTCCCAGAGAACAACAATTATTTTAGCCTTCAAAAAGTTGTTAATCGCACCATACTATCGGTTAATAGAATCAACTGTTCAAAACCTTCGTAAATTGGATAATTTTACGACGAAGACATTACACACAAGCTGATCGGCACGAAAACGAAACGATTTGAAAAAGAATTATACCCTCAATCACAGTTTAGTAAATAGGGCGAAGAAGTATTCTAAATTCAACCTTAACTCACAGTTCATACAGCAGTTAAGTTTCTGAAGTAAAATGACGGTAGTGCAACAATCGGAATCAAGCACAATCTATTCAACCAAACAAGAAATCTATGCTAATTTCAACCTTATCTTTTAGTTAATTGAAGAGTTACGTATTGCATTTTGTAAGACAAGGTTGTGGACGGTAGGTGTATCTCACGTGGTGGAAGTTGAAATTTAAACCTTAATGTCTAGAAGATTAGACCGTTATCAAACTTGTTCGATAAAAGGAGTAATGCTATTCGAATTTTCGTTGAGATTACTAACTGAGCCAATAGCCTATTGGTATAAGGCACGGTCTTAATGATCGTCTGGCGCCTGGTGATGCGGGTTCGTATCCTATACGGCACGTAGTGTCTTTTTGTAAGTTATTCTTGGTTCGGCCAGAAGCCGAAAAAAATACCACAATACCTAATTATTAAAAACATACAAATAATATTTGAGTCGGATCGGTGGATGCTCGGGCAGAGATGGGTGCGGCGCGGGCGGCGGGGAGGGAGCTGCTCGGGGCCAGTCACGTGACGCACCCGCCGTCGCTTGAGCGATTATTCTTTAAGTCTTGGCGGGGTTCGTTTTCTCTGACGCGTACTGTACATGGCACGGTTTCTTTAAGGTATGGCGTATAAACCGCGCCGTAGCAAAAGCGTGAGGCTCTTTGTACACGGCGCGTCTGCTTTACGGACGGCGTATAAACCGCGTCATAGGAAAAACGAGTCCATCAACAAGCTTCCATGATGATCAGCACTGACAAACGTGTCTTATTCATATACATATAAAATTAATGTCAATGTGACATTAATCAATTTTATATAAATTGTACAATGACATTTGCTTACTTTATAAAATATTATAATAATATGTTTTTAATTATTGTGAACGTAAAGACTATGTGGGTCATTTTATTCTTCTCTCTGTTCTGTTAGTATGGTCTGGCAGTTTGAGTAATTTATGTGGCCTACCCAAATGCCTTTTCTTTGTCCGTTCGTCGAATCGTTGAGCTCTTTAAGTTTTTAGTTGAGCTGCACGATTTCTGACAAATGCGTGCACTGACTGGTCAGGTCCTCTCAATCTGTGTGGTTCTTTCCTCAAAAGACCTCAGGCATCGATCTACGTGGTCTTCATACAATCTGACCAAGATTATGTCTGAACTTAAAAGAGACTGTGACCTCTGAGTTTGTTTCGGCCTTTCTTCTCAGACTAGTCAATAGGACACGCCGACTTCATCTAGTTTTTAAAATATGATTGACGTGTAAAAGTGTTTGTGCAAAAATATTTAATTCAATTCAATTCGTTTATTGCTCAACACAGTACATAATAATACACTACTAGATGTCAAGTGAATGCGCAGTCCACTGTGTTGTACCAATTCAGGCATGCAAAATTATCATTAAAATCAATCAATTATCATTTAAATTATTATTAAGTCATAGAATATCATAAATATAAATAAACAATTAATAAATTAATATTATAAAAATTTACAAAAATAAATTCTGGACGGTGAAACCATACGCTAATAACGCACTAATGCTTATCCGTGCTTTTTTTACCTCATTTCACTAAATGATATTAGTTGAGCATTCAATACACGACTAGCGGTCATCGCGTATGCTCCCTCGCTCCTTTGTATTGAATTTGAAATGAAATTGTTTATTGAAATAATTGATTTACATAAATATTATTATACCTTTGGTCCAGATAATACGTGGGTGGATCAAATATAAACCGGACTTAAGTAAAAAAAAATACGCACGTATTATTATACTCGTAAAAAAAAGGAATATATTCTATTTTTCTACATAATCTCCCCTTCTATTAACAAATTTTTTCCAGCGCAGGGGATGTTTCTTGATGCCAGTATCGAAGAATGTAGATGTAGTCGGTCGTGCCTTTAGCCAATTGCACACAAATGATTCCACTATCTGGTCAGTGTGAAAACGGCGTCCTCCACTTGATTTTTTTTTTGTGCCATTCCTACACTTTAGTTCTTGAAAGCGTATTCTTATCGAACTGTAGAGTCAATGGATGCAAAATTTCGGAAGGTTTTATGCCCTCTCCTGTTAAAAAAAAATATGATAAGTCGTTGCTCAACAGACTTATATACCTCCTGCTCATACATGATCCTACTGGCGCGCAATAAACTAAAGTGAGCTGCCCTCCAGATGATCCCCCCTAACACATACAACAGCACCAAGCGCGTCACTTCACTCAGCGACCAGTAATAAAAAAAGTCCTGTTTATATTTGATTCACCTAATATATTTAATTTGACTATATAAGCAGCAGTATCATTTAGCCATCATCCTAACTTCTACAAATTCATTTATCATTTATTTACCAATTATAGGGGAGTGATCCTATTACCATAAGTCGGGCACAAGCCCAGACTCCGGCCTGCTACAAAGAAATCCCTGAGGGAAAAACCCAATATTACTTTACCCGACCTGGGAACCCTCGTGCTCAACAGTAGCGCTTCCAACCACTAGATCATCGCAGCAGATTACCGTAGTAATTTATCAAAATCACCTTATAATCCAAACATCTTATCCCATTTTGTTTATAACGACACCCTCTTTATCAAGATCCAGTGACATCTCTTACAGTATCACGTACAGACGCCAGTACATCAAGCTACCCGAAACTGTCAAATTTTCCCAATCAGCTTTGAACCTTATGCTTTAGAGATAAACTTGAAAATCTATTAAATAAAGTGCTGGCGTCTGTACCTTCAAATTCGTCACGTAAATCTTAAGATTAATAAATTATGTAAATTGTTAGTCTGTTGTAATTAATTGAATCGCTCAAGTTATATCGCATCGTTTTCTGGCATCGTATATAATATCATGTTCCAACAAGCTTAGACTGTGTTCGTTTGTTTGTGTATGTAAATGTGATCTTCTATGGTAAAAAGTATGAAACAAAGCCGCTTTTCGTGTCCGTCTGTATGACCACTCAGTTTTTCTAAACTATACAAATAGATGGTTGAGGTTTTTACCATAATTTAGAGCGTAAATTTTGGAAGGTATATACTATATTAATATTCACAAATATTCACGTGTATCAAACGATGCTTTAACAAACTAAAAGCAATACTTATCATTTTAAATATTGCTTCTGTATTTAGCGTATTTTTAAGTACTTGTATATGTAGTGAGTTTTTTTTAAAGTACTAGGTTTTTATGGGATGCATGAAGAAGCCTCCTCGTATAGCGCAGTTGGTTCCACCAGTTACTCAACTGAACCGCGCTGAAGGTACTTAAACTGAACCACATGTCTCAAGTGAACTCCATTTAGACACAGCGTAGGAAAACTATTGGGTTTTTTTGTTTTACCAACATAAAGAAACTGTGATAAAACTACACCTTGAATTCTATTGACTTCTTACTTAGTTCATACCCAGTTTGAAATAACACTCAATTCAGAGTCACGCGGCATTCTTTATCACTCGAAGTTGTCGCTACTTAATTACTTTCTGTCCGATTGCAGTTTCTATTCGTTCACGTTTGCAGACCTTCGTCGTGCTTACTTTCCTTGAGGGAATCGGCTTAGAGTTTTTTTTTCTTTTCTTCTATATTGGTTACTGGATACTTGAGCTAAGATTTTATTTGAGGTCCGTTATTTTGTTGCTTTTGCTGTTATTGATGGGTTTGCAGGTTTAGTTTGTGAACTTTGGAAAACAACATTGACTGATCTGTTGTCATACGACGGTTAAGGTCTTCAGTAAATGTCAGAGGCAGTTCCTGTATCTTTAAGAACCTTCGAATTGTCGCAGTTTTTGACATTGGTTATCGCTGAGACCAGAGGGGAAATTCTTGTAATATAATATTAAGAATGTTCACAACCTGATCTCAGTGTCAATCTGTCATACATTCTTCTAGTTTTCACACATTTTTGACAAGTTTTCGGCATTGATTGTTGCTGAGATGAGATTGCGTTTATTATTACGAGAATTGGTCTTATTTTCCTGTTTTGGCTGTCTTTCAGGTTGACATTCAGCATTCTTCGCGTTGATTTCAAAATTGAGTTACATTCATTTGTTTTGTATCCAAATTAGAGAATGTTACTTTTTAAAGTAAGGGCTGATTCTTCCATAGTCAGATAACTTTTATTCGAAGAATAAAATTGACGTCTGACAGCTTTAGTACGAAATAACTGTCAAAATTTCTAAATTATTCCTCGAATAAAATTATCAGATGATTGAGAAATCAGCTCTTAAAAGTATAATCTGCCTAGCCTTTTCCCAACTATGTTGGAGTCGGCTTAAAAATATGTGTATTCTAAAATAGGGAGAGCTGTAATATATTATATATAAATTAATTATTAATATATTTTATAACAATTAATTATTAATATTTTTTATAACAATTAGTTATTCATATATTATATATAAATTAATTATTAATACATTTTATGACAATTAATTATTAATATATTATACACAGCAGGACATAGGCCTCTCCAATCGCACGCTATTTAGCTCGATTCTCGGCAATTGTCATCCAGCTGCTACCTGCCACTATCGCCCTGCGAAGATCGTCGCTCCACATAGCCTGAAGGCTGTTCCACATTTCTCCCTAGAAAGTATTAATTCCTATGAAACATACAGAGTTACTGATCTTAACATGGCCCAATTTCTAACACAAACCCAATAATATTACCTCAGTGGGAATCAAAGGCGGCGTAGCGTATAAACTGATTAGTACAATTTTATCAACTTTTTATCGCTCCCCTAAAACATTCGAAAGGAAAATACAAGGATGTCAAGGCCGCCATCTTGAATTTGTGTAACAAGAATAATTTTAACAGAGAAATAAAAGAAAGAAAAATCTGGAATGTTTGTGAAATTGCTCTTCATACTCCTTGTAGAATGAATGTTTAGGAACCAGATGGCAAGTTAAAAACCTTTAAATTCTTTTAGGCCTCGCACAGGTCTTCTTTTTCTTTTGTTGTTAATCTTTATTAGATATACTTAAAAGTTTTCATGTTCTTTTTTATTGTTTATATTCCCTGTGCGTTTCTCAAATAAAATACTTTTCTTTCTTTCTTTCAACCATTGTGGCTCGATCTAGATTATAGGTACCTAATACTTTCTAGTAAATCACGTATTAGATACTTTTTAATAATATTTTTTACGACGGAATAACACTGATATAAAGTGAGGGAAAGCACCGTGTTTAAAACTGAATTAAATGTCTAAAAGTGTAATATAGACCATAAAATACAGTATTTTTATACACGCGCGCGCGCGGTTTTTTGCGACGTGCGCTATACGTGTTGTGTTAACCAAGTGTACACACTGTGAATCTTTGCGTTAAGACGAGTAAAATGAGCACATAATACACTCACACACACATTCACAGCGTGTTTGTACACTGGTTAATAACAAGTAAATCGCGCTCACATTTTACTCTGATGCACCTACATAGTTCTATTCCTTCTGCTTTAATATTCTTCTCTCCTATTTCAGTTGGCACCAATATTATCAGAAACGTAAGAAAATAACCGCAAATTGAATTAAGGTTATATTAGGCTATCTTAATTCCGTCAAGTTGGTGGCTATTTTTAGCACTGGCAGGACCGAATGGGTTTGGCTTCGTGCCATCTATTTGAGGCTGGCCTAAATAGACTAAAGTTTGCGAATCAAATATATATAAATCGTCAGGGAACTGTTAAGTTCTATGATAATTATAATAATAATAGTAGTAGTAGTAGTAGTACTATAATAATAATAATAATATCCCCACCGCCGTATCTCTACGTTGACGTCGTGGTGGGGCTTGCGCGCTCCAAACTCTAGGCCTGTGCCGGAAGAGTTTACCTTGCCGAAACTAGTCTAGGGTGAGGAGCCAGACCAAGAGAGATACAGAAATCCGCAGGGAAGCATGTGGCGAGCTGTTGGGCAGTAGCGACCCCACGGACCCTATCTCTCGGGAGTAGTCTTGTTCCTCACCTCTGGCTTGCCTTAATTGGCCGGCTGGAGTGAACGCTGACGAGGAACAGCGCTCCCAACTCTTTCTTGCCTTTATTGGCCGGTTTGAGTGGAGATTCGCAAGAGCAAACGGGCTCGGGGGAAGGAAGTATTCCAGTAAGTGCTCGTAGGGATCTTGACCATCTTCCGGGCTCTGGGATTGTTCTGAAAGCCGTGGAATACCTCTCCACTCCTCAAGCGCCTCAGGACATGTTGCCCCCTTGTCGCTACGTCACTATGTGCTAGCGACAGTTTTACGGGGGCCCATTATTGAGTGTGCAAGTCACCCCCTGTCATTTTTATCCGTGTATATATAAAACATTGATCAGGCAGGGGCCATAGTTCTTCCATAGTTCTTGGTAACCAACCCACTTTAGCCACCCAAACCCATAATCGAACTTTTTAATTTTCCATATCCTACAATAGTTCTACACCAACCGGGGATTGTCCTTGGGTAGACTTGCATAGTGTATACAGGGATAATCGCCGGATGGTGCCGCATTTCATTACAATCTCCTAAGGGGCCTCTGCGAGTTGGCTTCGGCCCCTCGTACGCCTTTCAAAGGACCGGGACCTCATGGTCCCGAGATATGTATAAAATAATAATATAAATAATAATATTCCTGTCTCTGGAGCCCTAACCACCGGCAGCTTGGATCCTGCTCCCGGCACCGGTGGATCACATTTTTTTTTAATTTTTTATTTTATACTTTTTCTTATATTTTAAGAAATATTTTAAAATGTAACAAAATAACATAACAAAATAAATAAATGACATAATAATAATAAGTCGCCAACAAACCTGATATCGATTAGATCGATTATCGAGATCGATTAGTGCGCCGCGCAATGATTTTCGATGTTACCATTCGACATGATGGGAACCTCGTGAAAGCTGAGAAAGAAAACAATTAAATATCTTGACTTAGCACACGAGGTTGTTGACATGTGGAATGTGAGCTCGACTGTCATTGTGCCGATTGTCGTATCGGCCAATGGCCTGGTGGCCAAAAGCCTCGATCAATATCTATAGAGGCTCTCGTTAGGCGATTGGATCAAGGGCCTAATTCAGAAGGCAGTACTCCTCGATACGGCTCGCATTGTGAGGAGGTTCCTGTCTCTGAACCCCTAACCACCGGTAGCTTGGACCCTGCTTCCGACACCAGCGGATCACTATTTTTTAAATATTTTTAAAGGTTTTTTTATACTTATTTTTTAAATTTTAATATATATATAGAATAGAGGGGTTTGTGGCTAATTAATAACAACTGCACGGATCGATCTATCAGGTTAAGCTATGCTTGCCGCGGTTGGTTTGTGAATGAGTGACCATCTTTACATACCAAGACCCATCTGTGCCTCGGAAAGCACGTTAAGCCGTTGGCCCCGGCTGTCATTTGTGGATCTTTGACAGTCGTTACGGGTAGTCAGAAGCCTGAAAATCTGACAACCAGTGTTACCAAGGGGTATCGTATTACCCAGTAACTGGTTTGTGGAGGTGAGATAGGCAGTCGCTCCATGTAAAATACTGGTATTCAGCTGCATCCGGTTAGACTGGAAGCCGACCCCAACATAGTTGGGAAAACGCTAGGCAGATGAGATTTTTTATATTTTCAACGAGGCCACCTACTGGACCGAAGTATCATCAATTCGAAAAGAAAAACAGCGTTTTTCTAGTGCATTATTACGAGTATTGTAATGCTCAAAAGTATACATGAACTTTCGAAAATTTTACGTCATTTCCTAAAAACTTGCTGAAACAGAGTACACTGTCGACTAGTGCTGAGTGATGACACTTAAGTGCGTCCGGTACGCTCCGCTAAAACCATCCTGAATAGTTAATATTTCACCACAGTATGAACTATTTATCATACAGCTCGTCCCCATCCTAGAAGAAAATTCAACGTGACAGGTTTTTGTTGCCTTTAAAATTAAAGAACTATATCATATAACCGCTTGAAGGCCGTAATTACAGAAACAATTAAAAAGCTATTGTGTCTCGCGTGGATCCACGTTAAGGTTAAATAATGGTCAGATAATGGAGAATAATCAAGTTCATCTACCTACTAAATAAATTATATTGGAGCCCAGATTATAGATCCATCCATTGTTCGTTTTACGCGTTATATCAATCCCAATTTATTTATCAAATTGTTCAGTTCTGTTACGTAATTATGATTCCATGGAACGTGGATTTTCCGCCACTCCCCACTTGAGAGGAAGGAAGATATCGATTGTTTTTTTTTCAGCCTTTTGTACCTACTCAAATGTAAACTAAGCATTTACATACATATTATATATGTAAATGTTTAGTTTAAATTTGAGTAAAACAGATTGAAAAAAAAAATATAACCGACCAAAATCTTTTACGCTACTATGAAATGGACCCTATTTGCTGATTTCATGGTTTCAGTTTGTGCGTCGATGTCACGCTGTGTAGCTTAAGGTTGTTATTTGCACGGGTTTATTATATACCCGTGCAAACAACAACCTCAATTAATCTATAATGGTACGGAACCCTCGGTGCGTGAGTCCGACTCACTCTTGACCGTTTTTTTTTTATAACCGACTAAATTCTTGTACGCTACCATGAATTCAGCACATAGGGTCCATGTGCTGATTTCATGGTTTCAGTTTGTGCGTCGGGTGTACAGGGTTATTTGTAAAACACCAACAACCTCTTAAGAGGTCATTGAACTCATCATTATGAACAACTTTTACCATGGGACCAAACTTGAAATCGCGAAAAAAAAATCATCTGTTCCCTACATTTATGTTTGTACGAGTCGTCAAAATGTAGGGAACAGCTGATTTTTTTTTCGCGATTTCAGGTTTGGTCCTATAGTAAAAGTTGTTCATAAAGATGAGTACAATGACCCCTTAAGAGGTTGTTGGTGTTTTACAAATAACCCTGTATAATACTCGTATACCCGTGCAAACAACAACCTTAAGCTACACAGCGTGACATCGACGAACCGAACACTGAATTTATTGGATTTAAAGTGTCTGTACGTAACTACCGTACAGACACTTTAAATCCAATAAATTCTTTTACAATAAAGATACTGAAGCCCTTTCGCTTTCCTCACATTACTGAGAGAGACGAGGGTTTAACTTATTACGAAATTCTTTCTCAAAAAAGAAATAACGAAGAATTTATTAGAACTAGACCTAGAACTAAATGTCCCATTTTAAGCCAGCAATTGTCTTTAATGCTTATGTTAGGAAAATGTCTTGGAATAACAATAGATTTTTATGTTAAAAGGTATAAAAAAGTTTAGAATAGCCAAGCGCCTGTGCAGTATTCTAATTATTTAATCAAATTACAATATTTTTAAAGGTTATCTGACAACTAGTCTTCCCAGTAACTGGGTTGTGGAGGTCAGATAGGCAGTCGGTCCAACTATGGAACCAACTCTGAGATCACGAAAAAAAAATCAGCTGTTTCATACATTTTGGTCAAGTAGGTATTGAACATTTGTATTAAACAGCTCATTTTGTTTTCGTGGTTTCAGAGTTGGTCCCATAGTGAAAGTTGTTCATATTCATGAGTAGAACACCCTATAAAAATATGGAGCCTGAAAAAAAATCATCCAGAATAACTATCTGTTTTAGGAATAAAATGGCTTCAACCATCTCATTGCAATAGAGGCACCCCATAATCTTTATTATTCACCACTTAATTTATCGGCTACCAGAAACATCAAAACCTCCAGCACTTCCCCACTTTATTCAAGAAAAATATCTCAAAAAGAAATCTCGTAATCTGAAGTTTTTCAGTTTCACCGTCAATGTGAGTGCGAAAGCCTTCATAAGAAAAAAGAAAAATAAAAAAACGGGTAGGAATTCACTGACCAATGATTAGCGATCGGTCAATGAAGTTCTTAACTAATAAAAAAGATCTATAACTAAATCAACAGTGGCCATCGATCATTGGCAAAGTTCACGCAACTTGTTTTTCGTCCATCGTTTGTTTTCAATTAAGCTGTGGGGAAGATATTGGGACTTTCTTTGTAATTGATGATTCTTTTTTTTTATATTCTTTATTTTTTTTAGGGGGGTTTTTATCCACAAGGATACGACCACCCCATTGTATCTTAACACTATATCATAAGCACTATACTTAAACGAATGTAAAAATAAAATAATAAATCTAAGATAATTCGGGGTTCACTAATGCTAAACTACAAAATTGTTTTGCTAGATCCGATTTAGGGCGTGACAAAATCGTCTGAACTAAACCTATATCATATGTATTCAATGCATGCTCTCTTTCCAATTCTTCTATATCTTTCCTATTTTTTGATGATTCTTTAATTAGATGAATTAGTTTCTTCGTTTTCTGTCTGACTATACAGTATAGTGTGTTTATGTATGAACTTTACTTTTCGTTACAAATATAGAATGAGTAAAAATCTATGCCAAACAGATACATAATAATGCATAACGCACTTTGTCATTTTTGCTTCTGGCACTTATTGGCTACGCTACGGTAGCGTAGATTCGTAGCACTTATTGGCTACGAAGCGTAGCTCCGTAGCAGTTATTATACATGATCGCGTTTGCTACGCCGTAGCAATCATTCAATTTTTGTTGTTCTTTCTGTCACAATATCAATGAACGGTAAAGTTTTTCTTCTCTCTAATTATCAATTTTATTCAAACGTTTTCAAGTCCATGATCATGTACCGAATTTGCATTGTTTTGCAACGAGATTATGTATTTTTGTCAACTTATAACGAGCCACCGTGCAATTCCATGTGACGTAAAAAAGGCCTTAAACATAAAAATAATAATGAGTTAAAGAGAAAGTTTTTATGCAGTTTTGATGCCGACATACTGGTCATCATCTTGGTGTCGTCTTTATTCCGAATTTGAATTCACGAACATTCAATACAAAAATTGCAAAGTGGCTCGATTTTGGAGTCCGAAAGTCCTGTATTTATCCCAAAACATAAAATGATTTACAACTCTCTCCCCTTTACCTATTTCCTCTAAGATAAATGTTTATTTTTCCCCTTCACAGATCCACCCGGCAATTGTCCGCTAATTTTACCGACCGATAATTTCTCGGTCCGTTTTTATTAACTGTGTGTAGCGCGTGTGCTTGTATAAGAGTGTTTTTACGAAAGTGGACTCTGATTCAATACATTATTAGATTTTCGGGCTCTTATTCAGCGCTCTTCAGTTAATATTGTGTTCTGTTCAAAATTTCTTGGAGTTTCTTGAACCCTGTTCAGATGGTTTGCTTCCTAGCTACTTTATCTACTTGTACTTTTCGGAATAAATTAAATTGTGTTTGAGGACAAAGCAGTCACTTCAACTGTTTTCGAGTTTGTGTAATGAATTGAAATAATTGACTGCCTCGAGGATCTAGTTGTCGCAAGCGCTACGGCTGAGCATGAGGACCTGGATACGATTCCCGGGTGGGGCTAAGTGTTATTGGGTTTTTCCACCTGTAATAATTATTGTCACCTCATTAGTAACAAGTGCTATGGACTGTTACGGCCGCACGGCAGGACTTTCTACTGCCGTGCCTGCGGAGCCATACCGCAAGCCCGGCCGCGCCCACGCCTCCACTTCGCGCCGCTAGGGGAGCCAGTCGTCGTCCCGCCATCGCATTGCGGACGTTGCTCGTTTTCTCAGATTTATATTCAGATTCAGAACTTCAGAGATTATTCAGAACATGTATACTTAATTAATACAATACAACATATTCATACGAGTACCTAGCGTCCATTATTTCGAACCTTAATAGCTGCAGCAGCCGAGATACTAATAATAATAATATTCCACAACTTTCACACAACGCCATCTAGTGCCAAACTAAGCAGAGCTTGTGCTATGAGTACTAGACAACTGATAAACATACATATACATTTCTAAATACATACATATTATAGATAAATTACACCCAGACAAAGAACAAATGATCGTGCTCATCACACAAACATTTGTCCTAGGTGGGAATCGAACCCACGACCTTGCGCATAGTAGTCAGGGCCACTGACCACTGAACTAACAGGCCTGTCAATAGATAGAGCACTTGTGCCTTTAAGCGTGAAACTACTAAATGCACACTGAATTTTATAACCTCACCATGTACAGAATTATGATTTAGAAGAGTGTCCGTGGAGTTTCTTGCCCATTCTTTTCTATATGTTGACGATTCTACGTCGACTGCTCAGTTCCAGGAGCGAATAAATAAAATACGTGGATTAAATATGAATCTGATGTATTACAATACGAATACTTTAAACAAGCGCAGTGTCTTCGTCCTGGTAAGATTTTTAGTAAAGGCAGTGAAGCCACGCTCGGAACGGGAGGATGCACGAGCGCCCGCGCCGCCCGTGCGCCCCTCAGCCGCCGCCGACGCCCGATGCTGATACCGAAGCCCGCGCGCCTCCAACCAGTCGTAGGCATGCCATACATAGACACATAGGAACATACTACGCTTTGGGATGGGCAACAAGCTTCATCTGTCTGACTGACCGACCGACCCCTTGAAAGTTCAAAAGTGCCAGTAATTGAAATAAACAGTTTGAATTTCAGAGTACCCGGACGAAAACATATCATATCGAACTTCAGAAAGGATTTAGCTAAATACCGGTATTTTACAAGGAGCGATTGCTTATCTGACCTCCACAACCCAATCGGGTATCGTTTTACTGGGTATAACGATACCTTTTGGTAACGAATGACAGCCGAGACAAACGGCTTTACGTGCTTTCCGAGGCACGGAGACCCTTGTAAACCTCCTAACCTTATAATAATTGAAACAATATAAAACGTACATAACAATGGAAGTAACTATTATTTCATAAACGTAATTTTTCCGTAGCGAAGAAGAAATATCGTCACATTCAGTCCACGTTTCGCTCATATTTCATAATTACGGTCCCCGAGTCATTAAATTCAGGACATTATGCTAAAATTTATTATGGTCATGTCCATACTTTCATAATTTAACAATTAAAAGTTGAAATATGGCTTTGTGATAGAGAATTATGTTGTACTTTTGCAAACACCTAGTGGCTTTAAAAATAGTTATTTACATTTATTTGGCATACCGACATAGAATAACGTAAATATATATGTATATATATTTTTTTTTCTTATAACTATTTTATTATTGCATATTAAGCTCGAAAAGCACGTTAAGCCGTTGGTCCTGGCTGCCATACGTAGATCTTTGACAGTCCTCATGGGTAGTCAGGAGCATAAAATTCTGACAACCAGTCTTACCAAGGGGTATCGTGTTACCCAGTAACTGGGATGTGGAGGTCAGATAGGCAGTCGCTCCATGTATCGCTCCAATACTGGTATTCAGGTGGCAGAATACCTACCACTATTTTTTTTAGTCTAACATGATGACGCAGCATACAGTTAGACTGGAAGCCGACCCCAGCATAGTTCAATACATATACACATAGATAAATCGTTATTTGGTGCACACAAAAGACATAGCACGCAAAAGCCCGATTAAGTTATAACTAATTACATTATTGTTAGGAAAAAACAAATTAAAAAAAAAAGAAGAAAACGAGACACATTGTGATAATTGATTGTTTTTGTCTCATTAGTACATACGTTAATTAGTATTCCTACCCATTAAACCTACCTAAAATACCTACCTGTTTTACCAACACATCCATAAATAGGCGAGCAAACGAAGCGAATGATTTGTTCGACATCGCAAACACTTAGCCACGGATCAAGTTACCATAAATTGCTTAACGTTTTGCCTTGAACAAACGGACGTCATGCAGTCTAGTTTACAGGAGAGTCCAATCGATTTCTATTTGTGTTATGTAGGTATAGTGAATAAAAGTGTCAAGTATAATGCAGGTAGGTAATGTCTGGTCCAAAAGTATATTTCAGTAAAATTACGTAGTTTAAAAAAAAACCGGCCAAGTGTGTGATTGACCACGCACAATGAAGGGTTCCGTAGCTGGAATTAATTTATCCTAAGAACAAACTTAACATTGTAGTTGAAAATCATGTTCTCTCATACATTCCAACTGCAAATGTAAGTTGGTACGCACAATATTGAGTGATTTACCATGTTATTTTTCAATCATGGTTTTCCCATAATCTTTAAGTAGAAAACTAACTCCTGTATTTTTTTCAAAATTTTAGGTTCAATAGTTTCGGAGATAAGGGGGGGAATGGTCAATTTTCGTCTATTTTCTTGAATAACTTGGAAACTTTTTATTTTAAAACTACAAAATATATATTTGAGATAATAAAAATATATTTGAGATCCTCACAACAAGTCTTTTCATTTGATATGTCACACAATGCAGTTTGCAATTATTTATTTTTTTTAATTTTAAATCTTGACCCCAAAAGTGACCCCATATAAAGATTTCGTCTAATCACGTCACACCTCTGCGTTTGGGTCACAGAAATTGATATGTGTACCAAATTTCAACTTAATCGGTTGAGTTGATTCGGAGATAATTGACTGTGACGGACGGAACCCTAAAAACCACGATTTTATCACACACAAATGATAAAATAATTAAATTGACTTAATTGTAATTCTAAAAGCTTGGAACGCACCTGAAAAGTTACATTATCCGCCCCCTGGCTCCACCATCAGATCAGCTCCAAGATACCAAATTATAAAACAAAGTTTCGTTTCGACGCGATATACCGAAACCGGTTAAAATTGACTTCTATGATTTTATTTCATTGCTTGTTAGTTAGTTTGCTACACGTGAAGCTAATAAAAGCGTGTTAAGAAGAAACCTATTCAGTTTTAATTCATGCAATCACGCACATTCAGCAGGCTGTTTCATCTTTACATATCTCACTACTGTTTCCAATAATCATGAAAGAATAACATTATTCAATTGCAATTGAAGAACCACCGACAAAAACTGCAGTTATAAAGATAATCTCAATTGTCAAAAAAAACATCTTTAGGGTGACTTAAAACTAGAATTTCAGGTTGAAGTGTTCACATAATCAAATAAAAGCACTGAATATTTTTTAAGTGGAACTAGAAATTGACATCGTCGCGTACATTATTTGATCTATTTGTTAACATTTTTATCAGTAATTTGGGAAGAGATCATAAACGCTCCCGCAGACTGGTGCGACGCGACAGTTCGACGTGACTCTGGTAGAGTAATTTCTTTAAAAACTTCATGGAAATTGTTCTACCAGTCACGTGGCGCCTGTCTACAGGAGCCTTAAGGCTAAGTGCGCACTGCGATTCGATTTTTTAAATCGTCTGTTCATACGAAATAAAATCGCGAACGATAATATAATTTTTCAAACGATTATTTACCGCAATACGCGGACTTCTAGTATACTCGTATTAGTATCGTTCACAGATTGGCGATTATTTTCCGCAATGATAAAATTTCGTGTTGCCGCCCTTAGCCTTAATGCAATGTAACAACTTTATAACCCATGTTTCTTATGAAAACTACTACCTACTTATCTATTACTAGCATACGCCCGCAACTTTGTTTGCGTAGAATTCGGAATTCCCGCCGTTTAAATCATATTACCCGTTTTCCCGTAGGAATGAAGCATTTTACCGCGGTAAAAAGTAGCCTATGTTCATCAGGGATAATGTCGGCTTCTAATGGTAAAACAATTTTTCAAATCGGTCCCGTAGTTTCGGAGCCTATTCAATACAAACAAACAATAAAATCTTTCCTCTTTATAATATTAGTGTAGATTACAATTTGAGCCTCAATAGTTTTTTTTTTTTTCGTTTAATATCTTTCAAGTCCCAGTGTTCAATACTGAATACTTTATTTTTGTTCCACAATGTGTATTAAGATGGTAAATTAAAAATGTATGAGATCATTATAGACCTTGTCGCGCACAGCGGAATCGTAGGAGAGAGGAAGCCTTGAAAAACATAGCTTATAGTCTTCTGAACTAAATCTTATATTATGGTTTTTGTACAGACGCCAGCACATCATGCTACTACAATCTGTCAGATTTCTTTAATCGATTTTCAACTTTATCGCTAAAGCATAAGGTTCAAAGTTGATTGGGAAAATCTGACAGTTTTGGGACAGTACAGACGCCAGCACATAAAGCTATGATGTGCTGGCGTCTGTACATATAGTTAACTGTACTAATATTTACTACAATAATTATTTTTGTATTTATATTTGGTCGTTTAAATATTCCTTTATGTTCGGTGTTATTTTATACTATTCATGAATATTACGATTATTCCTACACTCTCTATATCGAAAAAACGAACAATACCTTACTCATTAGCCCTACTCAAACACCCTTCGCCCGCATCGATAAACATCGCTGACACTCAAGCACGTCCTTCATGTAACACATTATCCCTTAACCGAAAAGGCCTCCACTCTTCGCTGACGGCGAACTTCGGAGGCCTCAATCAAAAAGGCCGTACAAACGAAGACCAATCAGTGTACAGCACGTGGCCCTCTCACGCGTTAAATTGCTTGTCTTATTTAACGATTCTACCTTTTATTGCGCCTCGATTGTAGACGGAATGTCTTTCAAGATTTCTGCCCCTATTCCAGTCCCCAATTGGGGTTGGGAAGTATTTTAGGAAGCAATAAAAGTGTAAAGTAGTAGCAGTTTGTTTTCTGTTTGCAAAACCGAATTTGTTCGCAATGTGGGAGAGCAAAGCTTATAAATGCTTGCTCGTGTTTTTGAAGGTGATAAACATGAGTCACGTTTTAATAAAACTATTAACTCGGTGTTTCCATCAAAGGTTTCTTATTTCGCTAGATCTTGCGTTATGTAAGTGCAATTTTCACCAACTGAATTCAACGCTTTCAGTACATCTATAGTTTAGATAGATGTTAGGATATAGGCTTGCAACCAATCACTTCTTGGTTTAACGGTTACTAGCATCAAAAATTCGGGATTTAGTTTTTTTACGGGAGAAGATAACAAGTTAAATAAAGTTACATTTAACTTGAAGTTGAGTGCCTTAACAATATAAACTTTTTTTTCAACTGTCATCCGTCAGTCAGGATGACACCTTAAAATTCTCCGTTTTTTCAATTTTAATGTATTTAATTTGGCAAATTCGTTGTGTTTCAAAAATTCGTTAAGAATGTGCGTAATATGGAGTGATGGGGCTATGGAGAAATTTCTTGAGGATGCGTAAGCGTGCGTGATCCATCGCCGCCCGTTCGATGTCCACCGCGCATAGGATGGATGGAAACCAGCACATGAAGTTTTTTTTTTTGCTCCGCTGGTGTAATTGCTGAATGGCGTTATAGTGTGAGGATAAATAAATAAATAAATAAATTTAGTCGGTTTCTGTTATCCGTCCACGTATTACCACGTAAATTATTTAAAAAATACGGGTTCCTCTATTAGCAAAGCCGGAATTACGGGGTAACCCGTAAAATACAGGGCGTCTGGCAAAGCTAGCTGTCAATGTCAATATTCAACAACAATGATGACTCTGATAGCGTTCAGTTTCATTGGTGAAATTCGCCCTAAGGACGCGAGTGTTACGTTTAAATCCGTCTGGTAGTTTTATTTAAATACAGAACTCATTTGTAAAAAAAACTCACTAAGGAAAACAGTACGAAGACTCCACTAATTATTTTCTACTTCCCAAACTCCGTCTTTCCTGTTTTTAAAGGCGATCTTATGATGGAATGTGGAGCTTTTTGCCCATTCTTTTCCCAACGCAAATACGTTTTGAAAGGAGCAACTAGAGTCAATTCCAATTTATTGTAAATTTTGACGCTCAAAAGTGCCTTTGTGTTCCTATTTGAAATAAATACTTTGAGTTGACTTGACATTTTTACCATCGCAACGAATTTTCCAAATATTTGTTCATAACAATCCATTTCAATGACTGTTGACGTTCCATCTTCTACAAAATCTAATCAAACACTCATTTTGATTTGAGATCCTCTCACAAAGAGGCGCTAACTCATCTCAAACAACTCGAAACTACTCTATAAGTAGTTGCTTGTATATCTCAAGTCGCAACCTAGCCAACACAAGAAAAGTCGAAAAATTTGCGAACATAACTGTGGTGTTGTTCACACTTCAATGTTGGTAAAAGATTTTGTGAACTTGAAGAACGGAGGTACTTCTATTATGAAGGCTTTAAGATTTTATTGTTAACATGCTTTTTTTTGCCTGCGTGGATGTCAGAAAATATAGCACGACAACGTACTAACGTGATTTTATTATGTTAATCCAGGTTATAACTTTCTGTGTGCCAAATTTCATTCCAATCCGTTCAGTCGTTTTTGCGCCAGTCCAGAACATACAAACAGACAAACGGGTAAAAATTCTAAAAATTATATTTTTGGCATCAGACTCGTTCCCACACCTCGTATCAATTACTTTTTTTTTGCAAAATTATTCCTTGTACAGACACCAAGCTACCCGAAACTGTAAAATTTTCCCAATCAACTTTGAATCTAATGTTTTATCGATAAAGTTGAAAATCTATTAAAGAAATTTGACAGATTGTAGTAGCTTGATGTGCTGGCGTCTGTACAGTTTTGACTTCGTTACTATTTTATTATATAGATATAGATAATGGCTTTAACTTTGTGTGACTTATTAATATTAATCATAGTTTATTGAAGCCCAAATAAAACTAACGTCGGCGTGTCGCTAGCTTTCATCTTTTATTCACATTTCAAACGATGGCTGTAATTATTTAAATCCGATTTCGATTAAAGATTTAAACTAAATGTGTCCAAATTACAGAAATTAACTCTTGATTATACAGTTAAACACGTTTCTAGTACATCGATTTCGTTTATATTCTAGGAATATTTAAAGTTTTGAGTTCTGTGGGTTAACTTTAATAGGTTCCACAAAATTTGTTTGTTTTATTAATATTGCGACTGTTATTTCATTTTCATTGTGTTTGAAGCTTTTCTAAACAAGTCAACTTACATTTTGTAGAAGCGAAGTTACGTAAAGTTTTAATAAAACTGAAGAGTTCGTTTGTATTTTTGTTTGAATGCGCCAATCTTTGACATAACTACAATAGTTGGACATCGTAAAGTTTTTTGTAGATATTAATATGTTCTTTAATATTGCACAACATTTTTTTGTACTGTCATCAATAGTTTCCGCAGCGCATGCGATGAAAGACATTTTGTGGCTATTTTTTTTCCACCTTGGGTTACATTATTGAAGTTTTATTAGGGACCCCTATTTTTTTCTATTAATAAATATAACTTATGTTATTCAGAGATAGTGTGGCATTCTAATGGTGATTTTTTTTAAACCGGGTCAGTAGTTTTTTAGTTTATTCGTTACAAACATACATACAAAAATACAAATCTTTCCTCTTCATAATATTAGTGTAGATTCGCCCGGTTAATACGAGTAATTCCCCAAAAATTATCATTTCTCATCAATTTGAAATATTTCTGATACAGATGATAGGTACGTTATTAACAGTAAACAATCAAAAAACATTATCGCTTTCAAACACAGGGAACAAACACACACTGCCGAAAACACTCGACCGCTAATAAATCACGATACCATTTGACATTCGATGCACGGAACAAACATTTTCAATTAACAGCAAAACTCGCAACAGTGGCTTAGTAAAATAATCCTGTATCATATTTAGGAAATGCTCTCCAAATCGTATTGCTTTGAAAGTGTCCGAATTATGGCTTTTGCACACGGCAGACGTGACAAGAAGAACATTTAGTGACTTTATTGGTGTTCTTCAGAAGTATTTTCATTTCTGAATTGTTATTTTTTTTTTTGTTTTTGTTGTTTGTATCTTTTTTAGTACGGACACTTTTAACGTGCACGTCTTTCTACATCGTTCTCACATGTATAATTTCAACTTGAATGATGTAACCAAAATTTTGTAACAATTTTTATGATTTAAAAGAGTGTCCGTGGAGTTTCTTGCCCGTTCTTCTCCACAGGTACCTACTACCTACGCTTTGGAATGGGCAACTAGCTTCATCTTTCTGACTGACCGACCCCTTGACAATTCAAAAGTGCCTGTAATTGGTTTACTTGAAATAAATGCTTTGAGTTGAGAAGGGTCAGGTGCGTAATGCTCGTCACCGGCATGCCAGCTAGGTAATTGCGCAATATACTAATAGTAGCAATGGCTTTCATTGTGACAGCTTCCACAACATTCATTGCAATATTTACGTTGTTCACCAGACAAATTTTTCGAAGATATGAAGCAATGTACGTGTATCAGCAATATCCTTCAAAATTCAGATTGTGATTGATTGATTAATAGTTTTTTACGCAATTAGGGTGCAAGATGTATGAACGTAAACTAAGCAAAAGGATTATGTAAGGACTACAAAATATCAGCTCTGTGCTGTGTGTGTGTGCGTGCGTGTGTGTGTGTGTGTGTGTGTGTGTGTGTGTGTGTATGTGTGTGGGTGTGGGTGCGTGTGCATGTGTGTGTGTGTGTGTATGTGTGTGTAGCACAGCATCATGCTGTGTGGAAGTCTTCCTTGTCAATCATGACGTGTAGCCGTCGACTATTTCTGCTTTGTGCTCGTGATTATAGATAGGTACTTTTTTTTGTTTTTCTTTATTATTAGAATTAATTACCTTTTTGTTTGCACGTGGTTCTATGACAAATAAACCTATTTTTCTTTCTTTCTTTCTAACGATTGTATTAGAACGCCACCTCGTTCTATAGTTTCTGTCCTCATGGGAAGAAGGCGTGAGTTTATGTATGTATGTATGTTAATTTAAGCCAGGAATACACAGTCGTGCTATTTAAAAACTTACCTACGTATTTGTTACTAGGTTGCTCCATTTTGTGTATCTACCCAGTCTCTTTACATAAACATGTGCTAATTGTATGCTACCGAGTAGGTTTTGCTGGTAATTGGTATGCCAATTACTTTTGTGCTACTTTCGATTAATTAATACTCGTACTACCTATTCATTCCCATGCATATGCATTTTATTTGGTATTTTGCACTTCAGAGACCCTTTGTATACGGTACGGTTTCATTACGGTACGGCGGTGTATAAAAATCGTTTGACTTTGTATACGAAACGGTTCTATAGTATTTATATGAAACGGTTCTACGGTATTTATATGAAGCGGTTCTATGGTATTTATATGAAACGGTTCTATGGTATTTACTTATTTATTAAATCTTTATGCACAAGTAAAAAAAAATACTGTACAAAGGCGGACTTAATGCCTGAGGCATTTTCTACCAGTCAACACACAAAACAAAAAACAAAAACACAAAAACAAAACAAATTATGGCAGGTGCAACATACAGGATAGATAGCTAGGAAATTACTATAAAATAGAAGAATTAATAATAATACATAGATAGATAAACAAAATGAACTGTCTCGAGAAAAACATCGTTTAGAGAGCAGTTGTGATGAAAATAACCATTCACACAAAGTTTTCTGGGTTCGAACGAATCTTCAACTTGCAAGTCCCGGTCCCTACCGCTGGGCCACCGCTAAACCACTTTAACATAAACAAACAAACCATCAAAATAGTATTTGCGAAATGTGAGGGCAAATCCTTTTCACGCAAGCAAAAGTAGGCTCTATCTACATGGGGCGCGAACCTCATTGCCAGTGTAATGCAATTAGGGTGCTGTTGAAATGAAGCTATCATACAGTCTACACTCTCATTTGGCTCACCGCGTGAGAACACGGCTTAATTGAAACTCCCTATTTTAGGGTTCACGTATACTATCTGTGAATACCTGTCAACTGTGGATTTGCTTATTCGTGTGTGGATCTGACTAGCTTACTGAGAATGAAATAATGTGATTTTGTGTAAAAAAAAGCTATTATTAACACGTTACGTTATTATTATTAGAATACTTTAATAACTATGCCAAGACCGAGACTATCAATCAATCAACTCAGGCTAACGCCGTCCAGTACTGGAAATAGGCCTCTCCTAGGCGGCTGCGTCACAACACCATGTCCTTCGCCTTCCGCATCCAGTCTACCCCAGCCACCTTCTTTAGGTCGTCCGTCCATCTAGCGGGGGCCACACTACGCTTGCCAATGTGTTAAGACATAAATGTTGAAATTAGGTGATGACTTGCCGTTTCATTATGTGATACGAAAATCTTGAATGTAGGTAATTGTTAGAATACCGACCGATTTGCCCGTAGTTTCTGCGGTAGCAAATAGAGGACTAAAATACGATTTTACAATCATAAATTATAATTACGTATGAAAGTACATATTTTTACGAAAAACGCCCGAGTAAGGCTACGTACACAGAATGTCGGTGAACACTGTTGATTTGAAATAGGTAGGTATGTATTCGTTTACATACGCGAGTTTTGTGAAAGGCGGTATGATTTGATGAATGATAACCACATAAGATGAAAAATGGAAATGTCATTACCTTTATAAATGACATTTTGCGAGAAAAAAACATCTATTTATATATTTTTCTGAGTAACTACTATCTAGGTACGTTTTTATGTTTATCGAAATGAAGAGAGATTCAGAGGGGATTGTAACTAAGTAATAACAGCCGCACGAGTCGATCGATCAGGTTAAGCTACGCATGCCGTGGTTGGTCCGCGGATGGGTGACCATCTTCACATACCAAAACCCCTCCTTGCCTCAGAAAGCACGTTAAGCCGTTGGTCCCGGCTGTCATTCGTGGATCTTTGACAGCCGTTACGGGTCGTCAGTAGCCCGAAAGCCTGACAACCAGTCGTACCAAGGGGTATCGTATTACCCAGTAACTGGGTTGTGGAGGTCAGATAGGCAGTTGCTCCATGTAAAATACTGGTACTCAGCTGCATCCGGTTGGACTGGAAGCCGACCCCAACATAGTTGGGAAGTTGGGAAAAGGCTAGGTAGATGTTGATGATGATGAAATGAAGTAATATATTATGTATTTTTGGCGTTAATATAATTTTCATTTTCTCTAATACTCCTATTATTATACTTTAATGACCCCCCTCTTCTCTATCTCTCTCTCTCTTCTATATTTATGTATTTAATTTATAATGGTTCATATAATAAAGAGTATTCTATCCTATCCTATTCTCACTGTGGAAACTTAGATTAACTTCATCTTAGTTTCCACAGTGATATTTTTACAGAATAAGCCCGCAGTTTATAACAGCCCGCAGTTTTAATTTTTAATTTTTTCGTTTTCATTTTAATTTAATTTTGATATATTACGTGTACTAACATAGTTTTTTAAAATATTGTATTTACTGACACAATATGGATTTTTTATTATCCGAAATAAACATGTTGATTTGATTTGATTTTGATTTATTCGTTCGATATGAGGAAATGTGCAATTCCCACTCATGCTCCCCTCGAAATGTCATCACGTAAAGCCCCATAATTATCCGATATGAACCATTTCATATACAGTCCCTTCGATACCACTGTGAGAAAAACACAAAAAATTGGCCACATTGGTTTTCGTAACAATCCGCGATTTGACTATTTTTTTTTTTATTATTTAAATTGAAGGTTTTTTACCTCACTAATAGCTTGGTATAAACAGTTTTTTAATATTTCTAAAAATTGAAAAGATTTGAGCGTTCAAAACTCTCAATTAGACGGAGAGGGAAATACTGAATTGTGACGTCATAGTTCAGTATCGCCATATAAATTACATGCAAAACTTCGTTTTGCGAGAAAGCGATAGACAAAAAGTTTCTATAAGTTATAAGTTTTTTATTTTTCTTCCGATTTCAAATTTGATTTCGAATTCTATTATTGTATTACATGTGTGGATATATTATCTACTAGAATATATAGTATTCAATATCATGCAACTACCCAATTGTTATAGCGAATTTTGAATTGCCGCTTGTCTCCTGATCGTTTGGGTTTGTGCAATTAAGAAAGGCCTCTAACCGGACGACTGCGTTGAAAGATAAGCCTGTAATTAATATTGGTGGGTAAACTGTGTAAATTACAAAGACCTTTTCGTAAATTACTTTAGAGACGTCGGGCTATCTCATTACCACATAACACTTTAGCAAAATTAGCTTAATATTCCGTTAACATCCTTTTGCTTCTCTTTCATAATCGCTTTTTTAACTTATTTTGTCTATTTTTTTCGTGACTAAATAATAACAGCCGCACGAGTCGATCGAAGGTTAAGCTACACTTGCCGAGGTCGGTCCGTAGATGGGTAACCATCCATAACATATCTTAACAAGATCGTAAAATTTTATTTAAGTAATATAAAAGATTTTTCGGAAAAAGTAAAGGAAATATTTTAATAATAATTATAATATTTTTTCCGAAAATTCTTTTAAATTACTTAAATTAAATTTTACGGTCTTTTTATGACGCGGAACCACCGAGTCATAACAGGATCATAAAATCTTTCGTTTAACTAAATATAAGCCTTATTTCGGAGTAATAAAGCTTATACTATTTTTATCTCACGAAGCGACGCGCGCTCTACTTGTAGTTACCAAGCTTACAAACATGCCATGAATGTGTGTACTCGTATTACCACAGAAGCTGTAGGTACCGTCCGAGACAAGTGCGAAGTCGTAAGTGTGTGCGTGTGTATGTTATGTGCTGACGCTACTCGTCCTCACGCACATATTCACAGTGTGTTTGCACACTTGGCTACCACAAGTAAAGCGCGTGTCGTGTGAGATAAAAAATACTATACTTAAATGTACGACCGAATTACCGAACTTACGTTTTTTTACCATTTTATATTTATTCAGGACAATTGTTTTATAAAAAAATACATGGTTTGGTTGAAATAAATTAAACTACAGATGTATTTTAGTCTAAAAATATTGTGATTTGGGTTTCTGAGGTTTTGCGTTTATGTTGTTACACGTTGTGGGAGGCGGCACCTAATACAATCGACTCCTGCTGAATCAAGCTTTGTTTGTTTTTGCTAATTTTCAAGTAAAGGAACAACAAACCATACTTAACAAAGTATAAAATGCTTTGCAACTAAAACCTTATTACTACCTTTTTGTTAGAAATGGTCACTCGAAAATCAACTCAGAATACATTTCACTAAAGTAGATAAGTGATTAAGTGGCGAATGGAATATAATGGTTTTGTATTTGTGGCGTTTGCCACCGACTTTCAAAATTAAAGTTGTTTTTCACTTTTTAGTATTTTTATGGTTCCGTATCTCAAAAGGAAAAACGGCACCTTTATAAAATCACTTCGTTTTCCATCTATCTGTCCGTCTTTCAATGCCCTTTTTCTCAGGAATACGTGGAGTTATTAAGATGAAATTAATATTAAATACTAATGGCAACAATCCCTTGAAGCAGTGAAAAAATCAAACTTCTATGTCAACGCAATCATGACATTTGACAAGCAGCAATGTCATGTAGCACCAGTGAAGGAAAAAATCTGAAAAGCGTAAAGAAGTTACATTACTAAAAAAAAAAACGGAAAAAATATTCGAGACACGATTCCCGTTATAAACTATTTACATACCTACAAATTTGTACGGAACCTTCGGTACGCGAGTCCAACTCACAGTCGACTGTTTTTTTTTGGAAGTCGTTCGTGTCTTTTTGTAAAAAAAAAAAGTTTTTTTTACATCCTGTCCTGTATATAGCACACAGATAGATACACCAATATCAATATCAACTTGTTTAATAAGCATTTCACAAACATATTATAAATAAAGTTATTTAGTTAAAGCTATGTATAACGAATACAAACTTTGAAGACGTCATCTATTCAAATATCTTTGTTAATTATTCTGTTTAGAGAGTTGCTCCCCAGACGGGTTTTAGTTTCAAGGCTATAAATTAATACATATTCATATTTAAGAAAAGGCTTAAATCTTTGCTGTTGAATAAAGCATATTACAGCATTTCGAAATTTCTGACAGACAAAATGTAATCACTGTTTCTTGACCTTAGTTGGTACCCATTGATCTAATTATTAAGTTCAATTCCAGTTAACATTGCAAGTGACATTTATGTATTATTTTAATTTATCATTTTTACTATTTTCTCTCATTTTTTTTAAGCATGATTTGAATATTGACATTAACTTACACTTACTTTTGACATTTATATATTTTTCTTTGTTTTTATTTTTGTCAAAATCAAATGATACTATATGCATTCCATTAATGTTATCAATTTTAATCTCAATGTCCTCTATATATATTTTTACGCCTTCGGGCATAACATAGCGCGCTTGTAAATTTTTAATAACAGCTATTTATTGTACAGACGCCTGCACATCAAGCTACTACAATCTGTCAAATTTCTTTATACCTATTAATAGATTTTCAAATTATAACGTTCAAAGTAGATTGGGAAAATTTGACAGTTTCGGGTAGCTTGATGTGCTGGCGTCTGTACCTGTGTTAACAAATGAATAAATGACTTCAATACAATGGAATAATAAGTTATTGTGTGGACCAGTGGTAACGGCCTGACTAACAAGTCTTACTTAGGTCGTGGGTTTGAACCCAGACAGGCGCTTTACTTTTTGTAAACTATAATTTCATCAGCATGGATCTCAAGATTCTCAGACGGACGGACATGGCGAAATTATAAGGGTTCCTTGTTAACTACGGAACCCTGGGGAGCTGAATCCTGGTCAAATGGTACACCATTTGACCGGCAAACAGCTCCCCGTAAATCTACACACCGGTCGCCTTGACGGTGCCGCGTATCGTGCGCATTCGTATCATTGACTGTATAGTGCTACGTGTATACAGCCTTGGCCAAAAGTATTGAGCACCCATGATATCTTTCAGTTTTATGCGGAGTATCAAATAGAAATAAAACAAAACGTTTTATATGGGTTTATTTTACTATTTATTAATAGAAAATTAATATTTTGTGGGTCCACCCTTTGCCTTAATTACAGCAGAAATTCTTTTTGGTAAAGAGTTAACAAGTTTTTTACAGTCGTCAACAGTAATCGAGTTCCATTCTAGGCGCAGGCAGCGTTTTAAATCTTCTTTGTTGTTAATTGTGTGGCGCCTAACCCTGCGCTTTAATAAACCCCATAAATGTTCTATGGGGTTCAGATCTGGAGACTGAGCTGGCCAGTCAAGCAGTTCCGTGTTATTTTCCCGAAACCATCTCATAGTGCGTGCAGATTTGTGGCATGGCGCGTTATCCTGCTGGAATTTGACACCTTCATTCTATATCCATATTCGTGTCGCCAAAAAGTTTCGTGAATGAAGGCAGTGATGCAGTTTCTAGTACATTTATGTACTTAGTAGAGTCCATGCGACCCTCACACACGAACAATTCGCCAACTCCAGAATCGGTCATGCAACCCCAGACCATTATGCTGCCTCCACCGTGTTTAACGGTTGGGATCACACACTCTGGCTTAAATTCTTCGCCCACACGGCGACGCACAAAGGTCACACCAGGTGTACCAAAAATCTGCAATAAAGAGAAAAATATTGAGTTCCGTAAAACTAAAATAAATTCAATTATGCGTTTGGTTTTTAAAACATTTTATAAAATTGTATCAGGGCATTAAATTGACTTACTCACCTCAAAGTTTGATTCGTCTGACCAAACAACATTTGACCAATCTTCAGCGGTGAAAGTTCGGTGTTTTAAAGCCCATTTCAATCGAGCTTTTTTGTTGTTATCGGAGAGTCATGGCTTCTTCCTAGCTTTACAGCCTTTCAGACCAGCTTCTTGAAGTCTTCTGCGAGTAGTTCGAGTAGAAATTGGCTTCTTAATTTGTTCCGACAACTCAGCAGCGAGCTCTGAAGATGTTTTTTTCCTATTTCTTAACGACTCTCTCAGTAACTGAAGATCTTGACGGTCTGTGGTGGCGTTTGCGCCCGGTTCTCGGTCTATTTTCATGTGATCCGGTAGTAGAGAATCGCTGAATAGCATATTGCACGGATCGGCGCGAACATTTCACAGTTTTAGAAATCTCTACTTGTGATTTCCCTTGCTCATACAGAAGCTGTATCTGCACACGTTTTTCTAAAGAAAGTTCGTTTTGTTTTGGCATATTGCAACGATAACACTTAAAACTTCTGAAATAAAATACAAAAGGCGCACTAGATCACTGGATGTGTTCACAACGAGCGATGGTAGCGAACTGATAAATAAATACAAAAATTGTAAAAAACACATTTTATTGCACCCAGGTGTTTTATTGCTAGCTGTGCGGCGTGGGTCATTGTTTAAACCTTTGTAGATGGCCGACAAAAGAATTCTTCAACAATAGATTTGGTTTACTCCCATACTTTCCGTGAACGAGCGAAATTTGTAAGGTGCTCAATACTTTTGGCCAAGGCTGTACGTCGGGGTTACTGCCACGCGAGAGAATAGAATTCAGTTCATTCCCCGTAACACAACACACTGGTCGCCATGCGAGTGCCGCGTATCGTGCGCATTCGTATCATTGGCTGTATAGTGGTAAGACATCAGATACAGGCAGGATAGTCTTACCAATGACTGATAATTACTGATAATCGCTTTACGTCTAATCCCTTACTCGTGACGTTTACGGTAAAGTATGACGTCTACCTTAGTAGGTTGACGTCATACTTGACAAACAAAGTTGTAAGCAGGAACTAGTATTCACACTGAATATAGTATTCAATGACTAGTTCCTGCTTCCGACTTTCCCACGTGAAATTTCTTGTTCCCCCGATAATTACTTTGTTTTCGCTTAGAATTCGTTTTTCTTTGCTCGGCTCTTTCCTTTTTTTTGTTCGAATCCTTGCGTGGTGTTAAGTAACCTTTCTCAAGAATTGGGGTATCAAATGCAATAAGAATTTTTCAGCTCTCGAGCTCTAGAGATTAACTGTAGAAATAGATAGATATGAGAACCCCTGTCCTGTATTTTGTCCGTCTTTCATGCTTTTAATTTTCTAAATACATCAGCCTCAGGTATTTGCATTAAAAACCAACACCCCGTTTCTGAACTGAGAATTCAAGTTGAAAACTTGTCAAAGTCTACTTTAGCATAATTTTTGATTTCTGTTGTGGACGATTACAGGTCTTTTTTCAATAGGCTGTTTTGAATTTTGTTTTTTTTTTTTTTATTTGAATTTTGGATTATGATTTCTGTTGTGAACGATTACGGGTCTTTTTTAATAGGTTTTCATAGCATAAACATAATCATGTGCCCACTACTGGAACACCGGCCGGTGTTTTTTCTTCGAGAGGGAGTGAGCTGTACACTACTACGCGGGCCCAGAGTGGGTTGGTAGATGTCACATGTCATTGTTTGGGTTCTGGGACATGCCGGTTTCCTCACAATGTTTTCCTTCACCGTTTTGAGAGCCGTAGTAATTAACCCTACAGCGCATAGTGTCCCACATATGGCAGATACCGAAAAATGTCTTATATTTTAAAAATCGATCGAAGTAGCGTGATCTAGTGTTGACAAGATTAACTATTATGTATTTGTGTTTCGAATTCAGTACCATATATTTTGGATAGATCTGTAGACAAACATTTATTCATGTTTTCTTCAAATCGGTGGGTACTTTGAATACGATTAAC
Organism: Eremobia ochroleuca; assembly: GCA_949629135.1. Taxonomy (NCBI): domain Eukaryota; kingdom Metazoa; phylum Arthropoda; class Insecta; order Lepidoptera; family Noctuidae; genus Eremobia; species Eremobia ochroleuca. The sequence goes on from OX451385.1 coordinate 18,516,083, forward strand.
GAGCGGCGTATAATAATCGCAAAAAATGATAAATTTAAAATGATAGAATTTTCAGGGTCGAAATAATTAGTATAGGTAAGTTCATGTTCATATTTATCATTTTATTTTACGTGTAATCTTGTAATTTCATTGATACTACGTAACATTAACATTATAATGCATGATGTGCCATGCACAAAAACATACGTTTCTATTGAGTTATGATTTTTCTAAATATTTTTTCGAGAAATGGCATCATATTTGCAGGCTAATGTATTTTTTTTAAGGTTAACGAATTTATTTACTCATAAAGAACAATACAGTTCACTTAATAATGAGCTTAAGTAAAAATAAAGTAATGTAGGTAATATACAGCGATCGAGCAATTCTAATAAATGTTTTCATAAATGTATTCTTTTAATTTTGATTTAAACACTGCAAGCGATTTGCTATCCTTGATATTATTTGGCAAATTGTTGTATAATTGTGCTCCTTCACATGTGATAGTCTTTTTACCATAATTAGTCCTATTTCTTCGTAATTTAATCTGGTTAGTATTTCTTAAGTTATGGTAATATAATTTTTTAACAAGTTTTATATCAGATTTTAATTCACCAGTCATTATTTTTCGTACTAGTATGCACATTGTGTATGTGTATGTTTGCCGATAAGAAAAATCATGCTCTGTAGGGTTAAATTGTTTACACAAAGTAAAGCGCCTGCCTGGATTCGAACCCACGACCGACCTACAACTTGTCAGTCAGTGCCAATACCACTGTTGTAAGTTGTCATAAATATCTCTATATTTTCTTGTTACCAACTCTCTCTTTAAGTTTTTATTCTCTACCGAAAGTCTCCAATCTTCCGCTGTTTTTATCGCCCCAAGCAAATTAATGTCGTAGCGATAATACTAACCGTCACCCACCTAGTTTACAGCCCGTAATAAAACTTCTTTTTTGTGGTGTTTTGGTCGTTGTGGGTTTTGGAGTAATCACTACATAGTATAAAACAAAGTCGCTTCCCTGTCTGTCTGTCCCTATATATGCTTAGATCTTTAAAACTCCTCAATGGATTTTGATGCGGTTTTTTTTAATAGATATAGTGATTTAAGAGGAAGGCTTATATGTATAATACATAATATACTAGAGAAACACTGATAATTTTAGAGGTTTCTAATGTGATATCGTAAATAAACACATTTTTTGCGTTTACATTGCAAACGCTGGCTGAATCCTACGAGATAGATCAAAATAATGTACTACAGTATTGTACACCTTAAAAACACAATGGTATATGTCTATCTCTTAGGGATAACCCACAATAACGATTTTTTATGCTATACTTTTTACGAGAAATAATGGCTCTAAAATTATCAGTGTTTCTCTACTATATTATGCATGTATTTATACATATAAACCTTCCTCTTGAATCATTCTTATCTATAAAAAAACCGCATCAAAATCCGTAGCGTAGTTTTCAAGATCTAAGCATACATAGAGACTGGCTGACAGCGGGAAGCGATTTTGTTTTATACTATGTAGTGATCAGCATTGCACCCGTGCGAAGCCGGGGCGGGTCGCTAGTAAATAATATGTGCGTTTGGTTTCAAGGTCCGGTTTATTGTGTCTAAATAGGTAATTAGTTACAACACAGTATTGCTGAAGAAGCACTATAAATAAGGCTGTCTACATACATAAGTGGTTACACACTATATCATCCCCATTATTATGATTTTTTTTTTTCCTTAAAATTAACTTAACTATGGTTCCGTATATTTGTTTTGTTCTGTTCTTATGAACTATGACATCCTTTCCATCACCTAATATTAATTTTAACATTAGGTGCAAGGTCTTCTATTACAATATATGGGCCGGTGTACAAGGTATCCAATTTATTTCCTGTCTCATTTTTTAGTAATAAGGCTGTCTACATACATAAGTGGTTACACAATATATTTTAATTGACTTCTCAAACAGACACAAGAATTTTATTCTGCCGCTCCCACCTCGCAATCGCTGACTTGGGGAGCGAGGCCAAAAAGTTATCAGTCTGTATCGACAGCCACAATCATACTTTACCCTTGAAGCAGTGGTGGCCCAGCGCTAATGGCCCTGACTTGAAACTTACTTCCGTCACTTGTTTACTTTGTCTAATTTATTTCATCACCACTGCTCCCAAAACGGTGAAGGAAAACATCGTGAGGAAACCGGCATGTCTTAGAACCAAAAATTCGAAGACATGTGTCATCTACCAATCAACACTGGGCCCGCGTGGTGGATTACGGCCCACTCCCTCTCACAGAGAGGAGGCCTGTGTCCCAGCAGTGGGAACGTTATACACTTTGCTTCGGTGTATTATATACTTTCTTTATGTATACATAAAGTTCATATTTACTTGCTGTACAGGTGACAATTTTATAATAATAATAATAGTAGTTAGAGTTAGTAAGTTAGTTTTTTACCTTTATTTTTCCATGGTTCTTCCACAGTTCTTGGTAACCAACCCACCTTAGCCACCCAAGCCCATAGTCGAACTTTTTAATTTTCCATATCCTGCAATAGTTCTACACCAACCGGGGGTAGTCCTTGGGTAGACTTGCATAGTGCATACAGGGATAATCGTTGGATGGTGCCGCATTTCATAACAATCTCCTAAAGGGCCTCTGCGAGTTGGCTTCGGCCCCTTGTACGCCTTCCAAAGGACCGGGACCTCATGGTTCCGAGGTATGTAAAAATATAATAATAATAATAAAATATTTATTTGCGTAAAACATGGTATACAAAAGTGTGTAAATTCAAATTTACGAGCATATGGCACAAACATGTTTAGCTAGGATAGGACAAAGCATGCAAAATTTCAAAGTCAGGGAAATAGGTATGGATGCATCATCAATGAACTATTTAAAACATTAAAAAATATTTATCTATAAATTCTTTTAAGCTATTATATTATTTTGTTAATGAGGCGCCATATTGGGTACTCGTAGGACGGAAGTAATTTGTGTTCGTGGTTTATTTCCAAGTATAAAACAATTATTTTCGAGAGCACTTTAGGATATTAATTAAAATGTTACTGCGGCTTGTAAATGCTGAATTATTGTTTAACTAGCGACCCGCCCCTGCTTCACACGGTGTTTGCAACTTGACAAAATATTAAGATTTATTTTTTGTAAGTTTAATATTAATATACTTACTAAAACCTTCCGGAAAAAAAATCTCTAAATAATTATTAAAACTGCATTAAAATCCATTGTGCAGTTTAGAAGAACAACACTGTCACACAGACAGACATGACAGTGACTTTAATTTATATTATATACAAAATTAATTCATTCGCTTCATGTAAAAACTAGTATTCAGCTGCATCTGATTAGACAGGGAGTTGCCCTAACATAAGCAGACAGGCAGATGATGATGTATAAAATTACTATATTTTCATTTTATCGTTATTTTAATCCAAGCAAAAAGATGCGGAATTTGTTGCAAGATATAATCAGGTAGGTACAGCAAATACCACCAATATTTGCCCACCACCCAGCAGAAGTGCGCCCACAAAACCATGGATTTCGATTTGAAATGCATCTGCCTAGCCTTTTCCCAACTATTTTGGGGTCGGATTCCAGTCTAACCGGATGCAGCTGAATACCAGTATTTTACATGGAGCGACTGCCTATCTGACCTCCACAACCCAGCTACTGGGTAATACGATACCCCTTGGTAAGACTGGTTGTCAGAATTTCAGGCTTCTGACTGCCCGTAACGACTGTCAAAGATCCACGAATGACAGCCGGGACCAACGGCTTAACGTGCTTTCCGAGGCACGGAGGAGTCTCGGTATGTAAAGATGGTCACCCATCCACAGGCCAACCGCGGCAAGCGTAGCTTAACCTGATCGATCGACCTATGCGGCTGTTATTATTTAGCCATGGGCCCCTCTTTCGATTTGAAATGCGATTCAGTAATATCGTACTTAACATTGCAATTGCAAACAAATAGTCCGAAATTTCGGAAGCAACATGCACATAGCCGCACTTTGGCCACAACTGCCCCGTCTATAACCATTGGAACCAACATTTGTTTCTGAGTATATAAATGGACAGGACAGAGTTTGTGTAAATCAGGCAAACATTTGAACCAACTTTGGCTCAAATTGGGGAACTGCACCGAGATTTTGGAATCGAAACGACAATAGATAGGAAGCTTACAAGCAGATCGGCTTCCCGCCAACAGAGTTCCATTCCATCTGAATTTCATAACTGATTATGCACAGAACTCTTCACAGCTTCCATAATATTATTTGGCCTCGATACAGGAGATCAAACATTCTAAAGGAAAACTTTATATATTTTGCAGATGAAAGCAATAAACAGATTTATTGGGCCGTATAGCTAGAGTTCCGTAGTTTAGATGTTGAAGCCGGTATTACGAAACTTATGCTTTGTACATTTGTATAATAGTGTAATGGATTGGATTGTTTAGCGAGTGTTCTCTAAATATGTTAAAGTTTGTAACTGGGTTTATCTGACTTTGAATGAAATATTTTATCGTCCTTGCTTTCATGAGATTTTGGGTTCCATTTCCAAGTTGATACGAACTAATTTTGCAAAAAAAAAAAACAAAGTAAAAAATCTTTATTAAAATGTGTGCCAATGTGTAACAATGAACTTTTGTATAGCCAGGGAAATAAATTGAAAACATATTGATTGACACCCTACGTCTTTTCCGTAGTACTATAATAGCCATTTCATACAACTTTCAAAGAAATTAAAAAAAGAAAAAGAACTATTGTGATTTGAATATACAAGTTGGTGGTCAATTTGCTAGACAATTCATTTCCCTGACTTTACATACGTCATTTCAATGACAGGTCTAAGCAACACATGATACGAATAGCATTGAAATATAATACAGAACGTAAATAAATTCTATAAGTGTGTATCTACATGACTTTATCTTTATAGTACCCTCTATTCACATATTTGTATGTGAGACGGTTTTATACGTGATCGTTATTCTCTGTAAGCTCAGGTACGCACGGGCGATTTTTTCCCATGGCGACTTTTATTCGCGCAATATATTTTCAACGCACTGATTAGCGGCGAGAGATGAAAATCCAACCGTGTGATTTTTTAACGCGCTGTGATGCGTTCTGTTGAATTCTCAATGCTTGGCTAAACAACGAGATTTGAAAATTCAGTGCGTGATAAAATACCGCCGCGATGTTTGTACAGACGCTAGCACATCAAGCTAGTACAATCTGTCAGATTTCTTTAATAGATTTTCAACTTTATAGCTAAGGCAAAGTTGATTGGGAAAATCTGACAGTTTCGGGTAGCTTGATGTGCTGGCGTCTGTACAACCGTGCGAACTTAAATGTTATGCTTAATGGCTTAGGGGACTTAAATGTACGCCACACACAGAATTAACCCTTCAATTCCCATATCCAACTTAATAACATTTTTGCCTTTCTCTTGCACTAAAATAGCTTAAAAACATTTGTTTAGAATAAGAGATTTTTTTTTTTAAATAACTCACCCTTATTTTCAGGTGACACGGCATATTTTCATCGTTGTAGCCATGATACTATAAGTTATTACTATCGCAAAATACGTTTGTATTATAGCTTATTTATTCATTTATTATGTAATAAGAAAAAAAAACAATACTCATGACTTGGGCATTTTTATTTCACTTTATATTGCAAGAAATGACACAAGCTCAAAATGCTACAATTACGCGCGAAACAACTGAATGACGTATGGGGGGTGTTACCAGAAGAAAATAATGAAAAGTCCTACTAATTGGTTTAGCTACAATAGTCTCAGAATTAAAAAATAAAATATCTGTGTGGTAGAAAAAAATGTTAAACTTCTGTCACCTACAGGTGACACTGGGAATTGAAGAGTTAATTTTATTAAAAGGTAGTTATTTTGCCAACAAATATAATTGAAGAGTCCAAAAAACAACCTCGTTTCACCAACACCTTTTCACCATCCGCATCAAAGACGGAAGAGCCTATAGCTAGAAGCCTGTAAAAGTTTTAAGGCTCGTACATACAGGCGCGACGCGACGGCGCGACGCGTATGTACGAGCCTTAAAACTTTTACAGGCTTCTAGCTATAGGCACTCAGGGGCAACCTGTCGCGCCGCAACATGGTTGCGCCGCGACTCCAATAGGAACATTTTGTATGGCGACGCGGAGATATCGCGGCGATATTCGCGCAGCGGCCGCGATTCGCGTCGCTCTGGTGTGAAAGGTGTTGCGGCGCGATAATATCGCAGAATCGCCCCGCGCCACGTCACGCGACAAGTCGCGCCAGTCTGCACGAGCCTTTATCTTAGTATCGGGTTACACCAAAATTGATACGTATACCTACGTCCTTTCGTTAGCCAAAGTGTTTAATTAAGTGGCTGTACGAAGGCCAGCCTCGTTCACGTTATGAAGGGCTTTTGTTCGGCCATATTGGAAGGCTTGAGGTGACGGTCGACTGTTCGGTGGAGTATCGGACGTTGAATGGTTTTTGTATAGTTGATTAATGGACACGATTATTTTTGGGCGATTTTTTAATTAACAGAGTAACTTATCTCACTTTTGTAGGCAGGGACCAAAAACGATATTGGGTCATATAAGAATGACATGTAATAGACATACAGGGTGGCCAAAAAGTCGTGTATCAATCGAAATAGAGAGATAAAGGAGGTCATTTCTAACTAAAAATCTTTCTACAGCATGACCACAATTCAACTGCCCTAAAAGTTATGAATATTTTTGTTTTCTTTAAATAAAATACCGAGTTCTTTTACAATTAGACTAATTAAAAAGAAATGTGACATAAAACAATAAAAAACAAACGGTGTTGTATTATTACTAGATAATGTATTAGCGCTACAAAAGTTCTATTGCGGCTCTGAGTACCAAACAAGAGCAATTATTTTTATTTCCAAAAATTTTGAAGCGTTCCCAAATATTATTTCTCACTTTAAAACAACACTGTGAGCCAATTGAATTATGGCCATGCTGTGGAAAGTTTTTTTTTGTGGGAAATTACCTCCTTTATCTCCCTATTTCGTTTGATCAATGACTTGTTGGCCACCCTGTATTTGGTTTAATTATCAGAAAAATTACACGGATTAATTATGAGATAAGCTAACGGTACGGTTTAAAGATGATGTAATAACAAAGATTGAAAAGAGTATGCTTAGATGGTTTGGTCATGTTGAGAGGATGAATGAAAGGTGATTAACCCGTGAGAAGGCGCGCCTAATTTTCTTACACGAGTAGGCGCGTGCGAGCAAATTGCTCACACTATCATAAATGTTTATATTTTTAGTGTTTCTATATTTATTGGCTTATAATGTATTTAAATAAATAACACAAGGTTTAGTAAGTAAGAAAACAAGTATTTTATTCAAAACTATTATACATAATAGCAACTTCTAACGCAAATAACAAAACAACCTAGTATTAATTAATTTTTTTGGCACGTTTCATAAAAATCACAATAAAAACTGTTCCATAACAAAAACTAAAAAGTGTTATTCATCCATTAAATCTGCACTAATGTGCCTCTCGAAACACACTGAACACATGTATTTTACATGTTCGGTGCAAAGTTATTGCTGGGCGCGTGATGAGCAAATTGCCGCACGTTGGTACACGGCCTCCACAAACGCCTTGCTGCGCGGTCGCAACGCCACTGAGCGGATCGAGAATTGCGTCAGGGGAGAGAGGGTGAATATTTAGGAAGGTACTTAAGTGCTTGAATTGGTGTGGCATGGGAAAGACAAAAAATTTTTGAATTAGATTTTTGTGTGAGCAAATTGCTCATAGCGCGCCTTCTCACGGGTTAACAAAAGGTACTACAAGGCAGACTGGAAGCGCCGGGAGGGACGCCTAGGAGGACATATAGTGACCTTATTGGTGATGATCTTCAGAAAGATCAGATGCGAAGTACTAGTGACTGGCGTGTGTATATGACTAGATGTATGTACAATCACCAAAAGAGATAAGTAACCAGGGTCGTCGGATATAGTTGAAGTTTAGTAAGAAACTGATGGATATTTCCGAATGAAATTTAATTTAATAAATAAACTGTTTGTTTTCTATTAATTAAATTAAATTTCTTTCAAAAACCTCCATCGGTTTGTTACTAAACTTTAACTATATACGACGACCCTGGTTACTTGTCTCCTTTGGTGACTGTACGTAAACTAGGCAAAAGGAGTATGTAATTAGCATAGGTGGCGTTCTGGAGTTTCTGCCTACCTATACGGGAATATGGCGTGAGTTTATGTCAAAATTATACTACAACACAAATGTTGTAGTATAATTTTGTAGGCAGAAACTACAGAACGCCACCTTCGTTAAACGTTTCCATTTGTAGATCAATCGTGCGATTCTGTAACCATCTCGCCGTGAAAGCTTGGGTGAAGTGAGCGTGGAGGTAGCTGTCATTCGCTAGGGATTAACACTATTAAGTGCTCACTTCACTTATAATTTTACGATGAGATTTTTACAGAATCGACCGGCAGATTTTGTTTTAACCAAAGTTAAAACAAAATCTGTAGTGCTATTCTGTAAAAATGTCACAGTGATAACTTGGGTGAAGTGAGTTTAAAGTGAGTAGTCATTAGTGTTAATCCCTAGCATCAGATGGAATGACAGCTCACTTCACTTAACTTCTCACCGTGAGATTCTAACAGAATCGACCGGCGACAATCGACGGTTTCAAACGCGCTGTTCCGGGGCCGTATTCTCTATGACACAATGAAACAAATGAACGCGATATCAGCAGGATTAGCTAAGTAATTGACGTCGTTTCCAAGTAAGGTATCAATTAGAGCCTTGATGTTTTAAAAGCAAAAAAATGGTGTTAAAAAGCCTTTGCAAATATAGGTTGCTTTTGAAACATTTCTCTTGCTGAAATAAAAAAAAACTACCAAAACGAATTGAAACTAGAATCACGCGTTTATCCACAACAATTGGAATCCTTACAAGAACTTTACTTTGAAATAAAATATTGTACAAGAAGGAACAAGTTTCCTTACAAATACCTCTATTTTTATGTCTATGAATTGCTGCAGAAGTTTCTCCTATAACAGGGAGCATTTTAATGGCCTCACGGCAAAGAGGGTAGTTGCTAACGGCTGCAGTTGACATTACGTTGATTTCAAAGAAACCCGGTGACCTATGTATTGCAATTCGCGCCTCGAAACCTTGGCTATGACGTCACTGAGAATCTTGGGTACTTCTTGAGAGGGTACTGGTTTTTATAAAAGGATGTTTAAATAGTGACGTGATTGAGATTTAGTAGCGGTGGTTTTATTCAAGATTAATGATTCCCTTTTAAATTAATATTACAATGTTTTATTATTATTTTTTTTTTTTTTGTTTTTCTCTTGCATGTTATTTTTATTTTTTAGTATTTCAAATTATTTTTCATAAAATAACTTTTTCACTTGCTTGGTTTATTTTGTACCTAGAATGCTCCTTTTCTTGTCAAATTGTAAAACGGGAATTTAAACTATAAAACTATAAGTATAATATTAAGCTTTCTGGCTCTAATGTACATTTAATATTATTGTGAACGCAAATGAGGATGGGCGCTGATACCTATATCACAAGATATTAAGTTATCTTAGCTTAGGTATTAGCAGCAACTCTAGCACGTAAAATAATGTAACTACCTTTTGGCCTTTATTCTAAACCTGTTTCCTTGTTTTAATTTTGAAGGTGCAAATAAACATTTATTTTATTTTTATTTTATTATTTAGCATTATTCTAATAAAATTTTTAGGAGTTATTTAAGAGTTATTTATAGATATAGTTAATAAAGAAAACAACATTTATAGGGAAATTCAGAGAAATTGAGAAATCGGTTATTTCATTAATCTTGCTGTAAAAAAATCCTTTATTTATGTACATTAAAATAGTAAGTAAGCAAATAACAATTAATACTAAAAAATATACAAAGTATATAACAAAAAATAATAATAATAATAAAGAAAAAGGCAGGAGCTCATTGCGCATCAAAAAATTCGTCCGCATCGCTGTCAATGGGGTAAGTGCCCAAAAGGCTGGCAGCATTACCACGTTGGATGGCAATGCTAATTCTTTGAGCTAAAAATAGGCTAGCCTTCTGGTCACGTGAAGAATCAACCAACCGCTTGGCGATGTCCCGAAATATTTGATGAGCACTCGGACCCCAAGGCCCTAGTGTTTCAACCCCAAACGGCTCAAAAATATATGTTCCAAGGAGATTGGAGTATTTGCACCGTGCTTGGAAGATGGGATGGCGCAAGGGTGTCGACACATCTGACTGTTATATCGTGATTTCTGAAAAAGTATTTATTTATATGGGGAATTTCTCCGTAGCATCCCGGAGTCTGAATTTGTGCCTGGTTGATATTAATAGGCTAGCTATTACATGAGACTTTAACATAACTGGGACTTAGGAGAGATCTACAGACGCCAGCACATCAAGCTACCTGAAACTGTAAATTTTTCCCAATCAACTTTGAACCTTATGCTTTAGCGATAAAGTTGGAAATCTATTAAAGAAATTTGACAGATTGTAACATCTTGCTGTGCTGACGTATGTACTATAGGTACACTTATTCCTTTCTGCTGAAATTTATTCTTAACTAAGAAAAGGTTATAGAATATTATCTAGCACAGTCTATTTTTGTTCATAACTTGGTCAGAGTTAGTTCAAATTATTCTAATTGCAAAGTGGTACCTGTTAAACTTTATGTTTTTACTCGTATTCAAGTGCGCGATAGAACCTCTTCGAAATCTTCGGAAGTTGGTTCGAAACGATTTTCCTTTTAAGATAAGGTTAGAAACTTGGATTACTTTGAGTGGAAAGGTGGTTGAAGATCCGTAATGAGGTTTGAACTTGACTCGATTCCATTATTTTTTGTTTTTAGATGTGTTATCACCCTAAAGTTGACTGGTAGAAAATGCCTCAGGCATTAAGTCCGCCTTTGTACAGTACTTTTTTTACTTGTGCATAAAGTTTTAGTAAATAAATAAATATATGTTTTGATAACATCATCATCTGCCTAGCCTTTTCCCAGTCGGGGTCGGCTTCCAGTCTAACCGGATGCAGCTGAATACCAGTATTTTACATGGAGCGACTGCCTATCTGACCTCCACGACCCCGTTACTGGGTAATACGATACCCCTAGGTAAGACTGGTTGTCAGACTTTCGGGCTTCTGACTACCCGTAACAACTGTCAAAGATCTACGAATGACAGCCGGGACCAACGGTTTAACGTACTTTCCGAGGCACGGAGGGGTTTCGGTATGTAAATTTTTATTTATTCCTTTATTTTAAAGCTACATGAGCTTACTTTAGTTAAATGTCTCTACAGTCTACAATAATAACTACAAAGGCTATTTTAATAATACAAAGTAATAGCACCTCGTGCCGCTTCATAATAGGTACCTAATATTATTATCTTTTATTAATACAGCATTATTAATAACCGGTGTCCGAAATAAACAGCCCGTTTGCCGTCTTATAACGGAATCATAAATTATTTATTAGTTATAACAGCTTCTGTTGTCTATTCCTTTCGCAACGGGAAATGATAGGTATTTAATATATTTATTAATAATATTAATTATTAACAATATTGAGTTCATTTATAATGTACAGGGTTAAATTAAATTACCCAGCGAAAAAAAAAACTCCGCAGACGTGATGGTTATCGACATGTTAACACGATGAAAAAAAAAGATTTGATGTTTATTTTTTGGGGGTCAACGACCGCTGATAGTGTTGTTACTTATAGTATGAGTTGAGAAAATATGTTTTATCGTGTTTAGATTTCGATACCAATTACGTCTGTGATTTTACACTAAAAAAAAAAATTTTTAAACTGATATTTCAAGCGAATACACTAACTGCGGTCGATGACCCCACAATCCCCACAAAATAAAACCGTGAAATTAATTTCTTTTTGTGTCCCATCACGACTGCAGAGTTTCGCTAGCTAATTTTATTTGACCCTGTATATTTTGCTTTTTGATATTATTTGCCTGTTCTGCTTTTTAAAGGGGCTCGTGGCTAAATAGTAACAGCAGCACGGATCAGTCGTAGGTTAAGCTACGTGGACGGTTCATGGATGGGTGACAATTCATTACACATCGAGACCCCTCCGTAAAAGCACGTTAAGCCGTTGGTCCTATAAATCGTAGATCTTTAACAGTCGTTACGGGTAGTCAGAAGTTCAAAAGTCTGTCAGCTAGTCTTACCGACGGGTTATCGTGTCACTCACTTAACTGGGTCGTGGAGGTCAGATAGGCAGTCGCTCCATGTAAAATACTGGTATTCAGCTGCATCCGGTTAGACTGGAAGCCGACCCGAACAAAGTTGGAAAAAAGACTAGGCAGATTGATTTTTTTTACCTGTTCTGTTTTTCTGGCTTAAAAACACTTATTGTGGGACCCAAAAACACCTTTTGAGGTTGCCAGCTAAAAGGGTCAAACCATTCCTAATGGTTTAACTCGAACCAAGGTGTTAGGCTTTTTTTTGGTGGGAAATTATATTAACTTTTCCCGCTTTGGGCGGAGCGGGAGGGCGTGTCAGACTTTAACTTACTAAAACCCACCCGTGTTCCATCAGGGGCCACGGTAACTCTTTCGAACAATTCGCGACCCTTGCAGGGACGAAAGTATTAGGCTAAATATTGGTTAATTCAATAAATCTAACGCTGTATTGGATTCATACTCGATAACAATCTAATTATTAGCTTTGTCCACGGCTTCATCCGCGTAATGTTCAGACAGTCATCATAATCATAAGCCTATATTTACGACAAAATTGTTTAATGCTGGGTCCAGATTCATGTACTGAATCCATGGTAGCCGTTTGCAAGTCGATGTCCATGCCACCTTGTATAAGGGCACGGAACCCTTACAAAGAGAAAACAAATATCGCTTCCAAGAAAATAAGTAATCATCAGCCTATAGCAGTCCACTGCTGGGCATAGGCCTCTCCTATTGCAGGCCATTCAACTCGATTTTCGGCAACTCTCATCCAGCTGCTACCAGCCATCCTACGAAGTTCATCGCTTCACCTAGCCTGAGGGCGCTTACGTTTACCGATTCGCGGTCTCCACTCAAGAACACGTCTACCCCAACGGTCATCGGTTCTACGGCTAATATGGCCGGCCCATTGCCACTTCAGCTTGCTTATTCTGTGACCCATGTCGACAATTTTGGTTCTCTGCCGGATCACCTCGTTGCGGATTCGATCCCTCAGAGAGACTCCAAGCATAGCCCGTTTCATAGTTCGCTGAGCGAAATTGGCCAAGCATTTTCCCACGGAAACTTAGTACTATCGAGATAAAAGTATCATGACGTCTTATCCCAAGTCATGGGCTACATATGTGACAAATCCGTTCAGCCGTTAAGACGTGAAATGGTAACAGACAGAGAGACAGACAGTTACTTTCGCATTTATGACATTACATACAGCGTACTGCTTCGCTTAGGGGGCCCGTGGCTAAATAATAACAGCCGCACAGGTCGATCGATCAGGTTAAACTACGCTTGCCGCGGTTGGTCTGTGGATGGGTGACCAACTTTATATTCCGAGACCCCTCCGTGCCACGGAAAGCACGTTAAGACGTTGGTCCCGGCTGTCATTCGTAGATCTTTGACAGTCATTACGGGTAGTCAGAACCCCGAAAATGTGACAACCAGTCTTACCTAGGGCTTACTCGGTTATTACCCAGTAACTGGGTTGTGGAGGTCAGATAGGCAGTCGCTCCATGTAAAATTCCTGGTATTCAGCTGCATCCGGTTGGACTAGAAGCCGACCCCAACATAGTTGGGAAAAGGCTAGGCAGATGATGATACAGCGTACTGCTTCAATGGCGACATTAATTTATCACAAGTACGAGTATACGGTTTCGCGTTTTCGTTTTATGAGCATATTTTAATTTTCATCAAACGTTATTATGTTTTTACTTATTTACAATTTAAATGAAATAGCATATTTAGGGATGAATTGGGCTCCTTTGATAAAGATTGGTCCTTGGCAGCTCTGGACAAGAGAATAGGGAGGCCTTTGCCCACTAGTGGGACATTAACGGCTAAAATTAATCAATAATAATCTTTAGGCAAACTGTACTTAAAGGGGTTATTTGTCGGGGTCACGGATTATAACAATTAAAATACAGTTAAACAATTAAAATAAAACGAATAACTTGCATAGAGTAGGCGAATTGAAGGAAAGAGAGACGCATATGTCGGCGAGAGCGGCGCAGACGATGGTTTTCAAATTACGAATTATTTTATGTTGTTATAATTTTTATGATATCTGGCCATCGCCGTACCGTCAATGTAGCGGCACGTTGTATAGCTTATGATATGGCAGAATGGATATTCTTATAAATAAAACATTTTTTACATTAAAAAAAATAACTTTAATACCAAACTGTAGAAATTACACGACAATTAAAATAATGAAAATAACAAGAAATAAAATTAGACACGAAATGGGCAGAGTAACAATGTTGACGAGTCTACGACAGACGGCAAAAATGGACGAGTCCACGCAGGCTTGCTTCTCTTATAGGCGTGGCCGCTCTGGAGGGGAGTGGCTGGTGTTGTCATCTAACAATATAGTTTATGGAGCATTTATCACTTAAAATCACTAAAAGGTACAAGTATCTGTAACCTTTCCGACCTCTATCCGTTTTCTAAAACAGGAACCCATCGTCATTAAACCTTTATCAAAATGTATATGCGGTACCAAATGGTCGCGTACCCTAAGATATATTGCCATCCTTCCCACTTCATCATCATCAAGCTATAATTAGGCCACTTCTGTGTTAAGCACAACCCGAGACCCTTGCCTTTAAGCCGTACAAGAGAAAATGCGACACAGTAACCTTAGTTTAAAGGGTCGCGGGCCGTACTGTTAACGGCGGTTAAAGTATTCATCATGATAAAATAAAAAAAACAGTAAAATTTATTCAAAAATGTAAGGAATAACGTTAAGTACAGTTTTTCTTAAATCTATGTCAAGTTCACCCATGATTTGTGCCTGAACTAGGTAATCCTGTGTTTCAGGCGATTGGAGATAACAATAATTTATTAAATAATCACATAATTATCATATATGTAAAAATGTGTATAAAATTATATAATAGGAACAATATTTATTAACAAGTTTTAACTTTCTGTATCTTCATAGGACATAGTTTGAAGAGCCTCCATAAGGATTTTCTTGATTTAAGGAGTAGATGTTTCCTTTATCGTGACTGTCAATGTATAGTTTCAACATGAAGGATGTAACAAATATTTTATATCATTTTTTTTTATTTAAAAGAGGGTCCAAGGGGTTTTGTGTTCGTTCTTTTTCATATGAACCTTTAGAATTGACCACTAACGTCATCTTTGTGACTGACAGAGTCCTTGACGATTTAAAAGTGCTTGTTTAATTGAAGTTAACTGTTTAAGTTTTGCTCGTTTGGCCTAGGGATTTTTTTTAGTAATATATATTTTTGTTAAAAAAACGTTTACAGTTAGCCAACAGTAGTAAGTTGTCCCATATAATTTGTCCCGTGTATATTCATGTATTTATTTGTGCTTTCTTTTGTGTATATATATGTATATATATTATATTTATGTTTAAAATATTGATTCCTCAATTTTCATGATTGCACTTACTAATATTTGTTTCTGCATCACACAAAGTTTGACTGGTAGAAAAAGTCCGCCTGTGTACATTTATGTGCTTTATTAGTATCTAAAATTAAACTAAAATATTTTTATTATAGGTGCAAGTAATGATGGTTCGGAATTAGAATGTTAGGCACAGGCTGCGCCACAACACCCTGTCCTCCGCCTTCCGCATCCAGTCTGTCCCAGCCACCTTCTTAAGGTCGTCGGTCCATCTAGCTGGAGGGCGTCCCACACTACGCTTCCCGATACGCGGTCTCCACTCTAGGACTCGTTTGCGCCACCAGCCGTCGGTCCTTCAACAAACATGGCTAGCCCACAGCCACTTCAATTTGCTGCCTCTTCAAGCTATGTCGGTTACTCCGTTTTTTTTCTGGATAACTTCCAGATTTTATATTCTGCTTTTTATTTTCACAAAAAACATTAAAAAACAAACCGTTGACGATGAAACAACATGCGGCACGAGTGAGGGACATTATATTTAGACAATTGATATAACAAATTAATTACCAAAGCTTCTAAATAGATACCTAAACCAGTACATGCAATTAATCACGCTTAACCACGCTTATCGTAAATCTGCCATCTGCATTGCCTGTTAGATATTTTGGGGTACATTTCCACCCCGCCATTGTTTCTACGCAATTTGATTTATTATGTTATAATTTGGTAATAATAATGAAGTATAGCTTGAAATATATTTTAAGGGGAGGTCGAATAAACAGAAAATTTATTTAGTACTGAATTAAGGAGAAAGGGGCGAAATGTTCAATTAATTTATAAGGGTTTTGAATCTAGTAGTCGTAAACTGAGTTACGGATGGTCCCTTGTTGGTATTGTACGGGGCAACTAGTTTGTGTGAGCTTACAGCACGATCTGCTATCGCCAAGCCATCTGCCAAGCATACTTTCCAAATAATTAGGACTATAAACAAGAAGAAGTGTCTTCTGTCTTTATTAAAAATTGCTTAAGATTTTGTGTTTTTTTTGGCCTCCTTTACTCTTTCACGCGCTGTCTACATCTCTCTATCTATTGTCCTATCGCGGGTATGCTGGAAAAGATTTCTTATGAAATAAGCATCACCTTTGTACCTATTTTTCTGTTCTCTTTTTTCTCGTATTATATGTGTGTACATAAATGGTAAAATAAATAAATAAATAAAATAGTTCTGACTGATCAGAGAATTATTAGTAATCCAGACCGGATTTGGGCCACGGCGGCCCATCTCAACGTAGACTAGCCTTCGGCGCGAGACACATATATTGCACGAGTTTAGTTTGTGCGCAGACACAGGTGAAAGAACGAAAATACATTTATTTAGCACAGACTGTAAGACGCTCAGTACACCTGAGACATACATCAGATAAAAAACAAATAAAAATCAAATAACAAAGTGTAAAGTCCGATGTAAGAAATTAAACTGGAAAGTGTGCCTCACGGCTGCGCCAAAAAGGCCCAGTTCAGCAAAAATGCCAGACAACTGGTGCCTGACGCTAGTTTTCAACTGGACCAGATGTGTGAGGTAAATCAGTTTTATACTGGAACGTGACTTGTGTATGCATACTTAAATAAATAAAATAAATTGGTGCACAAGGTAAGGTGCACTCCCTCTTCGCTCACTCTCATCCAGCAGATAGGTAGGTATACCACCATTTCAAAATCATCATTTTAGCCCGGAATCACTTTGTCATCTCCTACGATTCCATGGTTCTGCTCAGCCCCTCTGTCACGGCCATGCAAAAACTGATTAGAATATGTGAGGTATATGCGGATAAGCACGGCCTTAAGTATAATGTTAAAAAGAGTCAAAAAATGTGTTTTCGATACGACAACAGTGCACTGCGTGTACCTGACATATTTCTATGTAACGCTAAACTCGAATCAGTTAAACATGTCACTTACTTGGGCCACCTATTGACCGAGAAACTTAAAGATGATGAGGACATAGAAAGACAAAGACGTTCCCTCGCTGCTAAGAGTAATATGCTGTCAAGACGATTTGCGAAATGCTCTGACCAAGTGAAAATAACCCTGTTCAACGCATACTGCCGGAACCTATACACCTGTGCCTTATGGTACAAGTACACGCAGCGTGCTTACAACACGCTGCGAGTTCAATATAACAACGCATTCAGATGCATACTGAGGCTGCCTTGGAGGTGTAGTGCGTCCGGCATGTTTGCCGAGAACAGGGTAGATGACTTTTACGCAGTCATGAGAAAGGCACGGGCCTCCTTTATGAGCCGAATACATGAGTCTGACAATGGAATATTGAAGGCCATATACGAGGTAAATTACTTCTTCGTATATGGCAATTAATATTCCAGCTACAATACTGATTATGTAATTTTAATAATGTAATTGTAACTTATGTAATAATGTATTTTAATTTTAATTGTAATAATGTAATGTAATGTATTGTAATGTAATTTTTATTCTATTTTAGTTTTCATCATTTATTGTAATAATTCAATGTAGTATAATTATGGGTACTTATGCCTGAAATAAAATAAATAATAATAATAATTATCTCTGCTCTCAAACCGGTGAAAGAAAACATCTTGAGGAAACTGTCATGTCCTAGAACCAAAAGTTTCCAGACATGTGACATCTACCAAGCCGCACTGGGCCGGCGTGGTGGATTACGGCCCACACCCTCTCGCAGAGAGGAGGCCTGTGTCCCTGCAGTGGGAAAATTATAGCCTGATTATTCTATGTTTTTGCACATCGGAGGTAGGATATTTCGAATAAAAAAGCCTAAAATAGTAACTCAACCTTCTTTCCCTTCTTGTCCAAACATCATTCATTAGCCGTCTTACTTTAAAAAGAAAACATCAAAAAAGCGTGGGGTGCTTTTATCATATACTAACTCTACGTTTACAAATAACTACTAATTATATTTTTACAACAATCAGTATCACTATCACAGTATACCATTATTATTATCATTACCTACGCTTTTTTACAATGACTTTAATTTTCTTTTCATAACTTCATTTTTATTTTAGAATTTTTGAAAATTATTGAAACATATTGAGTTAGTATACTTTTTATAAAAGTTGAATAAAATGTGTGAGTTTTTTTTTCTGATTTTTAGTTCTATTTGCTATTAAAGCGTGTTTTTTTAAACTATATTTTATTTTTTTCAACTTTTTTAATCAAAATATTGTATTTTAGTCGGTCGATGATAAGTCTACGACGCTTAAAGTATATCTGATCGCTTAAAGTGGGGCAAAATCGAGCCCAAATGAGTCAGTTACATACACACAAATATACAGGTGAAACTAATAAAAGCGTGTTTAAAAGAAAATATCAGAGACGTTCTGAGATTTATTGACAGTTTGTAAACGTCAAGTTTTATGAATAGGAGGATAGCTATGGGGGATAGACTATCATCCCGGGCTGTTTATCATTCGACTGAAGCTATAAGTCTTTGTAGATAAGAAAAGGGATGTTTTCGTTGTATCGGAGATGGTAACAATTTGTCACTTTGTGGGTGGACGGAGTTGGAAAAATATTTGAGGAAAAAGATGTTCTTCAGTTTCTTTATAACTTTGACGAGTTGGCACAGTGGCTGAGTGGTGGCGGCTTTTGGTTTACGTGTTCTGCATTCGATGACTTCATATATGAGGTATAGCAGAATAAACAGAAGTTCTGAAAGTATATTGTTTATAATTTTCTACTAAATCGTTTTCAGTAAATTTGAATACTTAAAAAAAAATATATGAATTTTATTATAATTTTAAATGCATATAGTAATATTTTCAACACGATGTTCTTTAAAGCTTTAAAGTAAGCTTTAAAAAAAAAAGTTTTGATCATTGTATTATGCTTTTAACTTGGTACTCTAATTGGTGTGTATGAGGTCTTGCGTTAAGTATGTGACATATTGTATAACGCAAACCGATTTTGAACCGCTCCCGCCACAATACGCTCATCCAATAAGGGCGCAGATTCTAGAATGTTCTAGAAGCCCTGTGAAGAACAGACGACGCTCACTCTTCTTTTGACATTAGCCGTCTGACGTCCGTCAACTGGGCTGCGCACTGAAAAGGGATAGTTTGTTATACAATTTATAACACATTTGCTCGTAAAAGGTCTCTTACTGCACCAATTTCAATATCGTAATGTATCTCATTACGTACTCGTGCGTAATTGTAATGTAAAGCGCACGGTTTATCAAGATGCTTCGTCTAAAACGAACGGTACTTTTTTAAATCTTAGCAAAGAGTTCTCACAAATGTGTTATAAAACGTCGTATGACATACGTGCGGTTTGATAATTACAGCGTCTGCTTTCTTATAGCCCTCACCTACGGCTCAGGCTAGCAATACCGCCTCAGCTGTAATTTTCAACTTTCCGCACTTATATCATAATGTACTATTACGAAATTGTATCTTCGCCCCGAGCCCTATTGTTTTGATATAAACTGGAAATAAAGCACTTACTTACTTTATATGTGTGTATTTTAAAACTTATAGTTATTAATCATGAGGGTGTGGGTGTTGCGTGTACGAATTTTGTTTGTTACGATACCGACGATTTTTACCGTACCCACGATACAAGGAAAATTTCTATCTGAAAGAGCTCTTTTGCATAAAGAATTTTGACAAAGCAGTCAGACTAAGCTTTGTTCTCAAATGATTAATATTTTAGTCCGGAAAATAATGTTGATTGTTGGATCTTTTTGCCAACCCGCACTGGGCCCGCGTGGTAGATTACAGCCCACCCCCTATCGAAGAGAGGAAGTCCGTGGCCCAGCTGACATGTGGGAACATGTTAGGTTGATTATGAGTTGGGTCTTTTTAAAATAACGAAAGGTTAATAGCTCTTTATGCAACCATTAGTATCTATTATGACATAAATACAAATGGTTCTTAAAAATGTACTTTTTTGCACAAAATTCTCCTTTGGCACAGACAAAACAGAGTTCAATTTTAAGTTTTGCGTGGATTATTTTGAATGTCAACGAATGTATGTTATTACATAAGGTTGTCATAAATAATAGACTTATGTATATGTAATATACATAAGTCTATTATTTAACTCAAATATAGTATATGTATATATAATATATTTAAGTTAAATAATAGAAAAATATTGAAATAATTTCATGTATTATAAACATAAACCTTCTGTAATAAATTCTCTAAATGATGGTGAAAACTGCACAAAAATACGTTGCGTAGTTAAAAAGAATCGCGGTCACACAGAAAAACACGAAAAGCGACTTCAATGTATAATACGTACAAAGCCTCCTCTCTTCGAGAAGGAGTGGGCTGTAATTCAGTACGTGGGCCCAGTGCGGGTTGTTAAATGTCACATGTCTTCGAATTTTTGGTTCTAGGACATGCCGGTTTCCTCACGATGTTTTGCTTCACCGTTTTGAGAGCAGTGGTGATGAAATTATTTACACAAAGTAAAGTGTGACCTTGAACTCGTAAGTCGGGCCGTCACCACTGCTCCACCAATTTTATTTTATTGAATGTTCGTAGGCTCTACGTCTACGTTAAATACAAGCTAATAATGTAAAGTTACTGTAATAATTAGTGGAACATAACACCTTCCGGGCCGCTCCGTATTTTACATTAATGTTGTGTGTGGATTATAAATTATCCTAATTACAAAATACGCGTGGGAAATGCTTTCACGTTTAGTTAGCAGTGAATATATTGGAAAATAAGTTTTATAAAAAGGTTTTTCTGTGTAACTGGATGGAAAAGAAATATAATAAGAAAAGTGCTATTAGACACATTCTTAGTAAAGACAATTTAATAGTTTAGGTTTTAATTAAGTTATTTATTAGTCTATTTATAAGGCTAGATGATATAACATTATTTTTAGTATACTGCAAACCTGAATATAGTACGTTCAGAATAAGTAGCTGAATCGATGCTAATAGTTTTACAACATATTATATTTTGTCCCAAAAATATTTAAAAATGGTAACAAGTTGGACACCGAGCGACACTAAGTACATATCCGCAATCATATGCGCACAACACAGGTCACAGCCGGTCGGCCGGCGGCGCGTATTAAGTGGTAACCAACTTTTTGTACGGACAATCAGGTAACATAACAAGCTCATAACTTCGTGATTTTTCATGATACAGTTTTGAAATTTTGTACATAAATTCTTTACATAAAAATAATACTAAAAATAATGTTGTATATAAGATTAGGGTCCATCCTATTGTTGAACCCTAGGAGAACAGAAAAAAAAATCCGTGTTTCTTTTCTGGTCTAGACTCTATATAACTGGCAAGAGATAACTTGAGACTTCGCCCGGATGACGTAAGCGCGCAATACTGAGGCGTCGATGGCGAGGGCGGTAACCGATCGGGTCTCAAGTTTACTCTTGCGGGATATACGTTTCAGAAAGAGAAATTGTTTGCATCTCTTCGCATTCAAATGATCTGTTTTGGTAAATAAGATAGTTTGCCTTTTTGGTCTAGTGGACACAAGTGCTACTGATGCCGTCCTTGGTCGGATTCCCGGGTCGGGTAAAGTGATATTGTTTTTCCATCTAGAATTCCTCAGTAGCAGCCCCAAGTCTGGATTTGTGCTCGGTTGATAGCAATGGGGTCGCCCCCTGTTACATGGGACTTACACATAAATGACGAAATGTGAGTGTACCATAGTTAGGCTGCGTTTCCACCAGAAATGAGAGAGGATGCGTAGCGAAAGAAGTGCGTAAAACTAACCAATAACAACACTAGCTTAGCTCAAGGTACGAAAATGAAGCGATGTTATTCGTTAGTTTCACACACATCCCTCTCTACGCATCCTCGCTCATTTTTGGTGGAAATGCGGCCTTAGACCACTGCTTTAGGCTGCCTTTCCACCAGGGATGTGCGGGGATGCGTAGCGAGGGATGTGTTTGTAAAGAACCAATATAATCACTTCATTTACCTAGCCTCGCTCGGCGCAGTTCTAGTGGAAACGGCGCGGTGGAGAGAGGTTTTTGTACGTTCAAAACAAGGGAAGGATTTGTGCTAGGGATGTGTTGCGAGGGATGTGTGCGAGAGATCTGTGTTAGGGACGGACGCGAGCGAAAAAATATTAGTCACTAGACGATGTTTGCCACAGGTAGATTTATAGTGTACAGAAAACATGGATAAATGGAAAAAACACTGTTATATTTATCAATTTGCGATGAAGAAATGTAGGCAGAAGATATACGATAGAATTGATTACACATCCTCAGGCCACACATTTGCACACTGTTTCGAGCTTAGCAACGCATCCTCGATCGCGTGCTTACTGCGCGCTGTCTCTAAGTCGCCAGTGACATTATGAAAACGTGCAAGTCCTAGGCGTCTTCAATCACAAATGCCATATAACAGTTGTGTTCGCGGTAAACAGCAAGCTTGTACCTCGCGGCGGCGCGCGGACTGTAAGCTTGCACCTCGCGACTGGCGTGCGGAATGTGAACTTACACCTCGCGGCCGGTGCGCGGACTGCGAACTTGCACCTCGCGGCCGGCGCACGGACTGCGAGCTTGCACCTCGCGGCCAGCGCGCAGACTGCGAGCTTGCACCTCGCGGACGACGCGCGGACTGCGAGCTTGCACCTCGCGGCCAACGCGTGGACTGCGAGCTTGCACCTCGCGAACGACGCGTAGTTAGCGCGCTGGCGGCTAGCCGTAGCCTGAATTTAAGGCGACGGCGTGCTGCACCTGTGCAGTTGCGGTGCCGGTATAATGTGCCATGACCTTAAAGTTCCAAAAACATTATAAGTTGATATCAACAATGTTCAGCGTCTGTCTCAACATTCGTTAACCAACTTGTAAAGTTCTCCATAATTCTCTAGGGAAATATGACATTCTAACTTCCCAGCCTAGATTAAAACCATGTAACCCAGCTAAAGTTATAAGCTAAAAACTACGACAAAATTAGTCTTTAGCCGCAAATAGTTTTGTGATTAAGGAATGATAGTGATCCAGGATTTCACGCGCCAATATACCCAATCAAAGGGCGCAGATGTAATCAAAGTTGGCCCAATTATTCGCTTTGAAGGTGGTTTGACGATACAAGTTGGACTGTTTTGGTGACATATTGATTGGTACTGGGTGTTGGTAAGCAAATGTTTGATACATGCTCATTTCAGACAAAGGAAATGTAAAATGTCGATGTAGTTTTCAATGAAAGAGTGATAAACTTGTAATAAACAAGTTCTTTCTCTTTCCTAAAATTACGAGAATTGCTCTTCCGATAACTCCTCGAAATATCCATACTATAAAAACCACATCCATTATCAACATTTCAGTTGGAATGTCCCCGACCCAAACGCTCACTCACATTGATCCGACGCCATTTTTATTCGCTATTGTTTTCCGAAACATATCGTGTATCGTGTTACACGACATGTGACATTATTGTTATGAATACTTGAACACGTCTCGCTGGGAATTTCGGCCTATCAAAATGACATAATTGTATCAAATATTTTATTGAAATGGGGGTAAGGGAAATTGCGAAGTTCAGTTGTTTTTTTTTTTTTGTTTGTTTTTGTTTTTCTGATATGTTTTGTTTGTAGCACGTTGATGCCTTTAACCAGTTAATCTTTAACTAACAATAAAGCTGAAGAGTTTGTTTGTTGATTTGAACTCACTAATATCTGAAAATAACTTTCGGATTAGAAAAAATATTTTTGCATCTCATAGCCCATTTTTCGAGGAAGACTTTGATTTGGCAGTTAACTTCACGCCATGACCTTTAGGAGCCGAGCAAAAAGAACAAGTCAGGAAGAACGTTAATCGAAAACAAAGTGACAGCGCGGGCAGATGATGTGATGTGACAAGGTGGCTCGGGGTACAGACGCCAGCACATCAAGCTACTACAATCTGTCCAATTTCTTTATTAGATTTTCAACTTTATCGCCAAAGCTTAAGGCTCAAAGTTGATTGGAAAAATTTGACAGTTTCGGGTAGCAAGTACAAGAAATTTTACGCTTATGAATTCGAGGGCAGGAGGTAGTGTTTTATATTTTTTCACGACGTATTCATTGTATTAATTGTCAATTATGGAATATCTCATTAGACAGGATAATTTTAGACGTAGTTGTTTAATACGGCACGGCACGGTTGGCGCAGTGGTTAAGCGATTGACTGCTGCGCTGCGTGACGCGGGTTCGATTCCCGCACGGAACAAATATTTGTATGGCCTACAAGTAGTTTTTCCGGGTCTGGCTGTTTGTGTACATGAGTTTAAAGGTTTGTAAACGCACCCACAATGCAGGAGAAATTCCTAGTGCGTGGCAACGTTTAAAAAAAAAAACTGGCATGAGTTACCATCAAAACAATATTTAAAAGAGCAATACATAATTTGCCATTCATTAAACTACTAATGATACTAACTCAAATCAAATCAAATAAAAAATCATTTATTCAAACTAGGCTGAGAATCAGCACTTTTCGAACGTCAAAATTACAAAAGACAGTCCTCCAAAACGCCCGCCCTTCACCACTTCCCAGTGCTTTCGCTGGGGTGAAGAGGTGGCGCAACAAACTCCCCAGCAGCACAGCTGTCTGTAACTGTACTAATGGCTACTAGACATACACTCGTGTATGTCTAGTAGCCATTAGTACACGAGCATATACGAGCATACACGATTATACACGAGCATATACGAGCTGTAGGTCGTAGGTTATAACCCAGGCAGGTGTTTTACTTTGTATAAATAATTTGATCACCACTGCTCTCAAAACGGTGAAGGAAAACATCGTGAGGCATGTTCTAGAACCAAACATTCGAAGACATGATACATCTACCAACGCACACTGGGCCCGCGTGGTGGATTACGGCCCACTCCCTCTCACAGAAAGGAGGCCTGTGTCCCAGCAGTGGGAACATTATAGGCTGATGATTATAATAAATTAATAAATAAAAATAAATAAATAAAATAAAATTTGTTTATTTCAGGCTAATTAATGTCCATATTTTGTTAGTAACAACTTAATTATCTTAAGACTAAGTTAGTAGCAGTTATGGATTTAATATTGAAAATAATTAAAATAAAATAGTAACTTGACCAAAATAATTTAAATTTAAATATCATCTGCCTAACCTTTTCTAATGCAAATACATAATAAATTAAATTGAATTACAACAAGTTATGTCAAGTTATATTAATAATAATTATGTCAAGTTTTAATTATTTTATTTTTATTTTATTTATTAAGGGATAATAAACAACTACAACATGTATAGTACATAAGATTAACAAATTAAAGGTAGTAATGTTGCAGTCCACTGCATTATCCACAGATAAAACATATTTAGAGATCAGTGATTACCACTAGAAGGGCATTACTAAAGAATTAAAGCATACATTTGGAAATAAATAATTAAATTTAGCTTGTTATCGTTACAGAACCAAATCAGTTCAGAGATAATTTCATTAACTTAAACATTGCAACAAAGAAATAATAATAATAATAAGATTACAATTAAGATAGTTTTTTTATAATATGAGATTTAAATTTATTTTTCGAGCATGCAAA
The DNA here is from genome assembly GCA_949629135.1 of Eremobia ochroleuca. Classification (NCBI taxonomy): domain Eukaryota; kingdom Metazoa; phylum Arthropoda; class Insecta; order Lepidoptera; family Noctuidae; genus Eremobia; species Eremobia ochroleuca. Next base: position 18,542,266 of record OX451385.1, read on the forward strand.
TATATCAGTATCAATGAAATTTGAATTATAGGATTCCAACATTCTATGAATAGGGCAGCGTAAGCCAGAGTTCGTACGACAAGAATTTAGCGCAAACAGAGTACGTGCACGAACCTGACGCACATGAACCGTTCGGGGGACAGAATAACACAGTTTACTCGTAAGATCAATGGCATCAAAATTATTGTGCACAATATCATGAAGCACATTGGCCTCTAGATATTTGCGCCGGTTCTCCAAGCTGAGAAGCTTGTACTTATCAAGGAGTTGGGAGTATGACAGAATAGTCTTAGTCCCATGACATCTGTAGTACATAGCACGGAGGTACTTGTGCTGGACCCTTTCTATTTCAACTACGTACTTATGGTACAAGGGGTTCCAAATAGGGACCGCATATTCTAACTGAGAGCGAATGAGCGTCTTATACAGATAGAGGTAGGTTGAGGTACGCTTAAATTCTGTTGAGGATCTCATCACAAAACCATACATTTTAAAAGCACTATTGACTATGGCTTCGATATGCTGGTTTAAGGACAGTTTACCATCAAAGAGAACGCCTAGATCCTTCCCTATAGAGGTATTATTTAAGGGGATACAGTTAAGGTGGTAATTGTAATTGAGGATGAAATTATTCTTAGTAAAGTGTATGTAGTTACACTTGGGGATGCTGAGATGTAGCTTATTGTTAATACAGTAGGCAGTTAGTCTGTCTAGGTCCTCCTGAAATGACTGGCAGTCGTCCATAGTACGTATCGTTTGAAACGCCTTCAAGTCGTCAGCGTACATCAAGAATTTGGAATTTTTAAAACATTTTTTAATATCGTTGATATAAATAATGAATAATAGCGGTCCCAGAATAGAGCCCTGCGGGACTCCGGAAGTGATATTAACAGAGACAGACTGGTAACCATTAAGTACAACCCTTTGTGACCGGTTTTTGAGGTACGACACAAACCACCGCAATAAATTCCCACGAATTCCATTGTAGGCAATTTTGTTCAAGAGGATTTCATGATCGACCTTGTCAAAAGCTTTTTTGAAATCAGTGTAGACCGCATCTATTTGTAAACGCCTATCAACATTTTCAAAAAGGTAATTTGCAAATATTAACAGGTTAGATGTCGTAGACCGGCGCTTAACAAATCCATGTTGTTCAGAAATGATAATATTATGCAGAAGAGGATAAATCTCGTTGTGAACAAGTCTTTCAAAAAGTTTTGACAAGGTCGGCAGAATCGAGATGGGTCTATAGTGTTCAACGTCATGCTTTGAGCCACTCTTATGCACTGGGGTAATGTTAGCTCGCTTCCACACCACCGGGAACACACCCTCACGCAGACATCTATTAAAAAGGATATAGATAGGCTCACAAATAATATCAGCAGTAGCCTTAAAGAAGGCCGCCGGAAGTCCGTCAGGTCCTGCCCCTTTAGAGGGATCCAACCTTTTCAACTCGCTAAGTATTTTTGGTTTTTCGATATGCAAATTACTTATTAAGATACCATTCTCTGCATACTGCTGCGGTGGATCCCACGCGGTGAGCGTTGGTGATACGGGCTCAAATACGGACAAGAAAAAGTCAGAAAACATATTGCAGACAACTTCAGGATCATTAGATTTGACATTCTGGTATTGCATCTTAGACGGAATGGCTGACTTACTTTTACGGTTAGAAATATAGGACCAAAAATGCTTTATGTTACTAGAAAGACTATCTTCAACCGAGTTAATATAACTGGAATAGCAGGTTTTACACATATGTTTGAAGATAGACCTATATTCGGAGAAGTTATTATAGTCTTTGACGTTGCTGTATTTTTTCCACTTTGTCCAAAGACGTTGCTTCCTTTTAAATATTTTAATTAATTGTGGCGTAAACCAGATTGGGAAGTCAAGCGATCTAGTCCTTGCAGGGGGGACTAGTGGACTAATTATGTCACTCAACATACTATAGAAGGCCTCTACGGCCTCTTCAGATGATAGATTGTCGAACAGTGCGGACCAATCGACCTCATCCATACGTTGGATAATGAGATCGTAATTAGCTTTACGGAAATTATATTTATTAATCGATTTTCTCTTCATACTTTGTGTAGATAGGCTAATAGGTGCAGTTATAACAAAAGGGGGGTGATGGGGGTCGACTGGTAATAATGGATCTTTAGGGTGGCCCACCGAACAACAAGTGTTCGTGATGAACAGATCCAAGGTATTTCCTCCACTATTAGGCGTGCTGTTATATTGGTGAGCATCTAGCGAAGACATGAGACGCGTCAGTTCCGAGCATATAGGGTATGTGCAAACACAGGCCACACAGGCATCATTTCCTGCCGTCTTCACGCTCCACGTAACATTAGGAAGATTATAATCACCGACGATGAAAACATTCATGACGTTAGGTGCATTTAAAGTGTCCTGTAGCAAGTCAAAATGAGATGTGTATACATCTGAGCTGGTCCCCGGCGGGATGTACACTGCACTAATGACATGTATCTTATGTTTGTCGTTTTTGCTAGGTAGTGCAACCATGAGTTGTTCAATTAACGGCGAGGGCTTACAATGTGGGCTACTAAAAATATCAAGTGAGGCCGATTGAAGTTCACGCAGTATTGCAATGAGCACCCCACCACCATCCCGCTTCCCTGTAGCGGTACGATCCCGATCACAGCGGAATACAACGTAACGAGGGTCAATAAACTCGCTATTCGCTATTTCTGGTATCAGCCAAGTCTCTGTCAGTACTATGATGTCATAAGAAGATGACAAGATATTCACGAGCAACGAGTATAGCTTAGTTCTAATTCCCCTACAGTTCTGGTAATAAATTAACAAATTATCAGTGCTATCCATTGTCAAAAAGTATTGCAACAAATTTATATAGGCCTCGCATTCTTCTGTACAACTTATTACATTGTGGAATCCTTTGAATTCTCACAGTACATTGATTGATATAAATTAAAATGATAAAATTAAAATTAAAAGTTATATATAGTTTTCAGGTACATAGTATTATATGAGGTCGATTAAAATTTAAAACTCTATAAAATTTACATTTCATAATAATAGGATTTGATTTTATAAATATTGTATAAATTAATTTAAATTGTATATAAAGTAGATTTGGATTGATTAAAATAGTATTAAGTTTCATGGCATTCATAATTATGTATAAATAGGTAACGCAACAGAACAAAACATTAAGAATGTAACTATAAAAACAATCTAGAATATTAATACCTATGTGAGTTAGGCATTTATTCGACAGATTTGGATCGAATTTTATCAAGGTCTCTTTCTCCACGTATAGCAAACGAGGGTTCACCTTCACGCTCTCGGATAAGTATTGTAGCATTTCTAATCCACACATATTTGTAGTGGTGGCTTTTAGCGACATCCCGGGCTTTACGAAATAACTGTTTCTTCTTCAGGGTTAAATGTTCATTAAGGTAAATAGAAGATGACGTTCCAGTTATACCAATTTGTTCTGTCTTGAGCGACGATGCCTTACGGAAGGCACTAAGTAGGTTATCCCTGTGTATGCATGACGTGAATCTGACGATGATATTTTTTGGTCTGGTGTTCTGTTGGTGCGCATGTGGCACTCTATGAACGGCGACGATATTCTGCTGTGTCACTGGGGAGTTAAGTGCAAGACCGATTGCTTCGATGAGGGCTGGTAGGTTTTCATTGCGCCTTTCGGGCAAATTACCTATTTCAACATTGCATTGACGAGCCTGTTGTTCCAAAGTATCAATTTTCGTCTCAAGAGAATTGACTATCAGCTCCACATCAGCAGACTTAGTACCATTTAGTTCGTTGGAACGCTTCTCAAGGATGTCGCAGTGCTGCGTCAAATCCTGAGTAGTTGCTTGAAGGCTTGCCACTTCATTGCGCAGGTCAGTCATGATAAATGATAAATGATAAATGATTTATTTTCTGTAAGTAGGTTTGTACAAACACTTTTACATGTCAATGAGTCACATTCTGCTTCAAAAGGGACTGCTCGGTACGCAGTGAAATAATTTCCTTTTGTATATTAGTATTATCACTGGCTAAGAGGGTGAGTCGAAACACAATCATAATAAAAACTGATGACAAACACAATGTATTATTTAGAAACATACTGAACCCATATTCTCAAGCATCTGTAACTAATAACCCAAAAAAACGAAACTGCCACCTTGTGTCAAAGATAAAAGCCAAGTTTCCGCTCGAAATGACTTAAATGTGAACCTGTCAATTTATAAGTCTGTTCCGCTCCATATCCAACGATGTTATCAAGACTTTCTAGACAATAAACTCGGACCGCTTGTCTTTGGTTGCCATGGTTACGAGTTAACAGACTAGGGGGCGGAAATCCGACCAGCAATGGCGCGAAATGGCTCTAATCGCCTCGTAGCCCACAGTCTAAAAGCGTAGTGATGTAGGAGATTGCTACGTGATCTTTCGTAAAGTATCTACAAAGTTGGATGTATAATAAATGCCTATAATCTACACAGTGCGGGTATCGTTATGAGATTATAGCCTTCTCGCTCTCGAAGATAGGAGGCCTGTTTTCCACTAGTGGGAACATTATATGCTGATTATGGTTACGTTTATATATCTTGGACATTACTGACGTCGGTGAAGGAATACATCGTCAGGAAAACAGCCGCTCGATTCTGTAAAAATCTCACCATGAAAACTTGCGTCGAGTGAGTTGTCAGTGTCATCCCACTGATGCTAGGGATTGACCAAGCATACATTTACAATCATAATCGAGATTTTAATAATATTTTTTTTATACTAAATCTATTGATCACTTTATTAATTTCAAAGCTAGTGTTTTACACGATATTTCGTGAATCAGGTAAAGTGATCACGCCACACAAACTACGTGGGATTAAATTCTGTGGTCCGTCAGCCAGGCACCCACAAATGAGTAAGGTTTTGGCAGCTAAAATACTAGCTTTTAAATTATGTAAAATGTTCAATAGAATTAGCATAAAAATATTAGGTATTAAAATCTCGATTATGATTTTTAATGCTTGCTTGGTCAATCCCTAGTATCGGGTGGGATGACACTTACAGCTCACTCCACGCTCACTTCACTTAAGTTTTCACGGCGAGATTGTTACAGAATCGCACTGCTTGACTTACAGTCTGTTAATATATGTAAATCTGAAATCGCCAACCCAATAAATATATGATCATGTCTTCTCTATGCAAGAAAAGGTCTTTGTCCTGATGTGGGACAATAATTGGCTTGTATTATTATTTTTATATTTAGAGTAGGTACTAAATTAATTTTTTTGCAGAACTGGTAATATTAACACACTTAATGTTATGTGGGTTTAAAATTAAAATAATACAAATGAATGTGTATGAAGCTTTATTCGGGGAGTTCATTGAAATAATTATGGTTTAATTTACGGTTCACTAACCATGCAGTGATTTTAATAATAGTAATTAAATTATTTGAATACAATGAAGCATTGTGTATAAATCATTTAATGAGCTGTGATGCTAATTACCAGTTTTGTAGAATAATAAAAAATACGAGTAGCTTAACCTGATCGATCAACCTGTGTGGCTGTCATTATTTAGCTGTGGGCCCCTCTTGTTGTTATCCCCTCTGAATGTTAGTTGATTCCCCTCTGAATGTTAATAATTATAACATAATACCAAAACAAATATTTGTATGACCTACAAGTAGTTGTTCCGGGTCTGGCTGTTTGTGTACATGTGAGTTTAAATGTTTGTAAACGCACCCATAATACAGGAGAAATTCCTAGTGTGGGCAAAGTTTTATAAAAAAAAAAATACATAAACAGTTATGATGAAGAGGAAAGATAGTGTTCTTTTACTCTTCTTTTAAAAACTGCAATGGTAAACCAGTAAGTTTCCGAGTCCGCGCATCACTCACTGGTCAGTTTCCCTCAGTCGTCAGTTTCCCTCAGTCGTCAGTTTCCCTCAGTCGTCAGTTTATTTCAATCACCAGTTTCGTTGATTAATCAGTTTCACTGTTTGGTTAGTTTTGCAACAAGTTTTCGGTGTCGCTAGTTTTCTGTTTAGTCCCTTTCGCCAATTAATGTGGATTTCGTATTCGTCATTCATTACTGAATCTATAACTTGGAAGCCTGACTTTCTTTCATTGGCTAACTCCTCCAGGTTTCTCGTAAGGTTCTCCAAAACATCGTAGGTTTATAAAGGAAACGCCACACACAACACGGAACTTCTCAGGACTTTTCACGTCTTCTTTTTAACTTTAAGTTTTGTTAAAAGTTTTGACCGCCAGATTTCAAAGTAAAGTATAGAAAAACAGATTCAGTATTATGTGTCTTAGATATTTAAATGGAACATGTAATAGATTGAGTATCATGAACCCAAAACACGATAAAAAATCTTTAAGTAATGTTCTATCCAAACACTTTTGTATTCGAATTGATTTAATTTTGGAATCCCAACGTAATCAATCACTGGCGGTCAAAAGTCCATCCTCTAGAAAGGCATGATCATACTAACATGACGTTACTTTGCAGACAAATAGCGGTAGTCGCGTAGGCAGAATGCCGCGCGCCGGCGCACTTTTGCTGGCGATAGCGGCTGTCCTACTCGCCGCTGAGTGGGCCCATGCTTCATACATCGATCCTGGTAAATATACAAACCTCAAGTAGGACATTCATGATCAAATTTGAATGACGTAAATCAACCGGCCAAAACAAATGGCGGGACTCATCTCATTGTAATCAATATAATTATATTATAAAATAAAAGTGTACAATATGCCGCTAAAACTCAGAAATCCCGGTACGATCCAGGGAGTTATATGGTGTGGTAACCCTCTATCTCCTGTCCATAAGGAAGGTTCCCATTTTTACCTGAAGGGCATGCTTTTGAAGATGGCCTGGAATTTTCACCCTCTAGAAATATTTAGAACAGTCCAGAACATTCGAGAGTATTCGAGAGCATTCCACAACATTCCAAAACATTCTGGGATGTTTTGGAATGTTTCTGAGCAAAGCCGGGTACCCCACCTAGTAAAGTATAAATTAGAAAGATTGCCACAAACTCACTTTTTTAAACCTCGCGGTAATAATTATATTGCTCATATACACTAGCGATACGTTGCCAACGGTAGAGGTAACTGCAGCCATCGACTCGTCTGCTATTGGAATACAACCGTTAGTGGATTGCAAAGACGTCCCGCCTTTGGTTTTGGCCGGTATGATTTTACGTCATTCTTCGATCCTGAATGTCTTGCTTTATACGAATTTAGTTTATTTAGAAGCATAATCAGCCTATAATTTTTGGGCGTAAACATGACATCAAGCTTAAGAAAGAGAGAGTCCGAAGTGAGACTCCCCCGGACTCTCTTTTTCCGAGAGTCTAATCCAACCGGTATGAATGCATACCTACTGGTTAAACTCACGATGCTCAAAAAAGCTGAACTTTTACTAAAATTGGATTTGCTCAATTTTTGGGCCGGGTACTGTGCTTGTTGCTATTAGATAGGTATGTATATATAAAATAAATAAAGAAAGAATAAAGTTTATTGTACATGGACATGAAGAGAAAACGTGTGATGGATTCTATATCAAAAGTCCATTTTTAACGCGGCTTGCGGTAGACTGCTAAAAGCCGTCATGTAATGAAAAAGCGTTATACTTAACCCCTCCATACGAATTTATCTCTCTCTCTCTCTCTCTCTCTGTGTCTTCGTATTTTTAATTCATAAGTTTTGCCCTAAATTATAATTCATAAAGTTAAAAATCCAATTTTATTACAAGCTTTTTTTTAATCCACATAAGACAATAAAATCTTTTATTCTTATAAAAGAACCTGTTCCGTAATTAACCATCGAGGAAAAACAAAAAGGTAATGTAAATATCTATGTTCAGAAGAAAAATCTTCTTTATTTAAATTACGGACTTGAAAATCACCCACTTTTATATTTCTGACCAAGTTGCAAAAACACTTGGAGGCAGTATGAAAAGAATTTACGGAAAATATAATTGAAATGAAAATAAAAACTCAATTATCTTTTTGAATGGAAAACATGATTAAAGGAATCCAGAGTGAAGACAGTTTTTCGTCGCAAGGACTATTGTATGACAAAATATTCCGGAATGAAGTAGCACGTTTTGGCCGTCATTAGCAACATAATTATTTTAAGTCGATAATCAAGAACCGAATGACAAAACAAATTGTAATAGAGAACATATTCATCACTTAACCAGAAATAATTAACTTTTTGGTTTCGAAATATAAAATTTACATAATATAATTATAACCTAACAGACTTTCAATATGTACATTTCATTAAAAGCGTCTAACGGGCCTCTGCAAGTTGGCTTCGGCCCGTCGTACGCCTTCCAAAAGTCCGGAACCCCAGGGTCCGAGATATGTCAAACACACTTTAAATAATAATGATAAGTAAATGTACAGACGCCAGCACATCAAGCTACTACAATCTGTCAAATTTCTTTAATAGATTTTCAACTTTACCGCTAAAGCATAAGGTTTAAAGTTGATTGGGATAAAAATTACAGTTTCGGGTAGCTTGATGTCTGTACATTAAAAAAGAGAGAAAAGAATCATAGGGCATCAAAAAATTCGTCCGCATCGCTGTCAACAGGAAAAGTGCCCATATGGCTAGGAGCATTGCAGTTAAACATACGAGTATTTGATTTCAAAATACTATTGTAATGCCTTGTAGTTTTTTTTTAAATAAAAATTGTTATTTTGGAACAAAAACAGTTTTGCAATCTTTGTAGAAACTGCAGTTCAAAATTGTTTTACTAAGGACTTAAGTGGCTACTAGAAACTCCAGTCTTCATGTTTTAGTTAAATGTTTCATGAAACAAAAACTATTAAAAAGCGTTTTGTCAACAGGAGACGACGACGTTGAAGTAAACCTGTCTGATTACGGAGAAGATCCCGCTGATCTGCAGCTGCTCCAGGATGTTGGAAAGTGAGTTTTAACACCTTTCAAATAGAGATCAAAATTGAATAGGTAGAAGCTTCAAGTCAAACAAGGTGAATCTTGGGAAATGTTAACAAAGCAAGACTTCGTGATCATCAAGTTTTAGTTATGAACTTAAGCTTAACTATAAGTAGAAATTGAAAATTTTCCAATCTATTAGGATTTGAACTAAATGGAACAGATAATTAAAAAAATTCTGAACATATTTCATGACTTGTGAGTGAAAAGAACGGAAATAGCTGCTTCTCAGCTATTTTTTATACTCCCAAATATATTAACTGAATCATGCATTATTTCATATTAAATAGATTTCTAGTAGCGCAGAAGTATCAAATAACCCAAAGCAAATAAGAAGTGAATGCATGCGCCACTGCATAGCATTATCACGGACACAAACTTAGGCTAGCGTTCACTGATGTGGTTTCAGACGATCGTCGCTGATCTACGTTTTCAGGCGCGCCTGTGTGAAGCGAGGAGGCAACTGCGACCACCGGCCTGGTGACTGCTGCCACTCCTCCTCCTGCAGGTGCAACCTCTGGGGCTCCAACTGCCGCTGCCAGCGCATGGGGCTCTTCCAAAAGTGGGGGTAGGCCTTCGCCCCACACTCCGACTCCCCTGAAGCGGCGACCAACTCCCACCAGCCGACTTGACCGCCGCTCCATCGGACGACAACATCTGCACTTTCAAACGGACCTGTTGCGTTTCTTTACCATATTTCATTTCTCTACGTTCCCCTCTCTAGTGCTACCTTCACTTATCGCTTAGAGATTCGAATTGAAAACAGGGACATAGATTTTAGTTCGGAAATATTTTTGGACCTTTTATGATATACAAAATTTATAAATGGTATTGTTTTTCTTGTTAGATTTCAGTCCCTTGGTTTGGTTCTCGTAGTTTTTCGTTATCTGATTCTCCGAGTGTCCGCTTACGTGGTTGGGCAATCACCCAGCCTTATTGCCCAATCAGTACGCCCCGACGTCAAGCTCGGCCAATCAGACCCCGGCAACTGTCTCTGGCGACGTGTCCACATGCGTTCCGTTTCGTTTGAAGTTTTAATTTGGACGAACCGACCCGTCGCCTCGCAGGCAGTTCAGCTATTCTATTACGATGTATGTATGTATGTAGAGTTAAGTAAGCTAATCGTAGATGAATAAAGCAGTAGCTGCTAAATTGATGGTAAACTTATGTCAATAGAAAGTAGCGATCACTACAAAATAGAGAAAAAAAATATATAAATGTACTTTTAAACTAAATGTTCTAGTCATATAAGAGAGTGTCGGTAATGGAAAACTTGGTGAAAGACGCTATTATAAGCCTTTATATATAACAACGCCATTTGTATTTGCGATTGGCATCTTAGATTTTTAAAATATCTATTATTAATGTGTCAATACACTATTCATATAATATTAATAAAACGAATCTTAATGTATTGTATGCGACTCTCGGACAGGAGTATATATGGTATTGCAGCCAAGTAGATTCTCTGTATGTATGTAGCTTCTTATGTATGTTCCTGATTGTGGAATATGGTAATTGTACTATTATTGGAATATGGAAATTGATAAAATATATTAATAAATGTTTATGGACGATATTAGTGTGGTTATTTATCTCCTAATTACAATATCCTTAGACTACGCACGCACTGACAGGTTGCGTGCTTAGCGCGTATAGCCTGACGAGTCACATTGCGTGTGGCGCAGTGAAACGAACGCTCTGGAATTTTCGCACCCGGTCACACTGCGAGTTCTGCGAGTCGCCTAGCGTGTATCGAACAGATGTTAAGTCAGTAGGCTCTAGCCGGTAACCAAGCCACCTGTCAGTGCACACGTAGCTTTACAGTTTCGAACTAGTTTCTCGTGATGATCACAATTTAAACAAACCGACACTAATTGACGATGGATAATCTTAGAAGACACATCTTTCTTGGAAGTAAAAAACAACATAAATTCACACTAAAGCCGTTAACGGTGACACAATCACCACCCGTGGAAAACACATAAGTAATCGCAGTGTGCATTGCAGTATTTCGACACGAATCCTCTGTGATTCTTGTCGAAATTCTGTGATTTACAATTGTAAAGAAAATGTTGGAGACATAAAAGCCTAGAAAGCACCCTACAGAGTCGTGACGCCAGCAAACGTGTGTCGAGAAGCAGAAACAGAATGCTTGAAACAAAAGAAACGTAAGTATGTAAGTATATACCCCTTTACACCACTTAAAATGAAGTTAGTACACCGAATACAATTTAAGTACAATATTGAACGAAGGATTTTACCAAAACGTACTAAGCTACTGATTTTCTCATTCATTATAAATAAAATATTCATTTAAGAGTCATAAATTAATCACCATTGGAAAATAGCTTACAAGGAAACCTCGCGAGGTTTCCCTCACCGATTTAGTTGCGGCTTTACTATAATAATCTACATGAAAAATGATGCGATACGTATTTTTTTTTTTGCTAACAAACGTTTTAAAGGGGTGAAAATCACCGTCAAAGTTCGTACCCCAAAATGATGGTTTGCAGTTTTCACATATACTCGCGAGGTGAGGGACACCTCGCGAGGTTTCCTTGTTAGTGATTGCAATTCAGGCAATAAGTATAGATACTCGTAGGTATAAGTATAATGTATTTGTTCAAAAATATACAACAATTTAATAGCATGGTGATATAATTTATGAGACTTGTTTCTATGAACAGATGTTGAACATCTGTGTCTGAACTAGATATAAAATATCTTTATTTCAGACTTAAGGGACACCTGATACCTGTTGCAGCGATACCTGTTGTAGGCGACACTTACAGCACTTACCAATAAAAATATTTAAAACACTTGCTTAACATGTGTATACTTTTACATTGTGTAAGCTATGGATAAGAATTACACACTCCCTTTACCAATAATGGGTATGTAAGCATTGTATGGTTCTAGATTAATATTAGAGCCACTCTTCAACATACATTCGTAACGCTCTGTTGGCTAAGTCCACGAATGTCTGCTGCGTCATCTTGAACTTCTTAAACTAGAAGTTCTACAGCCGGCCCGCCCCGCCACCACGAGCTGGCGGTTCGATATTACTTCTAACTAAGTCAACTATTTTTCGTACATATATTTTACTGAATCAATATTTCATTCAAGAGTAGGTCTTGTAAAGTAAAAGAACCAAAACGATTTTTGCAACATTTTCTTCCTATTTGTGGTTCTTCACGGTCCATTTCATCATAAAAAAATGGAAAATTGGCCGCCAGATCTCCGGTTACGACGATTAAGCGCTCACCATACAAGGGTTGAGAACTGAATACCAGTTGTGTAAGTTCTCATACAGTAAGAACTTCCGCTGTAGGTAACAGATATGTACATACAACTGAACTGTCAAATATCTTTGTGCGTTACTCGTATAACTCCGGTTTACGTCGTGTGTAAATCTTCATTAGTAAGGCTGTTAGCTATTAACTTTGTTTGACCTCTATACACATCTATAGACACAACATTTGATCAAAAGAAGAATAAAAATAAAAAAAAACTTGAATATTAACGTTGTGCATTTTGATTTGGAATCATTTTGCACGAATTGCTTTAATTATCAACATTACTATCATTTATGTGGTAGAATACAATATTTATTTATTGCGCTATCGTACACAAACATGACAATTTATATTACATTAAAAAGTTTAAACACACACGAACATTCGCGCAAGCGCCCTGCGACGCCTATACGAAACAGCAGGCGCAGGCATACCTACATTTTCGCCGCGCCGTAGAAAGAGAGGGGGATACTTCCTCTCCTACGCCGCGCCGGCTGTCTACTCTCCATCCGTCTTACGAATTTTCGATCAGGTCACGTGTCCTGACGCGAGTTTAACATTTTTTACCCATTACAAAAAAAGTGTACAACGCCGCTAAAGAAGTTTTCACTTCAAAAAGAAGTGATAAAATGTAGGAGTATAATCTTAAACAAGTCGTGCCTACCCAGAATGCTGGTATATATTCATAATAAAACTTAACCTCACGCATATTATACCCCGAAGGGGTTGTCGCGATAATCTCCATACTGTGAAAATTGATAGAAAGGGTACTTAACAATAAGCTGCTAGCATACCTCGAAGACAATGAGCTCCTCAGTGACCACCAGTATGTCTACCGTCGTGGTCGTTCAACTGGGATCTTCGTATATGTTACGCATTGCTGGGGCGAGGCCATTGAGAGACACGGCGAAGTATTTGCTGTGTCATTTGATATCTCAAAGGCCTTTAACAGGGTCTGACACGCCAGTCAGTTGGCAGTCAGTTGGTAGGCTCCCCGCATTCGGCACCTGTGCTGACTTTCACAACTGGCTCTCCGACTTCCTGAGTGATCGATCGATCAGAGTGTTCATAGTTGGCTGCTCGTCGCATAATATGTCGGTGTTCCTCAGGATCTGTTCTTTCTGCGACTTTATTTCTGCTGCGGATCAACGACCTGCTACAGCTTGGTGCAATCGGGTACGTAGATGACAGCACAGTCGCAGAAATATATCTGTCCAGCGCAAGAACCAGCAGAGAGGAAACAGCGACTCTTAGAGATGCCACGATGGAGCGAATGAATGTGACCTTAAATCTCGTTTCCCAGTGGGGTGACGACAATCTGGTCAAATTTAATGCTCTGAAAACACAGGCGTGTCTTTTTACTGCGAAAAGGAGCCAGTTTCAGTTATCTCCTCTCTCTTATACCGGTTACCGACCGCCTACAGCTTTTGGGCATGGAGTTGACATCTGATCTCAACTTCGGCTCAATCATCGAGTCAAAAGCTCAGACCGCAGCTAAGAAACTGGGCATCCCAAATAAGATGAGGCGATACTTCACATCGGGAGAGCTTCTAAGTCTGTACAAAGCACAGGTCCGTTCCTGTATGAATAATTGAATAAAAAAACACGTGGCACACACGTGACCCACACCCAAAAAAACGTGACACACACGTGACCCACACCCAAACACACGTGACTCACACGTGACCCACACCCAACCCCACCAGACACACACGTGACCCACACCCAAACACACGTAACTCATACGTGACCCACACCCAACCACACGTGACACACACGTGACCCACACCCAAACACACGTGACACACGTGAACCACACCCAAACACACGTGAAACACACGTGACCCACACCCAAACACACATGACTCACACGTGACCCACACTCAACCGCACGTGAGCCACACCCAAATACACGTGATACACACGTGACCCACATCCAAAACACACGTGACTCACACGTGACCCACACCGAAATATACGTGACACACACGTGACTCACACCCATACACACGTGACACACACGTGACCCACACCCAAACACACGTGACACACATGTGACCCACACCCAAACACACGTGACTCACACGTGACCCACACCCAAAACACACGTGACTTACATTCATGCACACGTGACCATCACGCAAACACACGTGACACACACGTGACCCACACCCAAATACACGTGACACACATGTGACCCACACCCAAACACACGTGACTTACACGTGACCCACACCCACACATGTGACTTACATTCATGCACACGTGACCATCACGCAAACACACGTGACACACACGCGACCCACACCCAAAAACACCTGACACACAGGTGACCCACGTGTGTCACGTGTGTGTGTGTATGTCACGTGTGTATGTGTCTATGTCACGTGTGTACGCATGTGTGTCACGTGTATGTGCGTGTTATGGCACGTGTGTATGCATGTGAATCACGTGTGTGTGTGGGTGTGGGTCTCGCGTGTATGCGTGTGGGTCACGTGTGTATTTGTGTGTGTAACGTGTGTATGCGTGTGTGTCACGGCTGTATGCGTTTGTGTCACGTGTGTATGTGTGTGTGTCACGTGTGTATGCATGTGAGTCACGTGTGTATAGGTGTGCGTCACGTGTGTGTCACGTGTGTTTGCACGTGCGTTTTGTGTATATAAGTATCTTTAATTTGACCCCCGTCTTATCAATGCACAATGATTTTTTTTTTTGAGCCCAACTAGCAAGGCATTATTTGCATTGTCGTTTGAGATTCGAGTCGATATTGGAATGGGTCGGTATGGGTAGATTGATTTGTGGCCGTGCGTAAGTACATGTAATTCTAGGAGACACATTTTTGAACCGTTACGTTCAGTTGGTAACAATTATCGATATATCCATATTTTCGCATTGGTATAAGTAGGTAGAATAGAAGGGTTTATATTATTATAAAACTTTCATTCCCATAATGAAACATGGTTGAAAACAATCAATCAAATTTCATTACGGGATTTAAAATTTTATACATACATACATAGCATCACGCCTCTATTCTCCGAAGGGTTGCGCAGAGGTGCACAGTACACCCACATTTCGCGAGTTATGTTATAAATCCCATTTGATATGGGGGGAGCCTATTGCCACTAACCGGGCACAAATCCAGACGCCGGACTGCTCCTGAGAATTTACTAATTTAAAACCCAATACCAATTTGCCCGACCCGGGAATCGAACCCAGATCCTCACGCTCAGCGGTAGCGCTTGTGACCGCTAGACCAACGAAGCAAGTAAAAAAGAATACTAACGGGGATTAAACATTTACTT